>CM057086.1:36666379-36708256 GCA_029959045.1 Taenioides sp. WSHXM2023 | reverse complement strand
AGTCGTGGTTTCGTTCATCGTGATGTCAAACCCGAGAACGTGCTCCTACTGGACGCTCGCTGCGTTCACGTCAAACTCGCAGACTTCGGATTGGCTCAGAGGACGGGCGCCTTCATCCGCTTCGTGTCAGGGACCCTGCCCTACAGCGCCCCCGAGCTGTGTGAGCGGGTACAACGCGAGGGACAAGTGCATGCCCCGCCCCTCCCCGTGGACCCCAGCCTGGACGCCTGGGCCTTTGGGGTCCTCCTCTTCTGCGTCCTCACTGGATACTTCCCCTGGGAGAGCTGCATCGCCCAGGACAGCTTCTACCAGGACTGGAGAGAGTGGGAGGAGGCGAAGAGAGAGGAGGAGAGGAGCGAGGGAGAGAGGAAGGAGGAGACGGAGGAGGAGAGGGAGGAGGAGGTGCCCCCGCTGTGGAGGAGGTTTACTCCAGATGCCCTGGAGATGTTCAGGAGGCTGTTGGCGGTGGAGCCGGGGCAGAGGAGCGGTGTGACCGCAGTGAAGACCTACGTGCTGCGTGATTGGCTCAAACCGGCCCCGCCCTCTGCCCAGACCCCGCCCACATCTACCCAGAAAGCCACGCCCCCTCCGGCCCCGCCAACTGAAACAAGCTCATGCAGCAGGACTGTCCCGTGAGCCCATCTCCCATAATTTAAGAAAACTTGGGGAAAATTGTGGAAAATTGGGAAGAAATTACTAAAAACTTTTCATCATTTTAATCAGTGAAAATGTGTGAATGTGTGAAACAACCTTTTTTTTTTTCTATAAACCTCAGACAGACTCTCTGTCTCCAGACCTCGGTCACAGGTTTGAGTCACAGGTTTATTTGCATTATATTATATTATATTATATTATATTATATTATATTATATTATATTATATTATATTATATTATTATTAAATGTTATTATTTCTTTACATGATTCTGAAACTTTGGGACTCCATTTTATGATTTTAAGATAAATAATCACATACACTCCCATTAGCTCCACATCACAGCAGCGTTAAAAACAGAGACTGGAGGAGCAGAAGTGTCAGAATGTCCTTTTACTGTGGTGGGAATTGAACTGCCAACCTTCTGCAGTCCTGTGTTTTCTTATATTATTCACGTGTTTGTGTGTTACGTGTCTTTGTAAATCAGTAATAAACTTTTTCTGTTTGTGAAAATCTGTTTCAGTTAATTTATTTTTACTCTGTTGAAACATTGTGTTTCTCTGGAGGTCAGAGCATCTCTAGGAGCTTCTGACCACAGCCCAGAGGAGCTTCTGACCTCCAGGTCAGTCCACTGTGACAGAAATGTTCTGAGTGTGACGTCACCACAGACTCCAGATGAAGCTCATTGAGGCCAGCAGTCACAGAGGCTAATCTGGAGCCAGGTCCATATTTGGAACAGGAATTTATTTCTGGACAAAATGTTGAACTCCAAATGTAGAGCAGGTTCAAAGGTCAGAGTGAGGAGCCTGAGAGGAGCAAGTACAGACAGAGGGGCCACACTTTATACACACAAACTGAACTGGAACCAAAGTCCATGGAGCCAGAAGCACCCATGAACACTTCCTGTTTGGAGTACGGCGTGTTAGAAATGTCCACAGATATGGGCCTGTCTCTCTGGTCTGTGGGGTCAGAGAAGGTCAGGAGATGTTTGATGTCAGAAATGTTTCCAAAAAGTCCAAAAGGTTTGGGGGTGTGTGGGAGGTGTATGCGGCACAGGAAATATATGTGAAAATGGGCTGATCATTAAAAACATGCATTTAGGAACTGGGAAAAAATAATTTCACAAAATGTCAGACTATTTTCAGACTATTGCTGCGAGAAAATGTATTTTTTTTCTCCATAAGTTCTAGCCGAGATAAAACTCTGCATTTACAATGGAAGTCTATCAGCATTGGTAAAACATTTTAGTTTAAACTGACAGTAAAACAAAACAAAAAATGCAACAGACTCAATCTTCCCTCAGATTGTTCACATGGATGAGCGAGTCACAACGACATCAGAAGAGTCACATTTCTTTTCATTTATGGAGTTACAGTATATCCCGACATATGTCAATAATAGCAATAACAGATATGGATTTAAGGGCTCATGGAAAATGTGGTAATTTAGAGTAGTAGAGTAGAAAACTTTATTGTCACAATACAAAGTATAGCGAGATGTCGTTTGGAGCAGCCAACAGATGCAGAGAAGACAGTAAGTATAGAATTAAAATAGATAAGAACAGCTTGTAGAGATAAAAATATAAGTACCATTCAGCAATATCTACAAATAAGTAATAAGTAAAACAGTGGAAATATGTACAATTTACACTATCAAGCTACAGATAAATAATATAAATAATAATATAAGGTGCAGGATATGCTAGCAGCAAGTGGAGTGCATAACAGAGTCAGAGACTCAATAGAGTCACATTGCAGAGTCCTGAGGTATTGCACAATAGAGCACACTTCACAGTGTCCAGTGTGGTCCCTTCAGCAGGGATTCAAGTCAGTGAGTGAGAGCAGCAAGACCTGACGGAGAGGGGCAGGTGTCACATGAGGGGACAGGTGTCACATGAGGGGACAGGTGTCACATGGGGGGACAGGTGTCGTATGAGGGGACAGGTGTCACATGGGGGGGCAGGTGTCACATGAGGGGACAGGTGTCACATGAGGGGACAGGTGTCACATGGGGGGACAGGTGTCACATGGGGGGACAGGTGTCACATGAGGGGACAGGTGTCACATGAGGGGACAGGTGTCACATGGGGGGGCAGGTGTCACATGGGGGGCAGGTGTCACATGAGGGGACAGGTGTCACATGAGGGGACAGGTGTCACATGAGGGGACAGGTGTCGCATGGGGGGGCAGGTGTCACATGGGGGGCAGGTGTCACATGAGGGGCAGGTGTCGCATGGGGGGACAGGTGTCACATGAGGGGCAGGTGTCACATGAGGGGCAGGTGTCACATGAGGGGCAGGTGTCACATGAGGGGACAGGTGTCACATGAGGGGACAGGTGTCGCATGGGGGGGCAGGTGTCACATGGGGGGCAGGTGTCACATGAGGGGCAGGTGTCGCATGGGGGGACAGGTGTCACATGAGGGGCAGGTGTCACATGAGGGGACAGGTGTCACATGAGGGGACAGGTGTCACATGAGGGGCAGGTGTCACATGAGGGGACAGGTGTCACATGAGGGGACAGGTGTCACATGGGGGGGCAGGTGTCACATGGGGGACAGGTGTCACATGGGGGGCAGGTGTCGCATGGGGGACAGGTGTCGCATGGGGGGGCAGGTGTCACATGGGGGACAGGTGTCACATGGGGGGCAGGTGTCACATGGGGGGCAGGTGTCGCATGAGGGGACAGGTGTCGCATGGGGGGGCAGGTGTCGCATGAGGGGACAGGTGTCGCATGGGGGGGCAGGTGTCACATGGGGGGGCAGGTGTCACATGGGGGGACAGGTGTCACATGGAGGGGCAGGTGTCACATGGGGGGCAGGTGTCACATGGGGGGCAGGTGTCGCATGGGGGGGCAGGTGTCGCATGGGGGACAGGTGTCGCATGGGGGGGCAAGTGTCGCATGGGGGGCAGGTGTCGCATGGGGGGACAGGTGTCGCATGGGGGGGCAGGTGTCACATGGGGGGGCAGGTGTCACATGGGGGGACAGGTGTCGCATGGGGGGGCAGGTGTCACATGGGGGACAGGTGTCACATGGGGGGGCAGGTGTCGCATGGGGGGGCAGGTGTCACATGAGGGGACAGGTGTCACATGGGGGGCAGGTGTCACATGGGGGGCAGGTGTCGCATGGGGGGACAGGTGTCGCATGGGGGGCAGGTGTCGCATGGGGGGCAGGTGTCACATGGGGGGGCAAGTGTCGCATGGGGGGACAGGTGTCGCATGGGGGGGCAGGTGTCACATGGGGGGGCAGGTGTCACATGGGGGGACAGGTGTCACATGTAGGGGCAGGTGTCACATGGGGGGCAGGTGTCACATGGGGGGCAGGTGTCGCATGGGGGGACAGGTGTCGCATGGGGGGGCAGGTGTCGCATGGGGGGCAGGTGTCGCATAGGGGGACAGGTGTCGCATGGGGGGGCAGGTGTCACATGGGGGGCAGGTGTCACATGGGGGGACAGGTGTCGCATGGGGGGGCAGGTGTCACATGGGGGACAGGTGTCACATGGGGGGGCAGGTGTCGCATGGGGGGGCAGGTGTCGCATGGGGGGACAGGTGTCGCATGGGGGGACAGGTGTCGCATGGGGGGACAGGTGTCAGATGGGGGGACAGGGCGGCAGGTGTCAGATGGGGTGACAGGTGTCAGATGGGGGGACAGGTGTTGCATGGGGGGGCAGGTGTCACATGGGGGGGCAGGTGTCACATGGGGGGACAGGTGTCGCATGGGGGGGCAGGTGTCACATGGGGGACAGGTGTCACATGGGGGGGCAGGTGTCGCATGGGGGACAGGTGTCACATGGGGGGGCAGGTGTCGCATGGGGGGGCAGGTGTCACATGGGGGGACAGGTGTCACATGGGGGGGCAGGTGTCACATGGGGGGCAGGTGTCGCATGGGGGGACAGGTGTCAGATGGGGGGACAGGGCGGCAGGTGTCAGATGGGGTGACAGGTGTCAGATGGGGGGACAGGTGTCGCATGGGGGGCAGGTGTCACATGGGGGGGCAGGTGTCACATGGGGGGACAGGTGTCGCATGGGAGGGCAGGTGTCGCATGGGGGGGCAGGTGTCGCATGGGGGGACAGGTGTCGCATGGGGGGGCAGGTGTCGCATGGGGGGACAGGTGTCGCATGGGGGGGCAGGTGTCGCATGGGGGGGCAGGTGTCACATGGGGGGCAGGTGTCGCATGGGGGGGCAGGTGTCGCATGGGGGGACAGGTGTCGCATGGGGGGCAGGTGTCACATGGGGGGACAGGTGTCGCATGGGGGGGCAGGTGTCACATGGGGGACAGGTGTCACATGGGGGGGCAGGTGTCACATGGGGGGACAGGTGTCACATGGGGGGACAGGTGTCGCATGGGGGGGCAGGTGTCACATGGGGGGACAGGTGTCGCATGGGGGGACAGGTGTCAGATGGGGGGACAGGGCGGCAGGTGTCAGATGGGGTGACAGGTGTCAGATGGGGGGACAGGTGTCGCATGGGGGGGCAGGTGTCACATGGCGTTCATGAGTCTGATGGCAGTGGGGTAGAAACTTCTTGAGTCTCGTGGTCCGGGTGCGCTTTGTCCTGAAGCGCCTGCCGGATGGCAGCAGAGTGAAAAGTTTGTATGGTCCTTGAGGATGTTTTTTGCTCTGCCCGTACACCGTGTGTGGTGTATCTCCTCTAGTGTAGGGAGCTGGATACCAATGATCCGTTGGGCGGTCTTAATGATGTGTTGTAGGGCCTTCTTGTTGTCAGAGGAGCAACTGGAGTACCAAGCCATGATGCAGTGTGTAATGATAGATTCGATGGTGCACCGGTAGAAGTTAATGTTTGTTAAGTGTTGAGTTTTTGAGGTAGCTGTGCCTTCTTCAGTATCCTCAGGAAGTGTAGCCTCTGAGCGCCCTTTTTGGCCACTGCAGAAGTGTTTGTGGCCCAAGATAGGTCTTGACTGATGTGCACTCCCAGGAACTTGAAGATCTGGACCACCTCTACTGTCTCCCCTCAGATGCTGATGAGTTGGTGGCTGCCTTGTCGTTGTCGTCTTTAAAGGGCGCTCTCACATTAAGACTTTAGAACCGTGCTGTGCTCAAGCATGACTGTGTAGGGTTCTATGGTCCGCACTCACACCTGCACGACCGAACCGGACTGTGGCCCGATGACGCTGTCACACGGTGCTGTTTGTTCACATGTCGCACTGCAGAGCTGAAGCTTTAGCAGAGAAAATAAGTCCAGCAGCAGAAATATCTGTTAAATCGTGAGGCAGATACGAGTCCTGCTGTGATACGAGTTCCTCCGAGAGTTTATGGAGATAAAACCAGCACGGGAGAGTGAGGACAGGAGGAGTGAGGACAGGAGGAGTGAGGACAGGAGGAGGAGTGAGGACAGGAGGAGTGAGGATAGGAGGAATGAGGATAGGAGGAATGAGGACAGGAGGAGGAGTGAGGACAGGAGGAGGAGTGAGGACAGGAGGAGTGAGGACAGGAGGAATGAGGACAGGAGGAGGAGTGAGGACAGGAGGAGTGAGGACAGGAGGAGGAGTGAGGACAGGAGGAGTGAGGACAGGAGGAGGAGTGAGGACAGGAGGAGGAGAGAGGACAGGAGGAGTGAGGACAGGAGGAGGAGTGAGGACAGGAGGAGACGAGAGGCTGCAAAACTTCTTTCCCTGTCCACAGTCATCACTGAAGGTAAGCGCGGATTTGCCGTGTGCAAACTGGCAGTGGTTTCTCCAGTTTTTAAAAGTGGCATTAAGTCTGAGATGGTTTCAAATCCCACCTGAAACAGACTAAAGGAAAACCAAACCTGTAAAAACTTTTAGTGTTTAACTGTTGCTTTTGTCACTTGTTTTTGTTTTTCTGTGGTGTCACCTGCCGAGGGACGACAGGTGAAAATGAACATTTTTATTATAATCTGGAATATTTAAACTGCAGTGTTGAAGATGATCAATATGAACTGTCCCTATTAAATAAAAGAATAAATAATAAGGGTGAGGTGTTGTACAGTTGTAGGGAGTATTATCTGTTACATAAGGGTGAGGTGTTGTACAGTTGTAGGGAGTATTATCTGGTACATAAAGGTGAGTTGTTGTACAGTTGTAGGGAGTATTATCTGTTACATAAGGATGAGTTGTTGTACAGTTGTAGGGAGTATTATCTGGTACATAAGGGTGAGTTGTACAGTTGTAGGGAGTATTATCTGTTACATAAGGATGAGTTGTTGTACAGTTGTAGGGAGTATTATCTGGTACATAAGGGTGAGTTGTTGTACAGTTGTAGGGAGTATTATCTGTTACATAAGGATGAGTTGTTGTACAGTTGTAGGGAGTATTATGTTACATAAGGGTGAGTTGTTTACAGTTGTAGGGAGTATTATCTGTTACATAAGGGTGAGTTGTTGTACAGTTGTAGGGAGTATTATGTTACATAAGGGTGAGTTGTTGTACAGTTGTAGGGAGTATTATCTGTTACATAAGGGTGAGTTGTTGTACAGGAGGAGGATTAGGAGGAGGAGAGGGGTAGTGATGATGAAGAGGAGCTCATCGTGCTGTGCATCAAACTATATCCATTTTACACGTACAGTTTGATACTCAACATCAGAGCGCCCCCACAAGGCCAAGGTCCACCACTGCAGCCTGCGACCAGAGGGGCCCCATCAGAGGGACCCCACCGCCTCCAGAGGGACCCCATCAAAACATCAGAGCACCCACCACCTCCTCAGGACACACACACACACAGACACAGACACACACACACACACACACACACACACACACACACACACACACACACACAGTGTGAGTGAATCTTACATTAAAGAAACAAACTTGAACATTTCCAAAGGAGCAGACACATTTTTAATTTCACTGTTTTTACAAAAAGTATAAAAGACACACAAAGCTTCAGTGGCCATTTTAGGGAGTAAAAATATACGTTAGTCCTGGTTTAGTCCTGGTTTAGTCTTGGTTTAGTCCTGGTTTAGACCTAGTTTAGACCTGTTTTAGTCCTGTTTAGTCCTGGTCTTAGGCATCTATACCAGGTGGGACCAGGTAGTCGTCTTCCCCCAGCACCAGGTCTGGCCTGTCCCCCCCTCCCCCCTCTGAGTCCAGGGAAATGTGCCGGACCTCAGGATGGACCTCAGGGTGGACCTCAGAGTGAACCTCAGGGCGGACCTCTGGGCGGACCTCAGGGCGAACCTCAGGGTGGACCTCAGAACCTCGGGGAGCATGGTGGACCTCGGCTGTGATCTGGATCTGCTCAGGAGCATCAATGTCGTCATAACTGTCGTGTCCATCAGAGTCTGAACAAACACACATGAAAGAGGGAGTATTATACCTCTGTGGGGCATTACAGAGGGGGTATTTACCTCTGGGGTATTACAGAGGGATTATTATACCTCTGTGGGTATTACAGAGGAGTATTTACCTCTGTGGGGTATTACAGAGGGGGTATTTACCTCTGTGGGGTATTACAGAGGGAGTATTTACCTCTGTGGGTATGACAGAGGGGTATTTACCTCTGTGGGGTATTACAGAGGGAGTATTTACCTCTGTGGGTATGACAGAGGGTTATTTACCTCTGTGGGGTATTACAGAGGGGGTATTTACCTCTGTGGGTATTACAGAGGGGTATTTACCTCTGTGGGGTATTACAGAGGGAGTATTTACCTCTGTGGGTATGACAGAGGGGTATTTACCTCTGTGGGGTATTACAGAGGGGGTATTTACCTCTCTGGGGTTTTCACTGTAACACGTCACATATTCAGATCTCCGGGTTCCTTTTATTGTTTTGAAAATGTGATATTCACCAAAACAACAGATTCACATGTTTTAGTAGTACTGTGGGAGCCTGGGGGACGTAGACTTGTGGGCGGAGCCTCGTACAGACTCGTACTGTGGGAGCCTGGGGGACGTAGACTTGTGGGCGGAGCCTCGTACAGACTCGTACTGTGGGAGCATGGGGGACGTAGACTTGTGGGAGGAGCCTCGTACAGACTCGTACTGTGGGAGCATGGGGGACGTAGACTTGTGGGCGGAGCCTCGTACAGACTCGTACTGTGGGAGCCTGGGGGACGTAGACTTGTGGGCGGAGCCTCGTACAGACTCGTACTGTGGGAGCATGGGGGACGTAGACTTGTGGGCGGAGCCTCGTACAGACTCGTACTGTGGGAGCATGGGGGACGTAGACTTGTGGGCGGAGCCTCGTACAGACTCGTACTGTGGGAGCCTGGGGGACGTAGACTTGTGGGAGGAGCCTCGTACAGACTCGTACTGTGGGAGCCTGGGGGACGTAGACTTGTGGGCGGAGCCTCGTACAGACTCGTACTGTGGGAGCCTGGGGGACGTAGACTTGTGGGCGGAGCCTCGTACAGACTCGTACTGTGGGAGCATGGGGGACGTAGACTTGTGGGCGGAGCCTCGTACAGACTCGTACTGTGGGAGCCTGGGGGACGTAGACTTGTGGGCGGAGCCTCGTACAGACTCGTACTGCTAATCGTAAGGAGGGTTTGAATAGGGCCCAGGAGAGATCTCTAGATGACTCAAACATGGATGTGTCAGGTGTGTGAGGCTCTGACCCTCTGCGTCAGGCTCCACCCCTCCGCAGGTCAGAGGTCGCATCACGATGATCTCATTCACGTAGTTGTAGTTCAGAGAGGAAGTGCTCCTTTTCTCTGCAGCGCCCCCTACAGCTGATGCTAGCTCGTCCAGATCTGAGGTCACAGAACCACAAACACTGTTAGAACTACTACTACTACTACTACTACTACTACTACTACTACTACTACTACAGTACTACTACCACTACAGTACTACAACTATAGGACCACAGTACTACTGCCCCTTTAGGATCAGTATAAATGATGTAATCTGTGTATTTCTGACGCACTGACCGTGGGCAGAGGGTCAGAGGGTCAGAGAGTCAGAGTGACCGTGGGCAGAGGGTCAGAGGTCAGAGGTCAGAGAGTCAGAGTGACCGTGGGCAGAGGGTCAGAGGTCAGAGGGTCAGACTGACCGTGGGCAGAGATATCTTTGGAGGGCACTTGTTCGTATTCTTCGCTGTCAAAGTCGTTCTTCGCTCTTCGAGAAAAAATGGCTGTGGAGACAACGCAAATCAGGACCATATCGATACGATATCGATACCATACTAATACGATATTGTTATCATACAATACAATATCGATATCATATTGATATGATACCAATATCATATCGATATGAACCGATATCGCGCCGATAGGACCTCCTGCTTATTCAATACCGATTTCATACCGATACGATACTGACACACACCAATCCAATACTGGAGTCAGATATCAAAGTACAAAGTTGTTTTACTACAAATACTACTACTATTACTACTACTATTATTACTACTACTACTACTACTTCTACCCCGGAATTTACACTAGGAGCGTCAGCAACATGTAACATTGGCAGAGCTGCAAACGCGCGACTTTTAAAAGCTTCAGTTTACACCAGAGGCAGCAGAACTGCTCCTGTGACTTCTCACATTTAAACACTAAACTTTTTAAATTGCTCATTGTTGATTAGATGAATTATGTTTTAAATCACAAAACAAACGTTCACAACAAGAGAGATGATGCTTTGCAGCGATAAAAAGCCGTATCTGCGGTTCTCGCATTAATGAAGCTACTCACCATTTCACTTTGGTTTTCTGCTCCACGCGCCTTTTCCTTCAGACATTTTTCTTGTAACGTTTTTGTCTGATGCCGTGAAGTGTTTTATATTTATCCTCCACACCTGTAAACTTTCCATAGTCCATCACGAGTCTTTCCCCGAGCTCCTGACTCATGGTGTGTATGCAACTATAGTGGTTTTAGAGAACATATTTTGAAAGGGCATCGGAAGTTTATTTTGACACCGCGTGCCCGTTTCCTGTCTTACCCCTGCTGAAAAGCCTGAAGACACGCCACTCAAAATAGGTTGGAGCTCTAATTTTGTGTGTAGTAGCTGTAGTTGTTTGTCGTGTGTACTTTCGGACTCACGCTGTAGTTGTTTGTTGTGTGTACTTTCGGACTCACGCTGTAGTTGTTTGTCGTGTGTACTTTCGGACTCACGCAGTAGTTCTTTGATGGTTTTGTTGTGGCGTCGCAGGCAAAACCGCAGCAGGAAAAAAATGGCGAGCGCCAGAATCAGAACCAGAACCAGGATCATGGTGACGAGGAGCCCCAAGGGTCTGGAGCGGACCGGGGGCTCGGGCTGCACGTAACCTGTGGGAGGGCAGTAGAGTTGATGGTTTGGGTGGGAGTCTGGGGTCAGAGGGTCAGAGGGTGTGGGGGTCAGGGTCTTACCTGGACAGTAGAGCTGTGCAGGGCGCTCGGTGCACCGTTTCCTGGAGAGGCAGTATCTGATGTGCTGATGATCGTCTTTGCAGGACTCCAGACTGACGTTCAACTCCATCTGAAACAGACCAAAGAAATGTCCTCAGAGGCTGAACGCCATCCAGGAGTCTGAGGAGGAGTCTGAGGAGAAGTTTGAAAAGAAGTCTGAGGAGGAGTCTGAGGAGTTGGACTGTCAGCCTACCTCCTTCTGCTCACACTGATGAGTTCTGTCCTGTTCCTGACAACTGACTGGATGAAGACATGTTCTGAGTGCAATGTCACCCACAGGTCTCGGCTCCAAATGAAGCTCATTGAGGCTTAAGTTGCAGCAGCTAATCTGGATCCAGATCTATATCTGGAATTCAGTCCTGGTCCTCGTGTCTCACCTGGTCCTCGTGTCTCACCTTGTCCTTTGGTCCTGGCTGCATTGGGACCCAAGGACCTTTACAATTCTGCTCGGCGCACAGGCGTTCCTGGAGTTTCTGGGGAAGTCTTCTGCTGGAGCACGCTTGCTCCCAACCACCGTCCTCCATTTTGAGGAGGATGTCACCACCGCATCTGTTAGATAAGTGGTACTGCACCTGAGCTGTGACACACACAATACATAAATAAATAGTTACAAAAATACACTCTAACCCTAACACAACAAATACACAAATATACAATATACACATAAACAACATACACATACAAAAAATACAAATACACAAATATACAAATACATAAATACACAAGTACACAAACATATGACCAAAGTACTTGTGTATTTATGTGTTTGCGTACTTGTGTGGAGTATAATGCAAGTGGGTGTGGTTGTGGCAGTGGTTAGGTGGCTGTTGTTACATGGGTGTGGGCGTGGTTAGGTGGTCGTGGGTGTGGTCATGTGGTTGTGGGCGTGGTTAGGTGGTTGTGGGTGTGGTCGTGTGGTTGTGGGCGTGGTTAGGTGGTCGTGGGCATGGTTGTACCGCTGCAGAGCACAGAGACCAGTCGTCCTTGACACTGAGCCATGAATCGTCGGCACTGCCCCAGATGCTGGTGGTGCGGCTCACAGCTCACGTGGACATAACTCTGCCCCCTGGAGGCAAAGACAGGTAACTAACAGGTGAACAATAGGTAACAAAAGATAACAACAGATAAACAACAGGTAAACAACAGGTAACAATGGGGGTAGGGTTAGGGGTCAGCGGTTAGGGTCAGGGGTTTGGGTTTGGGGTCAGGGTTGGTTGAATCTTGGTGAAAAGAAGCAGTAATTAGAGTAAAAATAAGTAATAAAGACAAAGGCATAAATAAAAGTACGAGCTGCTGTATTTAAGGGCTCATGTCTCTGAAACTTAATATTTGATTATGAAATGAACTCTCAGGAGAACAGCAGCAGTTAGCTTTAGCTAGCACATGAAAAGCTAAGCCCTGCCTGCGTCTGCGTGTGTTTGTGTCAGTGTTGAACTTTGACCTAGATGGTTGTATGTAGTTCTTATAGTCAGAAACAGCGCCCCCACAGCCCATCTCTGAACACACGCGCTGTGAGTATGACTCCTCCCACTGAGAATCACACACGCCCCTTCCGTTCAGCAGCACCTGCCCTCCACATGGCAGGCTCAGGTTCAAGACAGGGGGCGCTACAGGGAACATGGTAAAAACACAGGATTCGTCAAACTGTCATCACGATACTGAAAAGGTTAAAGGGAACAATTTTTGATACTTTTGTCAACAGGAACTATCTCACCTGTTCATGTGTCTCACCTGTCACACCTGACTCTACTGCACATGTGTCTCACCTGCACAGGAGACGTAGAGCTGCTGGTTGCTCTGAGGCCTGAGGGGGCGCTCACACTCCCACAGGTTCTGAGGGTTCTTCACAGAGGAACAGTTAAAGGAACCACTCCAAAAGGTCTGAACGTCTGAGATCATGTCCTGAAGAATGAAGAGCATGGGAACATGAGCACAACAAGAGAACAACATTCAGACAACAAAAGAACATGAGAACAACATTAAGACAACAACAGAACATGAGAACAACATTAAGAGAACAAGAGAACAACATTAAGACAACAAGAGAACAAGAGAACAATATTAAGACAACAAGAGAACAAGAGAACAACATTAAGACAACAAGAGAACAAGAGAACAACATTAAGACAACAAGATAACATGAGAACAATATTAAGACAACAAGAGAACAACATTAAGACAACAAGAGAACAAGAGAACAACATTCAGACAACAAAAGAACATGAGAACAACATTAAGACAACAACAGAACATGAGAACAACATTAAGAGAACAAGAGAACAATATTAAGACAACAAGAGAACAAGAGAACAACATTAAGACAACAAGAGAACAAGAGAACAACATTAAGACAACAAGATAACATGAGAACAATATTAAGACAACAAGAGAACAACATTAAGACAACAAGAGAACAAGAGAACAACATTAAGACAACAAGAGAACAAGAGAACAACATTAAGACAACAAGAGAACAAGAGAACAACATTAAGACAACAAGAGAACAAGAGAACAATATTAAGACAACAAGAGAACAACATTAAAACAAGAGAACAAGAGAACAATATTAAGACAACAAGAGAACAACATTAAGACGACAAGAGAACAATATTAAGACAACAAGAGAACAAAAGAACAACATTAAGACAACAAGATAACATGAGAACAACATTAAGACAACAAGAGAACAACATTAAGACAACAAGAGAACATGAGAACAACATTAAGACAACAAGAGAACAACATTAAGACAACAAGAGAACATGAGAACAACATTAAGACAACAAGAGAACAACATTAAGACAACAAGAGAACATGAGAACAACATTAAGACAACAAGAGAACAACAAGACAACAAGAGAACGTGAGAACAAGAAAACAACAAGAGAACAACAAGAAGACAACAAGAGAACAACAAGAAGACAACAAGAGAACAACATTAAGACAACAAGAGAACATGAGAACAACATTAAGACAACAAGAAAATATGAGAACAACATTAAGACAACAAGAGAACATGAGAACAACATTAAGACAACAAGAGAACAACAAGAAAACAACAAGAGAACAACAAGAAGACAACAAGAGAACAAGAGAACAACAAGACAACAAGAGAACAAGAAGACAACAAGAGAACAACATTAAGACAACAAGAGAACATGAGAACAACATTAAGAGAACATGAGAACAACAAGAAAACAACAAGAAGACAACAACAAAACAAGAGAACAAAATTAAGACAACAAGAGAACAACATTAAGACAACAAGAGAACATGAGAACAACATTAAGACAACAAGAGAACATGAGAACAACATTAAGACAACAAGAGAACATGAGAACAATATTAAGACAACAAGAGAACAATATTAAGAGAACAAGAGAACATGAGAACAACAAGAAAACAACAAGAGAACAACAAGAAGACAACAAGAGAACATGAGAACAAGAAAACAAGAGAACAACAAGAAGACAACAAGAGAACAACATTAAGAGAACATGAGAACAACAAGAGAACAACAAGAAGACAACAAGAGAACAACAAGACAACAAGAGAACAACAAGAGAACATGAGAAAAAAAAAAGGAGAAAATTTAATTTGTCAACTGGACATAGTTTATTTGGTTGAATACGTTTCGCAGCTCATCCAAGCTGCTTCCTCAGTTCTGGTCAGATGCTGGCGGACACTGCTTTAGTGTTTAGTGTCCGCCAGCATCTGACCAGAACTGAGGAAGCAGCTTGGATGAGCTGCGAAACGTATTCAACCAAATAAACTATGTCCAGTTGACAAATTAAATTTTCTCCTTTTTTTGCCATGGATTCTACCTGGACGACTGAGGGATTTTACATACATCAAGAGAACATGAGAACAACAAGAGAACAACAAGAAGACAACAAAGCAAAAGGAGAAATTTAATTTGTCAACTGGACAGTGTTTATTTGGTCGAATACGTTTCTCAACTCATCCAAGCTGCTTCTTCAGTTCTGGTCAGATGCTGGTGGACACTGCCTTATATCTGCCTGAAGGGGGCGCTAACTACACTGAAATGACTCTGAGACACACATGTTTGTTTACAGTTTCTGTTAGTCAGGTGAGTCTATTCAATATGGAGTGGGAGTGGGGGAGTAGTTAGCAGAACCATTCAGGGCCATGATGGTGTTTTCACACCTCTGGACATGTCCTGGCTAGTGCCGTTGTAACAGTAACGATAAGAGAAGACCAGCGACTCCAGGTAGAGGTCTTCAGGAAGCCCACACACACCGACCAATATCTGCTTTTTGATTCACACCACCCACTGCAGCACAAACTGGTTCCTACAAGCGCAGAAGGAAAGGAGAAAGAAGAACAACACGTGGAGAAAGCCCTCTCCGTTTGTGGATATCCTAAATGGGCTTTCAATAAAACGAAGAGAGCCAAGAAACAGGACAACAGAGAACCAGAACCCAGGAGAAAGGGTGTAACTATTCCTTACCTAGCTGGAGTTTCCGAAAAACTACAGAGGATCTTCAGACAACATGAAATCCCAGTCTATTTCAAACCCACAAACACTTTAAGACAAAAACTGGTCCATCCTAAGGACAAAACACCGAGCCACAAACAAAGCAATGTGGTCTACTCCATTCAGTGTAGTGAAGACTGCAGGGGGCGCTACACTGGAGAAACAAAACAGACACTTCACAAAAGGATGTATCAACACAGACGGGAAAACCAGGGTGGGCCGCAATCTGCCGTACATCTCCACCTAAAAGGACCTCAGTCTGCCGTACATCTCCACCTAAAACGACCTCAGTCTGCCGTACATCTCCACCTAAAAGGACCTCAGTCTGCCGTACATCTCCACCTAAAAGGACCTCAGTCTGCCGTACATCTCCACCTAAAAGCCACAGGCCGCTCCTTTGAGGACAGTGAGGTCCAGATCTTGGCCAGAGAAAAGAACTGGTTTGAGAGGAGGAGTTAAAGAGGCTATTTTTGTCAAGAAAGAGAATCCTTCCTTGAACAGAAATGGAGGTCTCAGACATCATTTGTCTCCATCTATAACTCTATCCTCAAACCTAAATCAAAACAAACAGAGAAAACAATGGGACTAGCCAGGACATGTCCAGAGGTGTGAAAACACCATCATGGCCCTGAATGGTTCTGCTAACTACTCCCCCACTCTCACTCCATATTGAATAGACTCACCTAACTAACAGAAACTGTAAACAAACATGTGTGTCTCAGAGTAATTTTCATTGTAATTAAGCTCCTCCCTTCAGGCAGATATAAAGCAGTGTCCACCAGTGTCTGACCAGAACTGAAGAAGCAGCTTGGATGAGCTGAGAAACGTATTCGACCAAATAAACACTGTCCAGATGACAAATTAAATTTCTCCTTTTGCTATGGATTCTACCTGGATGACTGAGGGATTCTACACACATTAAGACAAGAGAACAAGACAACAATAAGAAAACAACAAGAGAACAACATTAAGACAACAAGAAAACATGAGAACAACACAAGAACAACAAGCAGTGGTGGCTGGCCAATAGAGGGCACAAGTGTGCCACACTCCCTAACTTGACCTATTTAACAAAAAATTATAATAAAAAAATATAAAGTCGTTATTTTGTATTAGGCTATATGTTTAATACTTTTGTTTAAATTGAACGTGTATCTGCATAGACATTATTATGTTCATTTGCTCATATTGCTGGATTTGATTCATGTGTTTGTTCTTTGAGTTCGTTAAGTCGGAGCGACTCAGTGGAGTTCTGTGGGAGAATCTGAAGTTTGGAGAAAATGTGACGTCAGTACGTCGCTTCTGCTCGTTACTTTACGTCACAGCCCTGAAGTGTGTCGTGGGGACGGAGGTCGGGGTGAACTCAAATCAGGTGATTGTTCTTCATAAACGTTTCTCCCACACCTGACCTACTGTGATGGAGCTGCTCCACCCAGCCCCAACTCTCCACTGGGCCATGTTCCTCCTGTAGATGAACGGAGAACTACAGAGCTGTGGACCAGACTCTTATGTTCAACTTCAGGTCAAAGTGCGTCCGACCAACAGTTTTTAGGGAGTAATATGTCTTCTCTTCAGCGGGACCTTCTGCCAATCAAGAAAAGAAGCTTTAAGCTGAATGAGCGTCGGCTGCGGTGAAATCCTACGGTTTTTATTTTGATTCACACACTGAGTCAAGGCGGCAACTTTCACCTAAACCTCCACACCGGAGAGTGAAGAACACCAGAGCAGGGACACACAGACGAGCGTGCCGGGTCCTGGGGCTGTGTCGGTGCGGTGTGGGTGCCCCCTGGTGGTGAGTACTTGTGTGGGTGTGGGTGCCCCCTGGTGGTGAGTACCTGTGTGGGTGTGGGTGCCCCCTGGTGGTGAGTACCTGTGCGGTGTGGTTGCCTGAGCTGCCACAGTCCAGGTCATGGCACAGGCGTGTGGTCTCTGCCTGTGTCCAGGAGGTGGCGGTCACAGCAGCCGGGCTCGCGGCCTCAGAAAACACGAAGACGACTCCAGAGCAAGAGTCCCGCCCATTCAAGAGCACCACCTGCGCCCAGCCTGCAGGGGGCGCACGGGCACAACACAGAGAAACAGGTAAGAACAGCACCTGCGCCAGCCTGCAGGGCCAGTCAGCATTCTTTTTCAGGACTAAACCAGTTCTAAACCAGAACTAAACCAGGTGTAAACTAGTTGTAAACTGGATCTAAATCAGGACTAAAGCAGGACTAAACCAAGTCTAAACTAGGTCTAAACCACTAAACCAGGACTAAACCAGATCTAAACCTGCTACTAAAACCAAGATGGCGCCAGTGTGTGTGGCCTGCCGTCTGTCTCTGCTACTGTATTTATGGTTTTGTTGCTTCTGTTTATTGTCACGGTAAATGTCAACTCTTTGCTGGTGTATGATTGTCAAACACTTCTATATCTTCGACCCACAATAGAAACTGTGGCGTCATTTTACGCACTGGCAACAAATCTTTCTGCTCACCGGTGCTTTCTGGAACACCGGCTTACCTTCGCCGTGCGCAGCCACCTGGGCTCAGGGCGCGCCGCCGGCGCCGAGGTAAACTTGGAGGTAATCTCGTGAAGCTGAAGGCTCTGTTGGCGTTTTCCTCTGCGGGACCTCAGTGGATCGGACATGAATATCACCGCTTCATCTCGTGGCGTTCCCGAGACCCGATTCGCTCCTGTTTGGTTCCAGTTATCGGTTTGGATGAGTGTCTTCCTCGCTGTCTACCGGCTTCTCTACCCCGCTGGCGCGGGGTGAACCAGCACTATCTTCGGATGCTAGCTCGGACTGCCCTCACGCCCACTGCTCCAGCTCCAGCTAGATTCGCCTTGGTCAATGCTAGATCGCTAGCAAATAAAACTTTTATCCTGAAGGATTTTATCGAGACGCGAGGATTGGATTTTCTGTGCGTAACCGAAACGTGGATGACTGTGGGTGAGTCGAGTGCTTTTTATGAACTGTCACCGTCTGTTTGTTTTTCAACTCCCCGAGAACATCGGGCCGTGGAGGAGGATTAGCTGTCGTCTTTAAAAGTGGCTTTAAGTGCAAACTGCTTGCTCCCTCTGTATCTTGTGGCAGCTTTGAGATGCTTCTGTTCGAACTTAGCTCTGCACTTCCGACTTTGTGCGCCGTGATATATAGGCCACCAAAACACAACAATAACTTCCTTAATGACTTCTCACAATTTTTGTCTGAATATGTACCATTGTATGACCGCATCCTTATTACAGGGGACTTTAACATTCATGTGTGTTGCCCGGAAAAGCCACTGGCAAAAGACTTCTTAAGTCTGATTGAATGTTTTAATCTTGTGCAGTGTGTAGATGGTCCCACGCACTCTTGATCTTGTTCTAACCCATGGTTTTTCTGTACTTAACCTTCAGACTACTGACGCATTCTTTTCTGATCATTTGCCTGTTTTGTTTGAAATTCCCCTCCTCCGTGACGCAGCCAAATCATGCGCTCCCGTGCGCCTTAGATGCACAATTAATTCCACAACTTGTGCGCAGTTTTTTACTGTTTTTAACGCGAGCTCTTTTACTGGCATTGACACATCTATTGATGATTTATGTATTGGTTTTAATTTTGCTTGTAAAACAGCATTGGACATTGCGGCCCCAATAAAGCCAAGGCCGTTAAAACCCAAAGTTGAGCCTTGGTTGAGTGACATCACACGCGCTGCCCGACGTGAGAGTAGAAAGGCTGAGAGAAAGTGGAAGAGAGATAAGCTACAAGTATCGTTTCAGATAGTGAAAGACACCTGGCGTTCCTACCAAGAAACTGTTAGGGCAGCTGAGAACAGGCATTTCTCTGATATTATTGCTTCTAATGTTAATAACTCTCGGGTGCTATTTGAAACAGTGAAAACTGTTCTCAATGCCCAACAACACCATTATCCAGAGGCCTCCCCAAAACTTTGTGAGGACTTTTTGAATTTTTTCATTGATAAGGTTGCTTCTACTAGGGCGATGATTAGTCCCCCCCAGTATGATCCTGGCATGCCTAGTTTTTGCTCTGTAGTTTTTGATTCATTTGAACCTGTAACCTTACCTTTTTTAGAAAAAGTTCTTGATCAAATTAAACTTTCTGGCTCCCCTAATGATGTTCTCCCCCCACGTCTTTTTAGAGAGGTTTTTCCCATATTGGCACCCCAGGTCCTTTCAATTCTAAATGAAAGCTTGGCCAGTGGAGTTGTGCCCGCATGTTTTAAACATGCAGTAGTACAACCCCTGTTAAAGAAACCCAACCTAGACTGCTCTGAGCTCACCAATTACCGACCAATCTCTAAGCTCCCTCTGCTGTCCAAAGTACTGGAAAAAATTGTATATCTTCAATTGACCTCTTTTTTAAATGAAAATAATATCACAGAAACTTTCCAGTCAGGTTTTAAAAGTGGACACAGTACAGAATCAGCTTTGTTAAGGGTTTTTAGCGATATCCTTCTGGCCTCAGACACTGGTAACACTGTAACTCTGGTGCTGTTGGATCTAACCGCGGCCTTCGATACAGTGGACCACCAGATTTTATTATCTCGCTTGGAGCATTGGGTGGGCATTAGGGGTGTGGCCTTATCCTGGTTCAGGTCCTATTTGGCCAACCGTAGTTTTACCGTTCATGTTGGTGATGCTGTGTCCTCCCTGGCCCCCCTATCCTGTGGAGTGCCCCAAGGGTCGGTACTCGGGCCTCTACTCTTTTCAATTTATTTGCTGCCTCTTGAGTCAATTCTCCGAAAATATAGGATAGGATTTCACTTTTATGCAGATGACTGCCAGTTGTATGTCCCTTTGAACAAGTCTGATTCTCTTGTGAAGTGCCTGGATGAAGTCAAGGCATGGATGGCTTCCAACTTCCTTCACTTCAATGAGAAAAAAACGGAGGTAGTGTTGTTCTCTCCAAGTGATGCTGCTGTGGTTCCTCCTACTGAGTTGGGTTCCTTATCCCAGGCTGTGAGCCCAGTAGTGACAAAGTTAGGCATAAAAATGGACTATGGTTTCAAACTTGATGCCCAAATTAGCTCTGTGGTGAAGACCAGCTTTTTTCAGTTGAGGCAACTGGCCAAAGTGAAACCGATTTTATCTCGCCACAATTTTGAAATTTTAATCCATGCTTTTATTACCTCTCGTTTAGATTACTGTAATTCACTCTACACTGGTCTTAGTAAAACCTCCTTTCCCGCTTACAGCTGGTGCAGAACGTAGCCGCTCGTCTTTTAACAGGATCACGTAAATTTGACCACATATCCCCCGTCCTTCAGTCACTTCCCTGGCTCCCTGTGCACTTTCGCATTGATTTTAAAATTCTTTTATTTGCTTTTAAATGCCTCCATGGTCTGGCCCCTCAGTATCTGTCTGACCTGCTTGTACCTCACACTCCCCCTCGTGCTCTCAGGTCCGCAGATCAGGCTCTCCTCTGTGCGCCAAAGCCCAGGAGAAAAAAGAGAGGGGATCGGGCATTTGCGGTGGCCGCTCCGAGGCTGTGGAATCAGCTCCCTCTGCATATCAGGCTGACTGAATCACAACCTATTTTTAAGTCCCTTTTAAAGTCGCACTTTTTTTCCTTGGCTTTTAACACAGTTGAGAGTTGACTTTTTACCTGCATTTGTATTGTTTTATTCTTGTTCCTGTCACTGTACCTGTCGATGTTTGTTATTTATTGTGTACAGCACTTTGGTCAACTGTGTTGTTTTAAAGTGCTTTAGAAATAAAGTTGAGTTGAGTTGAGTTGAGTAAACCAGGACTAACCCAGATCTAAACTCGGTCTAAACCAGGACTAATCCAGGTCCAAACGAGGACTAAACCCTTTGGTGAGCATGATGGAAGGATGAATAGATAAATATAGAGACAGATTAACGGAGAGACAGGCGTTCGTACCGGAGCAGCGGAGGCCTTGCGGCTGGCAGGTGCTGGTGCTGACAGGTGTATGGACACGGCAGGTGCCAAAGTCGCGGCTGCCTTCGGGACACCGGAGTCCTGACAGGAGCTGACGGCCGGGGGCAGAGCCGTGGTGTGGGAGGGTCTTGACCATTGAGCCGCACCCCATGTGACCGCAAAGGACCGCGCCCGTGTGGGGGTCAGACACCACCTCCCCACACACCGCCAACCACGCCCCCTCCACCTCCACCAAGACGTTACCCGAGCAACGGTCAGACAGGCGGTCAAGACGGGCAGAGAGAGAGCCTGGAGGGTGGGGGGGGAGAACGGGAGAGAGGGGAGAGAGAGGGGAGAGAGAGGGGAGAGAGAGGGGAGAGAGAGGGGAGAGAGAGGGGAGAGAGAGGGGAGAGAGAGGGGAGAGAGAGGGGAGAGAGAGGGGAGAGAGAGGGGAGGAGAGAGGAGAGAGAGAGGAAAGAGAGAGTGGAGAGAGAGGGGAGAGAGAGGGGAGGAGAGAGGAGAGAGAGAGGAAAGAGAGAGGGGAGAGAGAGGGGAGAGAGAGGGGAGAGAGAGGGGAGAGAGAGGGGAGGAGAGAGGGGAGGAGAGAGGAGAGAGAGAGGAAAGAGAGAGTGGAGAGAGAGGGGAGGAGAGAGGAAAGAGAGAGTGGAGAGAGAGGGGAGAGAGAGGGGAGGAGAGAGGGGGGAGAGAGAGGGGAGAGAGAGGAAAGAGAGAGTGGAGAGAGAGGGGAGAGAGAGGGGAGGAGAGAGGAGAGAGAGAGGAAAGAGAGAGTGGAGAGAGAGTGGAGAGAGAGTGGAGAGAGAGGGGAGGAGAGGGGAGAGAGAGAGTGGAGAGAGAGAGGGGAGAGAGAGGGGAGGAGAGGGGAGGAGAGAGGAGAGAGAGAGGAAAGAGAGAGGGGAGAGAGAGAGGGGAGAGAGAGGAAAGAGAGAGGGGAGAGAGGGGAGAGAGAAGAAAGAGAGAGGGGAGAGAGAGGGGAGGAGAGAGGGGAGAGAGAGGAAAGAGAGAGGGGAGAGAGAGGGGAGGAGAGAGGGGAGAGAGAGGAAAGAGAGAGGGGAGAGAGAGGGGAGGAGAGAGGGGAGAGAGAAGAAAGAGAGAGGGGAGGAGAGAGGGGAGAGAGAAGAAAGAGAGAGGGGAGAGAGAGGGGAGGAGAGAGTGGAGAGAGAGTGGAGAGAGAGGGGAGAGAGAGGGGAGAGAGAGGGGAGGAGAGAGGAGAGAGAGAGGAAAGAGAGAGTGGAGAGAGAGGGGAGAGAGAGGGGAGGAGAGAGGGGAGAGAGAGGGGAGAGAGAGAGGGGAGAGAGAGAGGGGAGAGAGAGGAAAGAGAGGGGAGAGAGAGAGGGGAGAGAGAGAGGGAGAGAGAGGAAAGAGAGAGGGGAGGAGAGAGGGGAGAGAGAAGAAAGAGAGAGGGGAGAGAGGGGAGGAGAGAGGGGAGAGAGAAGAAAGAGAGAGGGGAGAGAGAGGGGAGGAGAGAGGGGAGAGAGAGGGGAGGAGAGAGTGGAGAGAGAGGGGAGAGAGAGGGGAGGAGAGAGGAGAGAGAGAGGAAAGAGAGAGTGGAGAGAGAGGGGAGAGAGAAGAAAGAGAGAGGGGAGGAGAGAGGGGAGGAGAGAGGGGAGAGAGAAGAAAGAGAGAGGGGAGAGAGAGGGGAGAGAGAGGAGAGGAGAGAGGGGAGAGAGAGGGGAGGAGAGAGTGGAGAGAGAGTGGAGAGAGAGGGGAGAGAGAGGGGAGGAGAGAGGAGAGAGAGAGGAAAGAGAGAGTGGAGAGAGAGGGGAGGAGAGAGGGGAGAGAGAGAGAGGGGAGAGAGAGAGGGGAGAGAGAGAGGGGAGAGAGAGGAAAGAGAGAGGGGAGAGAGAGGGGAGGAGAGAGGGGAGAGAGAAGAAAGAGAGAGGGGAGAGAGAGGGGAGAGAGAGGGGAGAGAGAGGAAAGAGAGAGGGGAGAGAGAGGAAAGAGAGAGGGGAGAGAGAGGGGAGGAGAGAGGGGAGAGAGAAGAAAGAGAGAGGGGAGGAGAGAGGGGAGAGAGAAGAAAGAGAGAGGGGAGAGAGGGGAGGAGAGAGGGGAGAGAGAGGGGAGGAGAGAGTGGAGAGAGGGGAGAGAGAGGGGAGGAGAGAGGAGAGAGAGAGGAAAGAGAGTGGAGAGAGAGGGGAGAGAGAGGGGAGAGAGGGGAGGAGAGAGGGGAAAGAGGGGAGGAGAGAGGAGAGAGAGAGGAAAGAGAGAGTGGAGAGAGAGGGGAGGAGAGAGAGAGGAAAGAGAGAGTGGAGAGAGAGGGGAGAGAGAGGGAAGGAGAAAGGGGAGAGAGAGAGGGGAGAGAGAGGAAAGAGAGAGGGGAGAGAGAGGGGAGGGGAGGAGAGAGAAGAAAGAGAGAGGGGAGAGAGAGGGGAGGAGAGAGGAAAGAGAGAGGGGAGAGAGAGGGGAGAGAGAGGAGAGAGAGGGGAGAGAGAGGGGAGAGAGAGAGGAAAGAGAGAGGGGAGGAGAGGGGAGGAGAGAGGAAAGAGAGAGTGGAGAGAGAGTGGAGAGAGAGGGGAGGAGAGAGGAGAGAGAGAGGAAAGAGAGTGGAGAGAGAGGGGAGGAGAGAGGGGAGAGAGAGAGGAAAGAGAGGGGAAAGAGAGGGGAGGAGAGAGGGGAGAGAGAAGAAAGAGAGAGGGGAGAGAGAGAGAGGGGAGAGAGAGTGGAGAGAGAGGGGAGAGAGAGGGGAGGAGAGGGGAGGAGAGAGAGGAAAGAGAGTGGAGAGAGAGGGGAGAGAGAGGGGAGAGAGAGAGAGGGGAGGAGAGAGGGGAGAGAGAGTGGAGAGAGAGGGGAGAGAGAGGGGAGGAGAGGGGAGGAGAGAGAGGAAAGAGAGTGGAGAGAGAGGGGAGAGAGAGGGGAGGAGAGAGGGGAGAGAGAGGGGAGAGAGAGGGGAGGAGAGAGGGGAGAGAGAGAGGAAAGAGAGAAGAAAGAGAGGGGAGGAGAGAGGGGGGAGAGAGAGGATAGAGAGTGGAGAGAGAGGGGAGAGAGAGAGGAAAGAGAGAGTGGAGAGAGAGAGTGGAGAGAGAGGGGAGGAGAGAGGGGAGAGAGAGGGGAGGAGAGAGAGAGGAAAGAGAGAGTGGAGAGAGAGGGGAGAGAGAGGGGAGGAGAAAGGGGAGAGAGAGAGGGGAGAGAGAGGAAAGAGAGAGGGGAGAGAGAGGGGAGAGAGAGGGGAGGAGAGAGGGGAGGAGAGAGGGGAGAGAGAGAGGGGAGAGAGGGGAGAGAGAGGAAAGAGAGAGGGGAGAGAGAGGAAAGAGAGTGGAGAGAGAGGGGAGGAGAGAGGGGAGAGAGAGGAAAGTGAGAGGGGAGAGAGAGGAAAGTGAGAGGGGAGAGAGAGGGGAGGAGAGAGGGGAGAGAGAGGAAAGAGAGAGTGGAGAGAGAGGGGAGAGAGGGGAGAGGGGAGAGGGAGGAAAGAGAGAGGGGAGAGAGAGGGGAGAGAGAGGGGAGGAGAGGGGAGGAGAGAGGGGAGAGAGAGGAAAGAGAGAGGAAAGAGAGAGGGGAGGGAGAGGAATGAGAGAGGGGAGAGAGGAAAGAGAGTGGAGAGAGAGGGGAGAGAGAGAGGGGAGAGAGAGGAAAGAGAGAGGGGAGAGAGAGGAGAGAGAGGGAGAGAGAGAGGAGAGAGAGAGGAAAGAGGGGAGAGAGAGGGGAGAGAGAGGAATGAGAGAGTGGAGAGAGAGTGGAGAGAGAGTGGAGAGAGAGGGGATAGAGAGGAAAGAGAGAGTGGAGAGAGAGGAGAGAGAGAGAGGGGGTGAGAAGAGAGGGAGAGGGGAGAGAGAGATGAGAGAGGGAGAGAAAGAGAGAGGGGAGAGAGAGAGGGAGAGGAAAGAGAGAGAAAGAAAAGAGAGAGTGGAGAGAGAAGAAAGAGAGAGGGAGGTGCATTAGAAATATTTGATATAAAAATCTATGGGACATAAACTGTGAACAAAGTGAAACTGAACTCATCACATTTTGATTAGAAATTAAACAAAACGCTCTAAGTGAAGCTCACTGAGGTCAGCAGCTACAGCGACATCTGGAGCCAGGTCCATGTGAGGAACAGGAATTTATTTAGGGACAAAATGTTGAACTCAAACCCCAGGATCATGTAGAGCGGGTCAAAGGTCAAAGTGAGGAGCCTGACAGCAGCAGGTACAGAGAGAGGGGCCACGCTTTATACACACAAACTGAACTGGAGCCAGAGTCCGTGGAGCCCAACAGCCCATGAACACTTCCTGTTTGGAGTGTCCACAGATATGTCCAGTCTGTGCTTTTACACTGTGTTCCAAATTCTTATGCAAATTATATTTTCCTCTGATTTTGTCAAATATAAATGACGTCATCATAATTTTCAAGTCCTCAACATTTAGAACAATTGAAATGTTGAACAAACGTCTCAATGAAAACAGGATTTAAAAAATAAAAAATAAAAACGTAAATTCACTGTTCTAAATGATTCTACACAACAGAGTTTCAAACCATGTTCTTGTTGTAAAGAACTGAAAATGATCATTAGTTTATTTTTCAATTAGAAGCATTTGCATATTACTGAAATCAAAAGTTCTTTAATCCAAACATCTAAACAGGTCCAGTTCCATTTGAACATTGGACTCTTATTTGACAGGAGCTTCACAATTCTACATCCACTGAACTTGTGAGTTTGTGGAGAGTTTCTGCTTGAATTTCTTTGCAGGATGTCAGAATATCCTCCCAGAGCTGCTGTTTGGATGTGAACTGCCTCCCGCCCTCATAGATCTTTCACTTGAGGAGCTCCAGAGGTTCTCAATAGGGTTGAGGTCAGGGGAGGATGGGGCCACACCATGAGTTTCTCTTCTTTTATGCCCATAGCAGCCGATGATGCAGAGGTGTTCCTCAGAGCATGAGATGGAGCATTGTCCTGCATGAAGATGATTTTACTACAGAAAACACGGTTCTTCTTTTTGTACCGTGGAAGAAAGTGAAAGTCAGTCAGAAGCTCCACATACTTTACAGAGGTCATTTTCACACCTTCAGGGGCCTTAAAGGGCCCGACCAGCTCTCTCCCCATGATTCTGACCCAAAACATGAGTCCTGACGTCACAGCCTTGGGACGTGGTGTCCGTCCACCAAACATCCACCACTCCATCCATCTGGACCATCCAGGGTTCACTGCTCTCATCAGTGAACAAGACTGTTTGAAAATGAGTCTTCAGACAACATGAAATCCCAGTCTGTTTCAAACCCACAAACACTTTAAGACAAAAACTGGTCCATCCTAAGGACAAAACACTGAGCCACAAAACAGACACTTCACAAGAGGAGAGAGCAACACGGGACCTCAGTCTGCCGTACATCTCCACCTAAAAGGACCTCAGTCTGCCATACATCTCCACCTAAAAGGATCTCAGTCTGCCGTACATCTCCACCTAAAAATACCTCAGTCTGCCATACGTCTCCACCTAAAAGCCACAGGCCACTCCTTTGAGGACAGTGAGGTCCAGATCTTGGCCAGAGAAAAGAACTGGTTTGAGAGGGGAGTTAAAGAAGCTATTTTTGTCAAGAAAGAGAATCCTTCCTTGAACAGAAATGGAGGTCTCAGACATCATTTGTCTCCATCTATAACTCTATCCTCAAACCTAAATCAAAACAAACAGAGAAAACAATGGGACTAGCCAGGACATGTCCAGAGGTGTGAAAACACCATCATGGCCCTGAATGGTTCTGCTAACTACTCCCCCACTCTCACTCCATATTGAATAGACCCACCTGACTAACAGAAACTGTAAACAAACATGTGTGGGAGTCTCAGAGTCATTTCAGTGTAGTTAGCGCCCCCTTCAGGCAGATATAAGGCAGTGTCCACCAGCATCTGACCAGAAGTGAAGAAGCAGCTTGAGATGAGAAACGGATTTGACCAAATAAACTTTGTCCAGTTGACAAATTGAATTTCTCTTTTTACCACGAGTCTTCATGTATTTCTGGGCCACTGGAGCGTTTCTGCTTGTGAGCTTTGTTTAAGGGTGGTCCAATAGAAGGTTTATGCAGAACTGCAAACCTCTGGAGGATCCTACACCTTGATGTTCTCTGGACTCCAGAGGCACCAGCAGCTTCAAATACCTGTTTGCTGCTTTGGCATTTTAGCAGCTGCTCTCTTAATCCGATGTGTTTGTCTGGCAGAAACTTTCCTCATTGTGTCTTTATCTGCACGAATCCGTGTGACTCTGAATCAGATACAAATCTCTTAATAGTTCGATGATCAGGCTTAAGTTTTGGCGAAATATCTAAGGTTTTCATCCCTTGTCCAACGTATTCAACTATTTCACACTTTTCGGCACTAGATCCTTTTTCTTTCCCATGTTGTTTGAAAATGTTGCTCTGCTTAATTATGTGGAACGTCCTTCAGTGTTTTTCCTTTAACTGGACTCACCTGTAAACTCACTGAACCAGGACTGAACCAGGACTAAACCAGGACTAAAACAGGACTAAAACAGGACTAAACCAGGACTAAAACAGGACTAAACCAGGACTAAACCAGGACTAAACCAGGACTAAACCAGGACTGAGCCAGGACTAAAACAGGACTAAAACAGGACTAAACCTAAGTCTTTCTTCAGTGGTTTTTCCTTTAATGGGACCTGACAAACCCAGTGAACCAGGACTAAACCAGGATTAAACCAGGACTAAAACAGGACTAAACCAGGACTAAACCAGGACTAAACCAGGACTAAACCAGGACTGAACCAGGACTAAAACAGGACTTAAACAGGACTAAACCTAAGTCCTTCTTCAGTGGTTTTTCCTTTAATGGGACCTGACAAACTCATTGGCTCAGGTGTGTGAGACACAAGACCTTCCATGAGTTTCACTGGGAAGCAAAAAAACTTACCTTTATGACACTTAAGCACAATTTGCAGAATCATTTGGAACATGGTGTACACCTGTGTGACCCTGATTGTACCAAGATCTGAAAGTGAAATGTCCCATAGTCCTCTGACCTCTGACCTCTGACCTCCGCTCTGCTCTAATGTCGTTTCCTCGTCACATACCTGCAGATTTAACACGAGTTCTTCTCTCAAACTGAAAACACTCTATTCTACCTTGTGATGTCATCATGTGGTGATACAGGAAGTGCTCCACTGTGTTTTTAAACTCCACACACCTTCACTAGAATCATTTGGATCATTTCAGTCCTGGAATTGCCGATCTCGACTGAACTAAAGGTAAAAGGAGCTGTTCACTTGAAAACTACCACTTGATGACATCACAAGGTGGAACAGAGCGTTTGGAGCTTTGGAGATGTAGACAGTCTAATAATAAAGAGTTCCTCATGTGTGTCAGATGCCCTCCCTCACCCGTGCAGACCACATAGGCGGCGTTCCCGGAGCAGGATTGGTCGCTGTGGTCGGCCTTGACGATGGCGGTGGTGTGGAGCACTGTGAGACTGGGCGGCAGGTGTTGAGGCAGGTGTTGCGACAGGTCCATGGGCAGGTGATGGGGCAGGTGCAGACTCTTGAAGCCGACAGGAATGTCACGCTGTGTTTTTTTCACCGGGACCGTTCTGGTGCCGCACCGGAGGCTCTCGCACAGCAGGGCGGCCATGTTGTCAGTCCACACCTCGCCACAGAGACCGCCACATCCGCCGCTCTCGCACACGCTCACAAAGCCCCAACAGCCGCTCGACAGGTTCACCCATTTATTGCCTGAAAAAACAACAACAACAACTGGTTTAGACCTGGTTTAGTTCTGGTTTAGTCCTGGTTGGTTTACTCCTAGTTTAGTTCTGGTTCAGTCCTGGTTTTGTTCTGGTTCAGTCCTGGTTTAGTCCTTGTTCAGTTTCGGTTGGTTTAGTCCTGGTTCAGTCCTGGTTCAGTCCTGCTTTAGTTCTGGTTCAGTCCTGGTTTTGTTCTGGTTCAGTCCTGGTTCAGTCCTGGTTCAGTCCTGGTTTAGTTCTGGTTCAGTCCTGGTTTAGTCCTGGTTCAGTCCTGGTTTAGTCCTGGTTTAGTCCTGGTTCAGTCCTGGTTCAGTCCTGCTTTAGTTCTGGTTCAGTCCTGGTTTTGTTCTGGTTCAGTCCTGGTTCAGTCCTGGTTCAGTCCTGCTTTAGTTCTGGTTCAGTCCTGCTTTAGTTCTGGTTCAGTCCTGGTTTAGTCCTGGTTCAGTCCTGGTTTAGTCCTGGTTTAGTCCTGGTTCAGTCCTGGTTCAGTCCTGCTTTAGTTCTGGTTCAGTCCTGGTTTTGTTCTGGTTCAGTCCTGGTTCAGTCCTGGTTCAGTCCTGGTTCAGTCCTGGTTCAGTCCTGGTTTAGTCCTGGTTCAGGGGGTCTTTTACCGGAGCAGGTGACAGAAGCGATGTAGACCGTGTCAGAGGGGAGGGAGGTGGGGATAGGGGTGGTGGGGATGGAGGTGGGAGTGGGTATAGGGGGGGTGGTGGGGATGGAGGTGGAGCTGTTACACTGGAGGATGGAGGAGACATCAGGAGGACAAGAGTCCAGGGTCCAGAGGGGGAGCAGCAGAGAACTGAGACACAGAAAAGAGGAGAATTTACGTGTGTGTGTGTGTGTGTGTGTGTGTGTGTGTGTGTGTGTGTGCGCGCGTGTGTGTGTGTGTGTGTGTGTGTGTGTGTGTCTGTGTGTGTCTGTGTGTGTGTGTGTGTCTATCTGTGTGTGTGTCTGTGTGTGTCTGTATGTGTCTGTGTGTGCTGTACAAGAAGAACATGGAACATGAGCAGACTCTACTTCCTGAGAAAGCTCAGGTCTTTCACTGTGTGCAGTGAGTTCCTGGAGATCTTCTCCCAGTCTGTGGAGGACATCACTCTAGACTCCTCTGTGGTTCTGCTGGGGGAGCGGCACCAGGAAAAGGGACATTGGACGGATTGACAAACTGATCCGTAAATCTGGACACATGATCGACTGTGAGCTGGAGACATTTGTCACAGTGAGGGACAGGAGGACACTGGACAAACTGCTCTCCATCATGGACACTCCTGCTCACCCACTGCACCAGACTATAGAGGGACAGAGGAGATAATACTCCCTACAACAACTCACCCACTGCACCAGATTATTGATGGACAGATAATACTCCCTACAACTGTACAACACCTCACCCTTATGGGACAGATAAGCCCCTCCCACTCCGCAGTCAGTCTAAGCCCCTCCCACCTCCTGTTGACGGCGTTCTGGCTGAAGTTCTGGGCGGCGCCGCAGTGTCTCTGCCCGCACACGGCGTTAGCGGCGTTTTGGTTCCAAGCGTCAGACGAGGAGAGCCAGTGCATCTTAGAGGAGGACACCATCACCAAACCAGAGCAGAAACCTCCGCTCAGAACCACCTCCTGATGACCTACACATACACAAGGTTAGTCCAGATGCCCTCCCAGCACCGTCACCCCTGCTCAGAAACCTAACTGGCCTGTTATTAGTATATTCATGTAATCCCTCAGTCATCCAGGTCGGATCCATCAAAATGGAGAAATTCAATTGTGTCACTGGACAAAAGCTGGAGGACACTGGCTTATATCTGCCTGAAGGCGGCGCTAACTACACTGAAACTACTGTAAAGCTCAGAGGTGTGGAAGCTCCGTCAAGGGCCTGAAGGATTCTGCTGATGTGACTCAGGCACAGTCCACACGTGAATCAGAGTAGTTTCAATGTAGTTTCAATGCAGTTTCAGAGTAGTTTCTGTGGTTTCCATGTAGTTTCAGAGTAGTTTCAATGTAGTTTCAATGCAGTTTCAGAGTAGTTTCTGTGGTTTCCATGTAGTTTCAGAGTAGTTTCAATGTAGTTTCAATGCAGTTTCAGAGTAGTTTCTGTGGTTTCCATGTAGTTTCAATGTAGTTTCAATGTAGTTTCAGAGTAGTTTCAATGCAGTTTCAGAGTAGTTTCTGTGTGGTTTCCATGTAGTTTCAGCGTAGTTTCAGAGTAGTTTCAATGTAGTTTCAATGCAGTTCAGAGTAGTTTCTGTGGTTTTCATGCAGTTTCAGAGTAGTTTCTGTGTGGTTTCCATGTAGTTTCAGGGTAGTTTCAATGTAGTTTCAGAGTAGTTTCTGTGTGGTTTCTATGTAGTTCAGAGTAGTTTCAGAGTAGTTTCAGAGTAGTTTCAGAGTAGTGAGCGCCCCCTTCAGGCAGATATAAGACAGTGTCCACCAGCAAAGAAGCAGCTTGGATGAGTTGAGAAATGTTTTTGATAAAAAAAAACCTTTTGTCCAGTGACAGAATTGAATTTCTTCTTTGCCGTGTCGGTTATTAATGTTTAGATCTGGTTTTATGGACAAAATGTTGAAATAAAAACCCCAGGGTTATGGTGAGCGGGTCATAGGTCAAAGGTCCTGACAGCAGCAGGTACAGAGAGAGGGGCCACACTTTATACACACAAATTGAACTGGAGCCAGAGTCCATGGAGCCCAATCACGTCCATGAACACTTCCTGTTTGGAACCACAGATCTGTAATAAACCTGGATAAGCCCCTCCCCCTCTGTTCCCGCTCTAGTGGATGCTCCAGGTACTGCAGCTCCCGGGAGCTTGGGCCCAGAAAGAATTTGCAATGCATTTTGGGAATTCAAACTGCCCATGTTCTGACAGGGCATCCGGCTTTCACAAAGGTCAGATTTTGTAGGATTCTTTTCTATTTTCACAACATAAACTTTTTTACATTTTTTTATCCTCAAAGCTCCTAAAAGTGATCTTTGTCAGACTGAGCCTCGCCGCTCTGAGCCGCGCTCACTCCGCTCTAGCAGCTCTCGCTCTTATTGGTCCAAATGCTCCACGCCGCGCTCTGATTGGTCCAAACGCTCCACGCCGCGCTCTGATTGATCCAAACGCTCCACGCCGTGCTCTGATTGGTCCAAACGCTCCACGCCGCGCTCTGATTGATCCAAACGCTCCACGCCGCGCTCTGATTGGTCCAAACGCTCCACGCCGCGCTCTGATTGGTCCAAACGCTCCACGCCGCGCTCTGATTGGTCCAAATGCTCCACCCCGCTCTCTGATTGGTCCAAACGCTCCACCCTGCTCTCTGATTGGTCCAAACGCTCCACGCCGTGCACATTACAGACGTTACACGGGTGAGAGGAGCTCACCCAGATTGAGGAAGTAAATGTGGAAGAGAAAATTATTTTTGTGCCCATGAGCCAATGAGCCCAGGCCCCTGAAAACAACACGATGCCATCTTGAGTTCAGCTTCAGGTTTTATTCGAGTTCTGTGTTTGGAACGCGGTTTTCGAGCAGGTTAGCTCTGTCCAGAGATGTGTACAAGGTATGGGTGTGCCTCTGACAGGTGCTCTGACAGGTGCTCTGACAGGGGTTACCTTCACAGGTGAGGTCGACGATCTGGTCCTCGCGGGGGAGGTTTGGCGTGTCGATGAATTTGCATTGGCTGAGGCCCTGAATGGTGGCGGAGCATTTGACGGTCTTGTCTAAAAAGGGGTGTGGCCCATTGGTGAAGCGTGGCGGGGAGGTGGGGTCTGTCGCCACGGCACCACAGTCCAGCTCTCGGCACGCCACCTTTGAGTTTTCTGGTGACCAACCGCTACGGCGAAACTTCTGCCACTGCCCCTCAAATAAAACCTCCAACCGCCCCGAGCAACGCCCTGGACCATCCTGCAGGCGGAGCTGTAGGCTGCCTGAAGAGAGGGTCAGAGAGGGTCAGAGAGGGTCAGAGGGGTCAGAGGGATCAGAGAGAGTCAGAGGGGTCAGAGAGGGTCAGAGGGGTCAGAGAGGGTCAGAGAGGGTCAGAGGGGGGTATAGAGGGGTCAGAGGAGTCAGAGAGGGTCAGAGGGGTCAGAGAGGGTCAGAGGGGTCAGAGGGATCAGAGAGAGTCAGAGGGGTCAGAGAGGGTCAGAGGGGTCAGAGAGGGTCAGAGGGGGGTATAGAGGGGTCAGAGGAGTCAGAGAGGGTCAGAGGGGTCAGAGAGAGTCAGGGGTCAGAGAGGGTCAGAGGGGGGTATAGAGGGGTCAGAGGAGTCAGAGAGGGTCAGAGAGGGTGACGGGGGCATAGAGGGGTCAGAGCGGGTCAGAGAGAGTCAGAGGAGTCAGAGGGGTCGGGGGGGTCAGAGGGGGGTCAGAGAGGGTCAGAGGGGGGCATAGAGGGGGTGAGAGGGGTCAGAGGGGAGTCAGAGGGGGTCAGAGGGGAGTCAGAGCAGGTCAGAGGGGGTACGTACCAGAGCAGATGACGTAGGCGTGCTCGCTGCAGGGGAGGGGGGTGGAGCTGTGTCTCGATTTACAAAACCACAAAGAAAAGTCGTCCTCAGAGCAGGTCACATGATCCAAAAAAGAGGAGGAGGAGGTGCGCTGAACTGTGGAACTGACCACCTGAAAGAGAGAGAGAAGGTTAACAACAGAGAGAGAGGAGAGGAGAGGAGAGGAGAGGAGGAGTGGCGGAGGAGGAGGACGAGGAGGAGGAAAAGGAGGAGGAGGAGGAGGGGAGGAGAAAGGAAGGTGGAGGAGAAGAGGAGGAAAGGAGAAGAGGAGGAGGAGAGGAGAGAAGGGAGGAGGAGCAGGAGGAGAAGAGAAGGAGGAGGGGAGGTGGAGGTAGAGGAGAGGAGGAGAAGGGGAGGAGGAGAGGAGGAAGAGGAGAGGAGGAGGAGGAGAGGAGGAGGAGAAGGGGAGGAGGAGAGGAGGAAGAGGAGAGGAGGAGAACGGGAGGTGGAGGAGGAGGAGAGGAGGAGGAGGGGAGGAGGAGAGGAGTAAGAGGAGAGGAGGAGGAGGAGGAGGAGAACGGGAGGTGGAGGAGGAGGAGGAGGAGGAGGACACACACCTGTCCACAGTTGAGTTCGGCGCAGACGGTGATGGAGTTCTGAGGTTTCCACTGAGTGGCACAAACAGGAGACAGCGCCCCCTGCTGCTCCACATGAACTGAACCAAAACAATGACTGGGATTTCCATTAGAGACCAGGAGAACACGCACACTCTCTGAGAACACACAACACACACACTAAGAACACACAACACACTCTCTGAGAACACACAACACACACACTGAGAACACACAACACACACACTGAGAACACACAACACACACTCTGAGAACACACAACACACACACCCTGTGTGTGTGTGTGTGTGTGTGTGTGTGTGTGTGTGTGTGTGTGTGTGTGTGCGTGCGTGCGTGCGTGCGTGTGTGTGTGTGTGTTTACCTGAGCAGCTCAGTTGTGTGCTGTTGTGCGTTTGTGTGTGGTTGTTGTAGGAGCCACAGGACATGAGCTGACACCAGTTCTGCAGAAGCTTCTGGTCCTGGACCTTCACCGAGCTCCAGGAGCCTGAGACCTTCTGCTCCATCGTCCCAGAGCAGAGGTCCGACCTGTCTCCCCGAACACGCACCTCCAGATGACCTGCAACCAGACCGGGTTTAGTTCAGGTTTAGTCCAAGTTTATACCAGGTTTAATCCAGGTTTAGTCCAGGTTTAGCCCAGGTTTAGTCCAGGTTTAGTCCTGATTTAGTCGTGGTTTAGCCTGGTCTTACCATCACAGTAGACGTAGGCTGGTGAGGAGCAGGTCCTTTTTTTCGGGGAACAGTGCCACAGGTTCTTCTCTTCACCCAAACATTTGACCGTGAACCCAGAACTGGACCCGGGCCCGGACCCGGGTAAGGACCAGGTTGCGATGTACCTCAGACCACCACATCCCAAAGACTGACAGAGGACCTTCCCCTCCTCCTGCTCTGTGGAGCCAAGACAGACAGAAACAGGTCTAAACCAAGTCTAAACCAGGACTAAACCAGGACTAAACCAGGTCTAAACCAGGTCTAAACCAGGACTAAACCAGGTCTAAACCAAGTCTAAACCAGGTCTAAACCAGGACTAAACCAGGTCTAAACCAGGGTTAAACCAGGTCTGAACCAGGTCTAAACCAGGTCTAAACCAGATTTCTGCAATTGACAACAAAGAGGCGGGTCTTGGCAGTCTGAGCAGGAGGTGTTTCAGATTGCTAGTGTGTTTTTTGTGTTTTACTCAGATCCTGAATCAGTCCCAAACTCGTCTCTGTAGGTGTTTGGATCCGTCCCGGTTTGGATTCTGAAAGTCCCACAAAGGTTTTTTTCATTTTTTACATAAAAGGCCTGATTTTATCTGATTTTATCTGTTTCTGTGTGTGTGTGTGTGTGTGTGTGTGGGTGTGTGTGTGTGTGTGTGTGTGTGTGTGTGTGTGTGTATGTATGGGTGGGTGTGGGTGTGTGTGTTTGTGTTTTCATACCAAACTGTTCTTTACAGATGTGTCCTCGGCTCTGTCCGTCTGAGAAGCGCACACTCCCTGCACAACGAAAGTCCTCCAGCCACACACTAATGTTAGCTACAACACACACACACAAACGCACAAACACACAAACACACACAGAGACATTAATATTTAAATAATAAACCTAAAACAAAATTAATGAATATAAATATATAATACACATGCACATATGTTATATATGTTATACACACACAGACACACACACACACACACACACACACACACACAAGACACACACACACACACACACACACAGACATATATTTGGTTATGTGTTTGGGGTCGTTGTCCTGCTGCAGAATAAATTTGGGGCCAGTCATGTGGCTTCCTGATGGTGTTCCATGATGGAAAAGTATCTGCCTGTGTTTCTCAGAACACCATTAATCCTGACCAAATCTCCAACTCCGTTTGCAGAAGTGCAGCCCCCAAACGTTCAAGAACCTCCACAATGCTTCAGATTTTGACTCATCAGTCCAGAGCACCTGCTGCCATTTTTCTGCAACCCAGTTCCTGTTTTTGTGCATACTTGAGTCGTTTGGCCTTGTTTCCACGTCGGAGGTATAACTTTTTGGCTGCAACTCTTCCGTGAAGACCACTTCTGGCCAGACTTCTCCAGACAGGGTACCTGGGTCCCACTGGTTTCCGAAGGTTAATAAGCGCAGTGTGTCTTTCATCTGCTGCACTAAGTTTCCTTGGCCAACCACTGCGTCTACGATCCTCAGCGTTGCCCTTTTCTTTGCACTTCTTCAAAAAAGCTTGAACAGCACATCTTGAAACCCCAGTCTGCTTTGAAATCTTTGTCTGCGAGAGACCTTGTTGATGCAGTATAACTACATTGTGTCTTGTTTCTGTCTCAGTCTTGCCTTTGTGTATGACCTGTGACACGAGACCGTCTTCCACCACCTCACCTCGTTAGCAGAGTCTGGCTGTTCCTCACCCAGTTTTAAGCCTCCTACAGAGCTGTTTTTGTTTTAGTTAATGACTTTGTTCCACCCTACGTGTGACATTGATGATCATTAGCACCTGTTTGGTATAATTGGTTGATCATACACCTGACTATAATCCTACAAAATCCATGAATTTGTGTGAACTCCTTTGTGTGAATTGATGTTGGTTTGAAGGTAACACCAAAAATTGATTTGATTTTGATTTTTCTTTTGTTCGCTCACTGTGCATTTTGTAAATTGCATCCCTGCTCCTTCGGGTCGGGCACAGGTCTCTCACTGTTGTGTCGGCCTACGGGGCGAACAGCAGTGTAGCGTACCCGGCCTTCTTGGAGTCCCTGGGAGGGGTACTGGACAGTGCACCAACCGGGGACTCTGTTGTTCTACTGGGGGACTTCAACGCCCATGTGGGCAACGACAGTGACACCTGGAGAGGGGTGACTGGGAGGAATGGTGTCCTGTTATTGGACTTCTGTGCTAGCCATGGTTTGTCCATAACGAACACCATGTTCGAGCACAAGGGTGTCCATCAGTGCATGTGGCACCAGGACACCCTAGGCCAAAGGTCGACTTTGTTGTCATGTCATCTGACCTCCGACCGCGTGTCGAGTGAAGAGAGGGGCAGAGCAGTCAACTGATCACCACCTGGTTGTGAGTTGGGTTCGCTGGCGGAGGAGGAAGCCGGAAAGACCTGGCAGGCCCAAACGTATAGTGAAGGTCTGTTGAGAACGTCTGGCAGAGCCTCTGTCAGGGGGACCTTCAACTCACAGAGAGCTTCTCCCAGATTCCGGGGGAGGCTGGAGACATGGAGTCTGAGTGGGCTTTGTTCTCAGACTCTATTGTCAATGCGGCCGCTTGTACCTGTGGTCGCAAGGTCTGTGGTGCCTGTCGCGGTGGCAATCCCCGACACTGGAAGTAAGGAAGCTGGGATGAAGCTCGGCTCCTCCAAATCCAAGGCCATGTTCTCGACTGGAAAAAGGTGGCTTGGCCTCTCCGGGTGGGTGGAGAGTCCCTGCCTCAAGTGGAGGAGTTCAAGAATCTCGGGGTCTTGTTCACGAGTGAGGGGAGGATGGAGCGTGAGATTGACAGGCAGATCGGTGCAGCGTTGGCAGTGATGTGGTCGCTGTACCGGACCGTTGTGGTGAAGAGGGAGCTGAGCCGAAAGGCAAAGCTCTCGATTTACCGTCAGTCTACGTTCCTCCCCTCACCCATGGTCATGAGCTTCGGGTAATGACTGAAAGGACAAGATCGCGGATACAAGCGGCCGAAATGAGTTTCCTCCGCAGAGTGGCTGGGCGCTCCCTTAGAGATAGGGTGAGGAGCTCAGTCACACAGGAGGAGCTCGGAATAGAACCACTGCTCCTCCACATTGAGAGGAGCCAGCTGAGCTTGTGTCCGGGGTGAAGGAAGTCTGGGAGTCACTGCTTAAACTGTTGCCCCCGCAGCCCGGCCCCAGATAAGCAGAAGAAAATGGATGGATGGATGGATGGATGGTATGTGATGTATGTGATATACGTGATGTATTTGATATATCTGATATATGTATATATGTGATATGTGATGCACCCTTATGTAACAGATAATACTCCCTACAACTGCAACTTAAGTAACGGACAACCTTATGCCCTGTCAGCATATCATTGCACTGCCTTTATTGTCTCTTGTTTATAGCTGTGATTTTAAAGTCTTATAATAAGTCTTTATAAGTCTAAGGCTGCGTCTCAATTGTCCCCCATAGCCCTCTGTCTTAGCCCTACCCCTCTGTTGTGCGCGTTCACGAGAGACAGAGGGGTTGATAAATTGTCTATTTCAAATTTTAAGTTTAAGTGAAATAGACAATTTATTAAACAGGTTAACGGTGCTAGTCCCAGAAGAAATGTTTCAAAGGATTAACGACTTTATAGCCACGGGACAGTTGAGACACAACAAAACCAAAGAACGGCACATAAGAAAGTTTACACAACTCCAAAATCACCATCAAACTAACCCCAAGGATCGGAGTAACAAAAGGAAGGAGGATAAACCTAGCCAAGCATTGCACAAAGAACGCTGGGTGAAAAATCTTTCCAACCGGGTGCTCACTCAGGCAGAGAAAGAAGTACTTTCCAAAGGACTGAATTTTTCTGTGACTCCGAACCGCATCCCCACGGTGGATTACATCACAGCAGCAGAAACTGCCATCAGGAACAACAAGCTCACGGAGACAGAAGCTGGAGACCTTAGACTGAAATTAACAGCTGCACTGAGCAATGCCAAACCTCCACCCTCCAATGTAACACCGGAGGAAAGGAAGGCCATCGCTGCTCTGGAGAAGGACCACAGCATCAACATCCTCCCAGCTGACAAAGGGAGAGGCACTGTGATCCTGAACTCAGCTGATTATGAGGCTAAGGTTAACAGCCGACTCAGTGACACCACAACCTACGAATTACTAAAACGGGACCCCACCAATGTGTACAAAAAGAAGATCATTGATTACCTGCAGAAGCTGGAGAAGGTCATTGATCGACAGCTATATTACAGACTGTACCCTGGTGACGCCATCCCTCACATCTATGGCCTCCCAAAGATCCACAAACAAGGAGTACCACTCAGACCCATTGTATGCAGCACAGACTCCATCACATACAATGTGGCCAAACACCTAAAAACCATCTTGGCTCCGCTGGTGGGTAACACGGAGCACCACATTGAAAACACAGCCGAATTTGTGAACAAAATCAAGCATCTCCAGTTTGACCGGGATGTGACCTCTCTTTTCACTTGTATCCGACATCGGTAGCGGTGGAGGCAGCAAGGAGGAGACTACTGGAGGATACCAAGCTAGAAGAGAGAACCAAACTTTCACCCGACCAAATCTGCCAACTGCTGGAAATTTGTTTAAGTACCACCTATTTCCAGTTCAGAGGAAACTTCTACAAGCAAATCCACGGCTGTGCAATGGGCTCACCGGTCTCCCCGATCATTGCAAACTTATACATGGAACAATTTGAACAGAGTGCCCTGGCCTCATATCCAGGCACTCCACCCACGCAGTGGTATCGCTTTGTTGATGATAATTTCTCAAAAATCAAAATTCAAGATTTGGAACCTTTTACTGCACATATAAATTCTGTAGATCCGAACATCAAATTCACACGTGAAGATGCCAAGGACAACACATTGGCCTTCTTAGATTGTGCAGTAACGATAAGAGAAGACCGGCGACTCCAGGTAGAGGTCTTCAGGAAGCCCACACACACCGACCAATATCTGCTTTTTGATTCACACCACCCACTTCAGCACAAACTGGGAGTCATTCGGACATTACAACATAGAGCCCAAGTGGTTCCTACAAGCGCAGAGGGAAAGGAGAAAGAAGAACAACACGTGGAGAAAGCCCTCTCCGTTTGTGGATATCCTAAATGGGCTTTCAATAAAACGAAGAGAGCAAAGAAACAGGACAACAGAGAACCAGAGCCCAGGAGAAAGGGTGTAACTATTCCTTACCTGGCTGGCGTTTCTGAAAAACTACAGAGGATCTTCAGACAACATGAAATCCCAGTCTATTTCAAACCCACAAACACTTTAAGACAAAAACTGGTCCATCCTAAGGACAAAACACCGAGCCACAAACAAAGCAATGTGGTCTACTCCATTCAGTGTAGTGAAGACTGCAGTGAGCGCTACATTGGAGAAACAAAACAGCCACTTCACAAAAGGATGTATCAACACAGACGAGAAAACCAGGGTGGGCCGCAATCTGCCGTACATCTCCACCTAAAAGCCACAGGCCACTCCTTTGAGGACAGCGAGGTCCAGATCTTGGCCAGAGAAAAGAACTGGTTTGAGAGGGGAGTTAAAGAAGCTATTTTTGTCAAGAAAGAGAATCCTTCCTTGAACAGAAATGGGGGTCTCAGACATCATTTGTCTCCCATCTATAACTCTATCCTCAAACCTAAATCAAAACAAACTGGGAAAACAATGGGACTAGCCAGGTCAGGTCCAGAGGTGTGAAAACACCCATCATGGCCCTGAATGGATATGCTAACTACTCCCCCACTCCCACTCCATATTGAATAGGCTCACATGACTAACAGAAACTGTAAACAACTCCATATTGAATAGACTCACCTGACTAACTGAAACTGTATTTAAATATGTGTTGTCTCAGAGTAATTTTCATTGTAATTAAGCTCCTCCCTTCAAGCAGATATAAGGCAGTGTCCACCAGCATCTGACCAGAACTGAAGAAGCAGCTTGGATGAGCTGCGAAACGTATTCAACCAAATAAACTCTGTCCAGTTGACAAATTAAATTTCTCCTTTTGCTATATATATGATGTATGTGATGTATGTGATGTATGTGATATATGTGATATATGTGATATATGTGATATATGTGATATATGTGATGTATGTGATGTATGTGATGTATGTGATATATGTGATGTGTGTGATGTATGCGATATATGCGATGTATGCGATGTATGCGATGTGTGTGATGTATGCGATGTATGCGATGTATGCGATGTATGCGATGTATGCGATGTATGTGATGTATGTGATGTATGTGATATAAGTATATATGTGATATATTTGATGTATGTGATGTATGTGATATATGTGATATATGCGATATATGCGATGTATGCGAATATGTGATGTATGTGATGTATGTCATATAAGTATATATGTGATATATGTGATGTGTGTGTTGTATGTGATATATGTGATGATGGTGATATATGTGATGTATGTGATATATATGATATAAGTATATATGTGATATATGTGATGTATATGATGTATGTGATATACAGTATGTGATATATGTGATGTATGTGATATATGTGATGTATATATGTGATGTATATGAAGTATGTGATGTATGTGATATATGTGATATAAGTATATATGTGATATATGTGATGTATGTGATATATGTGATGTATGTGATATACAGTATGTGATGTATGTGATATATGTGATGATATATGTGATATAAACTCTGTCCAGTTGACAAATTAAATTTCTCCTTTTGCTATGTGTGTGATGTATGTGATGTATGTGATATATGTGATGTATGTGAAGTATGTGATGCATGTGATGTATGTGATATATGTGATATAAGTATATATGTGATATATGTGATGTATGTGATATATGTGATGTATGTGATGTTTGTGATGTGTGTGATGTATGTGATGTATGTGATGTATGTGATGTATGTGATATATGTGATATATGTGATGTATGTGATGTATGTGATATATGTGATATATGTGATGTGTGTGATGTATGTGATATATGTGATGTATGTGATATAAGTATATATGTGATGTATGTGATGTTTGTGATGTATGTGATGTATGTGATATATGTGATGTATGTGATATACAGTATGTGATGTATGTGATATATGTGATGATATATGTGATAT
>CM057086.1:36591379-36661379 GCA_029959045.1 Taenioides sp. WSHXM2023 | reverse complement strand
AATAATCTACAATTTCTTTATTAGGCCACAGACTGTGAGTACCATCAGAGAAGAACAACTTTAGACAGAGACCTGAGCAGGAGTCCAGTGGTGACAGTGGTGAGCTCCTCAGAGCCACGTTCAGATCTTTGGTCATATGTGGTGTTTATGTTTATGGAGCAGATGGAGACAGGTTCAGAAGGACAAACATCACTCACTGCAGCTTTACACTTGTGACTTCAGAAAACAAAACTCTGATTGTTCTTTGGCCAAAAGAAGGCGCTCATGAATCATGAGTCACTGTTTTGAGAAATACCAGTGTAAAGCTCCACTCATTTGAGTCTTTCTGATCTGTACTTGGGCGTGTAGGACCTCAGTCACCTCTGGACTCCTGCTCTGCTCTTCTCTGGTGGTTCTCTCTAAGGTCCGTCTTCTCTGGTGGTTCTGCTCTCTCTAAGGTCTGTCTTCTCTGGTGGTTCTGCTCTCTCTAAGGTCTGTCTTCTCTGGTGGTTCTGCTCTCTCTAAGGTCTGTCTTCTCTGGTGGTTCTGCTCTCTCTAAGGTCCGTCTTCTCTGGTGGTTCTGCTCTCTCTAAGGTCCGTCTTCTCTGGTGGTTCTGCTCTCTCTAAGGTCCGTCTTCTCTGGTGGTTCTGCTCTCTCTAAGGTCCGTCTTCTCTGGTGGTTCTGCTCTCTCTAAGGTCCGTCTTCTCTGGTGGTTCTGCTCTCTCTAAGGTCCGTCTTCTCTGGTGGTTCTGCTCTCTCTAAGGTCCGTCTTCTCTGGTGGTTCTCTCTAAGGTCCGTCTTCTCTGGTGGTTCTCTCTAAGGTCCGTCTTCTCTGGTGGTTCTCTCTAAGGTCCGTCTTCTCTGGTGGTTCTCTCTAAGGTCTGTCTTCTCTGGTGGTTCTCTCTAAGGTCCGTCTTCTCTGGTGGTTCCCTTTGGCTGGAGAACCGGATCTAGGTTGGTTCAGGCGTGTTTTGATTGATTGATTCATATTTATTTCGAGTTTGTGCCAAGAGAGAAACAATAATCATATACATATTATATATACGCTGTAAACAACAGAAAAGCACATTTCTCGAAAAGGAGCGGGAAGAAGAAAAACTTATATTAACCCACCCCTGTTCATGACATAGTTTCAAAATTAAAATTATGATTATGTGGTTGCTTATGTACATTGATCACAAAACTTTACAAATATTTACATATTACATATTTTAGCTTTACAGTGTTGTGTTTTTTTAGTTGATTGTAAATACTTATTATTATTTATCTTGATTTTGATGCAGGGGAAGGGGAAGAAGTAAAGTTTGGTAATTGTTGCCCCAAATCTCAATACAAAATGTCAAATATGGAAGTATGAGTGAGGAGTACAATATGTAAAGAGCCTTTTGATCAAGAATGTATTTCACTTTGTTGATTACTGCTATACTTTTCCAGACCTTAGATTGTGTGTATCTGATGTCAGGTTTCCAGCTTAGCTTTTCGTCTATCATTACACCTAAAAATTTATTATCAGAAACCCACTCGATTTTAACACCGTCAATATGAATTGAAACTTCAGAATTTATTTTATAACTACCAAAAATATAGCCTTTGTCTTGTTTAAATTTAGGGATAACTTATTACAATCCATCCATAATTTAATTTTATTTAACTCCATATTCATAGTTGTAATAAGCTGATTATAATTGTCATTAGAATAAAATATATTGGTCTCATCTGCAAATAAAATCATTTTTACCATATCAGATGTTTTAAATATGTCATTTACGTACAAATTAAATAATTTGGGTCCCAATATTGAGCCTTGTGGCACTCCACAAGTAGTACTCCTAAATCTGGAAATGTATCCATTCATTTTCACAAACTGTTGTCTTCCGATCAGATGCTTTCAATTCAGTTTAGTGCAATGCCCCTTATGCCATACAGTTTGAGTTTTTTGAGTAGTATGACGTGGTTGAGAGTGTCACAAGTTTTCTTTAGATCAGTGAAAACCCCCACTACATACTTTTTACTATCTAGTGCATTGGTTATCTCCTCCACAGCATCTATAAGCGCCACTGATGTTGAACTTCTGCATCTGAACCCTACTGACTCTGGTTCATTATCTCATGTTTATCTAAAAATGATTCCAGTCTATTATTGTATAATTTTTCAAGAATTTTTGAAAATTGAGAGACTAAAGACACTGGTCTATAATTAGTGAGCACATGTCTATCTTCATTTTTGTAGAGTGGAATTAGGGTGCGTCCCAATTCTCTGTCTTACCCCTTCGTCTTACCCCTACCCCTTGGTTTTGTGCGTTCATGTGAGACCAAGGGGTGTCCCAATTCTAATTTTGATCAAGGGGTAGGGCCACGATCTAGGGTTACATACCCCTTGAAACGAAGTGAGCTCCTGACCACACTTGAAACGAAGGGGTCGGCCTACAAGCTCAGGCAGGTGTTGGGATCAGGATGGAGCGTCACATCGACCAGTTGGAGTCTCATAAATGTGAGTATTTTCAGCTGTTGTAAATATCAATTAACAGTTTAGCAGGTTTACAATTATGACGCTTATGTTCTACGTTACTTTTAGTGAACTGTTGTTGTGGTTTTAGCTCTGTTTAGCTGACCCTATCATTTTCATCGAACTTTCATGTATAAACAAGCTAGTTCTTTGCTGAGGTACCCGATAATCCTTGACATAGTACTTTTTAGGTGAAATCAGTGTGATTGTTTTTTTTTACTGGTGGACCGGTTTGATTATGGTAAAACTAGCTTACTACGTGATTGACCTAGCGTGTGTTTTCCCTCAGGGACGCCAGCGGAGACTCGACGGCTCATCAGATATCGGAGCGACAATGAAAAGCGGTTCATGATGTCAAAAATGGGGGCAAAGCAACAGTGGGAGTGAGTAATTCGTTAATTCATTGTTAAATAATTTTGTCATGCTGCTCGTCTGGCTTGCGTGCGAATACGAATACGTACGAATACGTGCGAATACGTATACATCAGAAGTCAATCAACAACACTATGCAAACAACATATTCCGTAGGGTGAGAGAGAGGGGGAAATAGAACAACTTCATTATATTCTTGTGTCTGTTTTCTAATTTGTTTAAATTTCTGGGTTGTGCTTCAAATACTGAATGTTTGTACTGTTGGCTGTGATGCAGGAAATTTGTGAAAGAGGCAGGTTTGGAGGGAAAGGTAACCGGCCAGCAGGCTTCCAAGAAGTGGGAGAACCTCAAACAAAAATACAAGGTAAGCCTATGTGATGTACAGTTTAACATAATTTCCAATTGAGGGATGCATGTATCCACTAGCCATTTGTATTTCTTATGTGTATTTGTGTTTCAGGAATTGCGGACTCCCAAAACGGGCTCCAGAACAGACATGGGTAAGGTGACCGTTGCTACCTAGCAGTATTATGCAGACATGCATGAGGTTTTGGGTGCCAGGCCAGCAATGGACCCCCCCTGGGGTGGTGGCGTCCTATGAGCCAGGAGCCGAGGAAACCATCTCACTACTCCTGGTGAGGCTAATGTAACATTCACCTTGGAATTTAGTACTTCCATTAATACTGCTGACATCAGATTCACAAATATTCTCTTTAAATGAGGAGATATTCCTTGAAAATGTCTAAAACTGATTTGCCTTGTTCCCTTAGGATATTGTGGAGCCCTCCACCTCTGACAGCTTCACTTTTGACACAGCAGCCAGCACTTCAGAGGCCAGCTCCCCAGCATCCAGTACTCCAGAGCCCAGCACCCCAGCAGCCAGCACCACGAAGAGGAGGTCCAACCCCATCCTGGAGTTCCTGGCCGAGGAGGCGCTCAAGGAACAAAGGTGTCACGAGGAAAGTGAGGCCAAGACACAGAGGTTTCTAGACCTCTTTGAAAAGATGGTTGACAAGATGTAAACCAGTTTTTAGTTGTGTTTTTGTTTGTTTTATTAACATGTTACATTTGAGTGTTGAGAATTTATATACATATATATTTGTTACCTGTTATACTTGAAAAAAAAAAAAGTTTTTATATATGTTATTTTATATTCATTGCTACAGCTGAGCAATAAATGTTCTTGTACAAAGGCTGTTGTAGATGTGCATACATTCTACAGTAATACTCAATACACATGTGCGGTGTGTTTAAAAAAAAACATTTATTGCAAGCAATTGCAAAAATCCCTCCACAATACCCTACTGTGAACACACTACAGTAACATCTATACAACAATACAAACAACTGTATAGAAATCAAGGAAAAGAACATGAAAACACTACAAAATTATTAAATGTAATATGGGCACATTTGCATCCACCCTGCAGTACATAGGTGACCGATCCGCCTGGAACAACAAAAAACAATGTTTAAACCTCACGTTTACACTACTCCAGTAAAACGAGTACGATTTAGCAACTGCATAAATACAAAAAGTACATCACACAATTACCACATGTATAAAAATGCATATTTGTCTGCGATCAGACGATAACATCAGAGAAGATTGTTTCATAGGTAACGTAGGTAATATAAACATTATGTTTACTTGTTACGTTGTTAAAACATTATGTTTATGCTAATGTTTATGTTAGCTAAGTTACCTATGGTGCCGCTGCCGGTAAATATTATGACATACATACCGTGATTGAATCCGTAAGCAGTCGTATGCGTCTCAGAAACAATCTTCTTCTCTGAACAGACAGAGAATTGGGACGCACCCTTACTTTTGCAATTTTCATCTTATCCGGGAATGATCCCTTTAGAAATGGTTTCTCCTACTTTTTCTCCTCCTACTGTTAAGAATATTCAATTACTAGTTCATTCGTAGTCTGTTCTTGGCTATTCACATGTTGTCCCTGTCCCACTCCCTTTTGGGGAGTGTAACTGTTTCAGATGCTGCTGTTCCAGTTTGGACCGCTGCTGCCCCCTAGTGTCGAGGACCTGGACCCCTCCTCTCCTTCCCTGTCCTGGATTAACTGTCCTCGTCCTGCTAGATTAGTAGTTTCATCTGCCTGTCCGTCCATAGGAGTGGATCTCTCCTTCACTGTGGTTCTCCTCGAGGTTTCTCCGTTTTCCCATTGGGTTTTTTGGAGTTTTTCCTTGCCGAGAAGGAGGGTCTAAGGACAGGAGATGCTGGGACAATCATCCATTTGCCTGCTTGTTGTTGAACATTCTGTATTTTTGATTTATGAATGTTTCTTATTCTGCTTTATTAATCAACAATTTTGTGAAGTCCGCCGAGATAACTCTTGTTGTGATTTTGGGCTATACAAAAATAAATTGAATTGAATTGAATTGAAATGATAGATTAAAAATATATTTCAAGGGTTTAATAATACCATTTTAACGATAGTCATATTAATGTCATAAAAGTCAGTTGACAATTTATTTTTAAATTAATTTACAGTGGTTATCATTTCAAGTTCGGTTGCAGGAGAAAGAAAAATTGTATTTGAATATCTTTCAATAAGTGTTTCATCTTGTATTGTGGGGCTTGTTTCTGGAATTTTTTTTGTCAGTTCAGGACCGATTTTTTACAAAGAAATCATTAAAGTTGTTAACAATACTGGGCATGTCATCTATCACACCATTCCTATCAACAAAGTAATCAGGGTACAGTTCTTTTTAGAGCCTTCTTTAATTACACTATTCAATATAACTCACATTTTTTAACATTATTTTTATTATTTTCAAGCAGTTTATTATAATATAATTTTCTACTGTTTCTTATGATGAATTTATTCTTACATAATTTGTACCTTCTTTCTGAATCCTTCGTTTTCAATTTTATAAATTGTCTATAAAGATTATTTTTCTTTTTACAACCGTTTTGTAACCCTTTCGTTAACCAAGGACAATTTGTGTTTCTTTTTTTGGTTCTACATTGTTGAACGGGATAGTGTTTATTGTATAATGTTAGAAATGTATCTAAAAAATGTTTATAGGCTCTGTCAACATCACTCTCCAAGTATAGTGAACTCCAATCCTGATCATTAAGGTCTTCATTCAGTTTCATCAGATCACATTCTTTTATATTCAGAATTATTAACATTGTAGTTCTTTTTAACTCTTTCACCATAAAGCAGGAATACTGGTAAGTGATCCGTTATATCGCAGATCATTAGACCACTAATATTATTGTCCATATTGTTAGTAAAAATATTGTCAATAAGGGTAGCACTGTGATCTGTAATTTGGCTGGGTGTTGTAATAGTATATAGTATAGTATAGGTATAAAATAGTATAGTATAGGTATAAGCTCAGGCCTCTCCTCCTGGAACCAGGTTTCAGATACTGCAATAATATTAAATGGAACTCAAAACTGCAGTAAGTATTGTTTTATGGAAGAAAAGTTGGTATATATACTTCTGCTATTGAAGTGGATAATTGAAAGTTTATCATCTGATTTAATAGATTGCTCAAATTCTTGTACTGTGTAATATTTGCTGTCAACATTTATAAATGAGAAAAAACGGTTATCAGGGTCTATTTCATTTTCCATATCCAGTTCATTGTGCTCTGTGTAGCCAAATAAGTCCAGTTCTGACTGATCCAAACTATTAAGTCTTTCCTGTAGAGCTGTGTAACAACTCATTGTTGTATTTAAAACAGTAATGAATAATATCAGTTTAACTGCTCAGTTCTCATACCTCGTGAGATCCAGAAGTTACATGAGATCCCACTAGGGCTCCATTGAATTTATCCAGACCACTCAGGGCCTTGACCACCAGCACCTTTGCCTCTTCTGGTGGGCCATTGAGTTTTATAAATATGTTGCAGTTGTTTACCCAAGTACCTTGGATAAGCTTTTGCTTCTTAAGTTGTCTGGCCCTCCTGGCGATCTCTACGTTCCTCCGCGTCAAATGGTCGTTTATGTAGACCTCCGTGCCCCTCAACTGTCGTCCTTGTTTCATCAGTGCAATCTTTTCCTTCCTGTTGATGAACCTTTAGATCACTGTTGGCTTGTCTTCATTTCTTCTTCTTGGAAGCGGGTGGCATGCCTCCAGATCCTCCACGTTGAGGGCGATTCCCCTGGACCGGAGAAAAGTCACCACCTGCTGTTCCGTGGAGCGCTCCTCGGCCTCGCTATGACCGGGGTTTGATCTTGAATCCCGAGATAACCACATCATTGATTCTTGAGTACTGCTCCAGCTCGTCCACTCTCCTTTCCAGGAGCGCAATCCGTGTCTTTCTCGCTGTTTTCTTTGCGCAGTTGTTTAATTTCCTCAATTACATTCGGGATCTTTTTCTGGTCATTTTGAATCACGGCAACTTCTTTAATCAAGGATTCAAGTGACTTCTTGAGTTCGTCAGCTTCCTCCACCGTAATATTTCTCTTCGGTGGCATGTTGATTCACTTAGACTGTCCCGAACGCGAGCCGAGGCCGCGGCCGCCAGAGTCACTTGTGGCTAGCTTTACGTAGCTAATGCCGGGCGTGGGGTATAAGCCAAAAGATGGACACTCACGTATCAAAAGTGTCTAGCGATTGTTCAGTGCTTAATCAATGTCCGTAATCCTTCAGAAAAAACTGTAATCCTTGATTGGTAAAAATAAATAGAATCCAGGTGTCTTTAGCGCCGCACGATTCAAACTCGCAACCACACACCGGAACCGGATGTTTTCCTGTGTTTCCCCAGCAGGATCTGCAGAATTCACCACAAAGAGACTCTCAAAGGTGCAGAACCATCACAGCAGCGATTGTAGGTGTTCGTTCTGTGGGAACCTTTTGCAGTTGACTGAGCTGCTCGGTTCTGCAAAGGAACTAAAGGGAGGAACTCTAGGGCCGGTGTTTTGGGTTTTTTTCATGTCCTCCTGTTTGGTGACATGGATTCATTCATGTTACGCACACGAGGACGTAACACGTGTTTCCGTCTTTCATATTTGTTTATTTGAACACTTTGCATTGGACAAGTACAAATATAAAAAAATATAACCACAAGTGGCAAAGACTGACCCACACCACCCGTAATAACCATAAACCCCAACCACGACTCCCCAAGCCCCAACCCGAACGCTAGCCCTAACCCGAACGCCTAACCTAACCTCGCCATTTTTCTACATTTTTGCGGGTGTTTATTTAAAAAAAAAAAAAATCCAAGATGGCGGACTTCCGGATTGTAAAGGGGCGTGGTCACAATATCATTTTTTGTTCTTTCTGCCGTGATGCATCTGGACACCAAATTTGATTTGGCTACACCAAACTTTGTGTGAGGACGTCCCATGGGCAAGGACAGACTTTTGGCTTGTCGCCATGACAACACGCCACTGGGGTGTGGGCGTCAGTGGGTTTTTTAATCCAGACCATGTCACAAATGTACATACCAAATTTTGTATATCTACAAGAAATAAAACGTTATTGTTCCATACAAATTGTCTAGGGGGCACTACTGCACCCATTTTTGTATTTTCTTACATCAGTGTGTTCAGGGTCGGGGTTTGGACCCACGAATCGGCCAAAGTTTGTGCGATTTGGCGATTTTACCGTCAGAGTAACATGGAGCGTTTATGTCATCGCTACGGCAATGCCATAAAAAATACGACAGTTTGGGATCAGAATGGGAAAATGGAATTTTGTACAAAATTTTTGACATTTTTGAATTTATGTTTTCCCTGATATTACATTTTATTTCAATCTGTAGGGGGCGCTAATGCACCAAACTCAATTTTTTTCACATTCAGTAGCTTTAGATCAGAGTTCGTTTGTGCAAATGGGAGCGATTTGTAAATATCCAAACTCTCCAAAATTGGATTGTCTGAATATTTACAAAATTGAAAACTCCTCCTCTTCACTCCTCAGAGTCGTAAGACGTTTGTGAAAAATTTGAATAACTTTTGATGTCCCGCCCCTTGAGGTCAGGTGAGCCAAATCTGAACCTGTTCAGGTGAACGTCCTCGGAGGAGTTCGTAAAAATATGAAGTTTACCAAAAAATGCTGAGTCACATTTAGCAAATTTTAATCCAATATGGCCGACGGACGGCATTGGTGTAAAAATATTTTTTTCTCTTTTACTTCTGTGTCAAATTTCATCTGACATCATCAGATGTTCCTCATACTCTGCAGATGTTCCTCATACTCATCAGATGTTCCTCATACTCATCAGATGTTCCTCATACTCTGCAGATGTTCCTCATACTCATCAGATGTTGTTCCTCATACTCTGCAGATGTTCCTCATACTCATCAGATGTTTTTCATACTCTGCAGATGCTCCTCATACTCTGCAGATGTTCCTCATACTCATCAGATGTTTTTCATACTCTGCAGATGCTCCTCATACTCTGCAGATGTTCCTCATACTCATCAGATGTTTTTCATACTCTTCAGATGTTCCTCATACTCTGCAGATGTTCCTCATACTCATCAGATGTTGTTCCTCATACTCTGCAGATGTTCCTCATACTCATCAGATGTTCCTCATACTCATCAGATGTTCTTCATACTCTGCAGATGTTCCTCATACTCATCAGATGTTCCTCATACTCATCAGATGTTTTTCATACTCTGCAGATGTTCCTCATACTCATCAGATGTTGTTCCTCATACTCTGCAGATGTTCCTCATACTCATCAGATGTTCCTCATACTCATCAGATGTTCCTCATACTCTGCAGATGTTCCTCATACTCATCAGATGTTCCTCATACTCATCAGATGTTTTTCATACTCTGCAGATGTTCCTCATACTCTGAAGATGTTCTTCATACTCATCAGATGTTGTTCCTCATACTCATCAGATGTTCCTCATACTCATCAGATGTTCCTCATACTCATCAGATGTTTTTCATACTCTGCAGATGCTCCTCATACTCTGCAGATGTTCCTCATATTCTGCAGATGCTCCTCATACTCTGCAGATGTTCCTCATTCTGTCTATAAATACACCGTCCATCACAGAGGACATGTTACTAATGTCCCCGGCGTCCATCACAGAGGATATGTTACTAATGTCCCCACTGTCCTTTACAGAGGACATGTTACTAAACATCTGTGTGAAATGTGATTGGACTGGCGAATGTTGTGACGTCGGCGTGCGCGTGAGGCGCTCGTCCGTGTGAGTGTGATACTGCGCGTGTCCACCAGAGGGCGGCACGAGGCTCTGGCCCGCAGGGAGCGCACGCGGCTTGTGACGCAGACGCGTCTTTGACGGAGGGCTTGACGTGGCTGCGCACGCGGCACGGTGCTGTCACGCCTGCGTCACGCACGCACGCCCTCCTCCTTCTCCTCTTCCTCCTCCTCTTCTTCCTCGGACTCTCCTCCAGCGCATCCGCCTGCACCGCCTCATGGCCGCAGCGCAGCGGGGACACAGCGCGCCTTGAGCGGCTGGAGATGCGGAGGAGACTCGGTGCCGCGGCTCGGAGCGCAGGTGAGACGCGTCGCTTCTGTTTGTTTTGGCTGCAGGTGCGTCGTGCGCGCGTAAGACGTGTTCGCCTTGTTGTGATGCTCTAAGCCTGATGCCCTGGAGGACCAGTGCTGTAGCGCGACTCCAGCGGTTTGTTGTGATGCGTCATGCCGCGGCCTGATGCGGCAGAGGCGCGCACTGTGCGACAGAAGCGCGCACTGAGCGGCATAAGAGGAGGTGAGCGGCAGATGGTCCACGGACACGCGGGGCAGGAGCGTGTTTGTGCGGGGTTAGCTTTAGCCTGTTAGCTCCGTGCGTGATGTCGTGACGGAGCCTGCGCCGCTTTGACCTTGCAGCGGCAGCGACAGACGCGTTTATTTTGATGCGTTGCGTCAAATCGGCGCGCGTCAAACTGAGACGAAGCTTTGAGTTCAGATTCACTTATCCGGATCTTCTCCTGAAACTTTAAATTTGATTTGATTTATTTACGTCACAAGAGCCAGGCCCGCGGAAACTTGGGACCTCCTAACGTCCTGTGCGTCAGATGCCCTCCCATCCTCCTGTGTCCCTGTGTCAGATGCCCTCCCATCCTCCTGTGTCCTTGTGTCAGATGCCCTCCCATCCTCCTATATCCCTGTGTCAGATGCCCTCCCATCCTCCTGTATCCCTGTGTCAGATGCCCTCCCGTCCTCCTGTATCCCTGTGTCAGATGCCCTCCCATCCTCCTGTATCCCTGTGTCAGATGCCCTCCCATCCTCCTATATCCCTGTGTCAGATGCCCTCCCATCCTCCTGTATCCCTGTGTCAGATGCCCTCCCGTCCTCCTGTATCCCTGTGTCAGATGCCCTCCCGTCCTCCTGTATCCCTGTGTCAGATGCCCTCCCATGACAGAAGTCTGTAAATACACGCTCTGTGATTTATGTATGAGCATGTGCATGAGAGAGTGCACGTGAGAGTGTCCGCAGCAGAGACAGAGACTTTTAAACCAGAGCTGTTCCTCAAACTGTTCTCAGATGTTTCTCCAAACTGTTCTCCTCAGATGTTTCTCCAAACTGTTCTCCTCAGATGTTTCCCCAAACTGTTCTCCTCAGATGTTTTTCCATGTTCTAGTCGTTTCTTCTCTGACCCTCTGAAGTTGGATTTGGACTGATTCATGTTTGAGAATCTTTAATCTCTTATTTTAAGACTTCATTTTGTCGATTTCCCCCCGTTTTCAGCTGCACGGGTACAAGCCCACTGTGACACGCCCACTGTGACACGCCCACTGTGACACTCCCACTGTGACACTCCCACTGTGACACTGTGACACTCCCACTGTGACACTGTGACACTCCCACTGTGACACGCCCACTGTGACACTCCCACTGTGACACGCCCACTGTGACAGTGACACTCCCACTGTGACACTCCCACTGTGACACTCCCACTGTGACACGCCCACTGTGACACTGTGACACTCCCACTGTGACACTCCCACTGTGACACGCCCACTGTGACACTGTGACACTCCCACTGTGACACGCCCACTGTGACACTCCCACTGTGACACTGTGACACTCCCACTGTGACACTCCCACTGTGACACTCCCACTGTGACACGCCCACTGTGACACTCCCACTGTGACACTCCCACTGTGACACGCCCACTGTGACACTCCCACTGTGACACGCCCACTGTGACACGCCCACTGTGACACGCCCACTGTGACACTCCCACTGTGGCGTCACTTCCTTCTCCAGTTCGATGTTCTTCATGGTGACACTTGTAGGTTTGGGCAGCGTCGTGTCGTCGTTTTGGTCCAAATGTAAAAAAAAACGCTCTGCTCTAGTGCAGCTGTCCACAGGAGGGACCACAGCCTGGTTTAGTCCCGGTTTAGTCCCGGTTTAGTCCCGGTTTAGTCCTGGTTTAGTCCCGGTTTAGGCCCGGTTTAGGCCTGGTGTAGGCCTGGTTTAGTCCTGGTTTAGTCCCGGTTTAGACCTGGTTTAGTCCCGGTTTAGTCCCTCTGGTTTAGTCCTGGTTTAGTCCCGCTGCTCCTCTCGACGTGGAGGAGCAGCAGCTCTACTCCGAGCTCCTCTCGTGTGACTGAGCTCCTCACCCTGTCTCTAAGGGAGCGCCCAGCCACTCTGCAGAGGAAACTCATTTCGGCCGCTTGTATCCGCGATCTCGTCCTTTCGGTCATTACCCAAAGCTCATGACCATAGGTGAGGGGAGGAACGTAGACTGACGGTAAATCCAGAGCTTTGCCTTTCGGCTCAGCTCCTCTTCACCACAACGGTCCGATACAGCGACCACATCACTGCCGACGCTGCACCGATCCACCTGTCAATCTCACGCTCCATCCTCCCCTCACTGTGAACAAGACCCCGAGATACTTGAACTCCTCCACTTGAGACAGGGACTCTCCACCACCTGGAGAGGGCGCCACCTTTTTCCAGTCGGGAACCACGGCCTCGGATTTGGAGGAGCTGATCCTCATCCAGCCGCTTCACACTCGGCTGCAAATCGCCCCAGTGCAGGTTGGAAGTCCTGGTCTGATGAAGCCATCAGGACAACATCATCTGCAAACAGCAGAGATGAGATCCTGTGGTCCCCAAACCGGACCCCCTCTGGCCCCTGACTGCACCGAGAAATTCTGTCCATAAAAACAATGAACAGAACCAGTGACAGGGGCAACCCTGGTGGAGTCCAACATGCACCGGAAACAGGTCCGACTTACTACCGGTAATGTGAACACAGCTCCTGCTCCGGTCATACAGGGACCGAACAGCCCTTAGCAAAGAGCCCCGGACCCCATACTCCCAGAGCGCCCCCTACAAGACCCACGAGGGACACGGTCGAATGTCTTCTCCAGATCCACAAAACTCCCATGAACCCTCGAGCACCCGATGGAGAGTATAGAGTTGGTCCAGTGTTCCACGGATGGGACGAAAACCACACTGCTGCTCCTGGATCTGAGGTTTGACCATCGGTCGGATTCTCCTCTTCAGTCCCTGGAATAAACCGGGGAGGCTGAGGAGTGTGATTCTTCTGTAGTTGGATCACACACATCTGCTTCATCACATTGGTTCATTTTGAGACTGTTCCCTCCCTCCCCCCGTGTGTCAGATGCCCTCCCTCCCCTGTGCGTCAGATGCCCTCCTTCCCCTGTGTGTCAGATGCCCTCCCTCCCCTCCCCCTGTGCGTCAGATGCCCTCCCTCCTGCTGGGCAGATGTTTGTTGGATAAATTGTGGTCATTTCTGTTCCTTCAGGCTCCTGAACTCTCTGAGCCTCAGAGGACGACAGGTGAGGACAGGTGAGGACAGGTGAATAGGTCGTGACCCAGAGGCACCTGTCATGTCTGCCCCTGCCCCCGCCACCCGCCGCTCTGGCTCCGGCTCTCGGCGGTGAGTTTGTGTTTTTCGTTGTTTTTGCTGCTGTGTGTTCTCTGACTTTGTGCCTCTGAGCAGCGTTTGAGACTCTGTGTGAGTCTGAGTGTCCAGCAGGAGGCACCGCTGGGGCTGGTCCATGAGAGTCCCACAGAAACCTGGACCTGAAACGTTCAAAGATCTCACGTTTCAGATCAAATACATCAGCTCAGCTGGCTCTGGTCCTGACCCCTGGCCCTGACTCCTGACCCCTGGCCCTGACCCCTGAACCCTGACCCCTGAACCCTGACCCTGACCGTGACCCTGCGAGTGTCAGCTCTGCAGCTCTGCTCCTCTGTCTCAGGTTTAACCCTCTCCGCGCCCTGCAGCCCAAACGGCGTCTGCAGCAGATCCTCGCCACGCCAGGCCCCGCCCCTACGCCAGGCCCCGCCCACACAGCAGGAACAGGAGCGGCAGGGACAGCTGTGGCAGGAGCGGCAGGGGGGAGCGATGCAGAGAGACGTGTGACCTCAGCTCCTGTCTCCGTCCCTGCGCCTCCAGCGTGAGAACTGTCCCGGAGCATGTGCCCCCACCGCTGCACCTGCTTCTGCACCTGCCTCTGCACCTGCCTCTGCACCTGTCTCTGCACCTGCTCACACTCCGCACGCTCTGGTCATGTGACACTTAAAATACTCGAGTATTTTAAACGTCTGGACGCTCCTGCACGGCTCTCGTTGCGATCGTGATCCTCCTGATCACTGATCTGTGACCTCTGACCTCTGACCTGCTGTTTTGGACATGAGACTCTGAACCAGCACCAGGTTCAACTGCACGAAATGCACTGCTTCAGGGCACAACAACGGCACTGAGAAACACTGAACCATCCTGCACGAGGCAGGGGCGTGCACACTCACTGGCCCCTCACAGCGCCGTGCCGCAGCGCCCCCTGTGGCTGTGGCAGTGACGGGGCAACACAAACTCTGCTCTTGAGTCCATTTTAGATTTTGGATTTTTAACATTTTAAAAACATGTTTTTCAAGAGTTCTGGAGCTGTTGCCTGTCACAATCCTCCCTGACCCTCTGACCTCTGACCCTCTGACCTCTCTGAACCCTCTCTGACCTCTCTCTGACCCCTCTCTGACCTCTCTGACCCCTTTCTGACCTCTCTCTGACCTCCTGACCTCTCTGACCCCTCTCTGTCGTCCCCCGCTGGCGGTTGCAGGTTCGATTACTGCAGGTTCATCGAGCTGGACTACGTTCCGATGGAGAGCGGCTTCATGGCGTCGCTGCGTCCGACCAAAGGAGCCAATCAGAGCGTCCGATCTCCGTCCAAGGGCGCCAGAGACCGCCCCGCCCGCTCGCCCGCCGCCCGCTCCTCCTCGCCGCGCCCCACCTCTCCGCGGTCCGGCTCGCCCTCTGGCCCCGCCGCTCCTCGCTCCCGGTTGGCTCCGCCCCCACACCGTAGCATGAGGAGCATGAGCTTCGTTCTGATTGGACCACAGGCCACTGCATGTTTCACTTTATTTAAATGTTCCATAATCCTCTGACCTTTGACCTCATGTCACTCTGTTCCACCTTGTGATGTCATCATGTGGTGATACAGGAAGTGCTCCACTGTGTTTTAAACTCCGCACACCTTCACTAGAATCATTTGGATCATTTCAGCCCTGGAACTGCATGTTTCCATGGAGACGTTATTGCATTGTGTGGTATGTCCCACAGTGTAGCATTTAAATCCTCCGTCATGACGTCCTGAACACAGCGCCCCCCAGAGGTCTGTGTGAGTCATGGCTCCACCGTGGTGATGTCACAGCTGCTCTATGTGTGTGAGCTGTGGAGGAAAGTTACACACTGTGGCTTTAATATAAACCTGTGTGTTTGTGAACAGGAGGACAGCACCCCCTGGAGCCAGAGACACACAAGGACACGCCTCCCTCTGCAGCAGCTCCTCCGGTTCCTGTAAAGGCAGCGACTGTAGCCCAACCAAAGGGTGAGGGGCGAGTGTTTCCGTATGGTTCTCATCAGAGTGTTTCCGTATGGTTCTCATCAGTGTTTCTGTATGGTTCTCATCAGAGTGTCATCAGTGTGTTTCCATATGGTTCTCATCAGTGTTTCCGTATGGTTCTCATGAGTGTTTCCGTATGGTTCTCACGCAGGCGTCAGAAGAGGTCCTCCTGCACAGAGAACCACGGGATCCGCCCCCCTCCGCCGGAGCAGTACCTCACCCCCCTCCAGCAGAAGGAGGTCTGCATCCGACACCTGAGGTCCAAACTCCAGGAGACCATCAGCGCCCTGCAGAACAGGTGACCCCTGACCCTAACCCCTGACCTTTAACCCTAGCACCCAACACGAGAGACACAGGGACAGAAAGACACAGAGACACAGACAGAGAGACACAGACAGAGAGACACAGGGACACAGAGACACAGACAGAGAGGCACAGAGAGACAGAAGGACTCCTCTCATGAATGTCGGGTCCTCTGAGTTCTGCTGCTGAAACCACATTTTCATCCCCCCCTCAGGGACTGTGAGATCGATGAACTGCGCGAGCGCCTGTTCCAGATGCAGGAGGACTGGGTGGAGGAGGAGTGTCACCGAGTGGAGGCGCAGCTCGCCCTGAAGGAGGCGAGAGAGGAGATCTACGCCCTGAGACAGGCCGTGGAGGGGGTGAGGGGGAGGCTCAACGAGGTGAGGAGGAGGAGAAAGAGGCGGAGGAGAAAAGAGGAGAGAGAGGGGGAGGAGAAAGGAGGAGAGAGGGGGAGGAGAAGGGAGGAGAGAGACGGGGAGGAGAAAGGAGGAGAGAGAGGGGGAGGAGAAAGGAGGAGAGAGACGGGGAGGAGAAAGGAGGAGAGAGACGGGGAGGAGAAAGGAGGAGAGAGAGGGGGAGGAGAGAGACGGGGAGGAGAAAGGAGGAGAGAGACGGGGAGAAGAAAGGAGGAGAGAGACGGGGAGGAGAAAGGAGGAGAGAGAGGGGGAGGAGAAAGGAGGAGAGAGACGGGGAGGAGAAAGGAGGAGAGAGAGGGGGAGGAGAAAGGAGGAGAGAGAGGGGGAGGAGAAAGGAGGAGAGAGGGGGAGGAGAAAGGAGGAGAGAGAGGGGGAGGAGAAAGGAGGAGAGAGGGGGAGGAGAAAGGAGGAGAGAGAGGGGGAGGAGAAAGGAGGAGAGAGACGGGGAGGAGAAAGGAGGAGAGAGACGGGGAGGAGAAAGGAGGAGAGAGGGGGAGGAGAAAGGAGGAGAGAGAGGGGGAGGAGAGAGACGGGGAGGAGAAAGGAGGAGAGAGACGGGGAGGAGAAAGGAGGAGAGAGACGGGGAGGAGAAAGGAGGAGAGAGACGGGGAGGAGAAAGGAGGAGAGAGAGGGGGAGGAGAGAGACGGGGAGGAGAAAGGAGGAGAGAGACGGGGAGAAGAAAGGAGGAGAGAGACGGGGAGGAGAAAGGAGGAGAGAGACGGGGAGGAGAAAGGAGGAGAGAGGGGGAGGAGAAAGGAGGAGAGAGAGGGGGAGGAGAGAGAGGGGGAGGAGAAAGGAGGAGAGAGAGGGGGAGGAGAGAGAGGGGGAGGAGAGAGACGGGGAGGAGAAAGGAGGAGAGAGAGGGGGAGGAGAGAGACGGGGAGGAGAAAGGAGGAGAGAGAGGGGGAGGAGAGAGACGGGGAGGAGAAAGGAGGAGAGAGACGGGGAGGAGAAAGGAGGAGAGAGGGGGAGGAGAAAGGAGGAGAGAGGGGGAGGAGAAGGGAGGAGAGAGACGGGGAGGAGAAAGGAGGAGAGAGAGGGGGAGGAGAAAGGAGGAGAGAGAGGGGGAGGAGAAAGGAGGAGAGAGAGGGGGAGGAGAAAGGAGGAGAGAGACGGGGAGGAGAAAGGAGGAGAGAGGGGGAGGAGAAAGGAGGAGAGAGAGGGGGAGGAGAAAGGAGGAGAGAGAGGGGGAGGAGAAAGGAGGAGAGAGAGGGGGAGGAGAAAGGAGGAGAGAGACGGGGAGGAGAAGGGAGGAGAGAGGGGGAGGAGAAAGGAGGAGAGAGAGGGGGAGGAGAAAGGAGGAGAGAGACGGGGAGGAGAAAGGAGGAGAGAGACGGGGAGTAGAAGGGAGGAGAGAGAGGGGGAGGAGAAAGGAGGAGAGAGAGGGGGAGGAGAGAGACGGGGAGGAGAAAGGAGGAGAGAGACGGGGAGGAGAAAGGAGGAGAGAGAGGGGGAGGAGAAAGGAGGAGAGAGGGGGAGGAGAAGGGAGGAGAGAGACGGGGAGGAGAAAGGAGGAGAGAGAGGGGGAGGAGAAAGGAGGAGAGAGAGGGGGAGGAGAAAGGAGGAGAGAGAGGGGGAGGAGAAAGGAGGAGAGAGACGGGGAGGAGAAAGGAGGAGAGAGGGGGAGGAGAAAGGAGGAGAGAGAGGGGGAGGAGAAAGGAGGAGAGAGAGGGGGAGGAGAAAGGAGGAGAGAGACGGGGAGGAGAAAGGAGGAGAGAGACGGGGAGGAAAAAGGAGGAGAGAGACGAGGAGGAGAAAGGAGGAGAGAGGGGGAGGAGAAAGAAGGAGAGAGAGGGGGAGGAGAAAGGAGGAGAGAGAGGGGGAGGAGAAAGGAGGAGAGAGACGGGGAGGAGAAGGGAGGAGAGAGGGGGAGGAGAAAGGAGGAGAGAGAGGGGGAGGAGAAGGGAGGAGAGAGACGGGGAGGAGAAAGGAGGAGAGAGACGGGGAGTAGAAGGGAGGAGAGAGAGGGGGAGGAGAAAGGAGGAGAGAGACGGGAGGAGAAAGGAGGAGAGAGACGGGGAGGAGAAAGGAGGAGAGAGAGGGGGAGGAGAAAGGAGGAGAGAGGGGGAGGAGAGAGACGGGGAGGAGAAAGGAGGAGAGAGACGGGGAGGAGAAAGGAGGAGAGAGACGGGGAGGAGAAGGGAGGAGAGGGGGGAGGAGAAAGGAGGAGAGAGGGGGAGGAGAGAGACGGGGAGGAGAAAGGAGGAGAGAGAGGGGGAGGAGAAAGGAGGAGAGAGAGGGGGAGGAGAGAGACGGGGAGGAAAAAGGAGGAGAGAGAGGGGGAGGAGAAAGGAGGAGAGAGGGGGAGGAGAAGGGAGGAGAGAGACGGGGAGGAGAAAGGAGGAGAGAGAGGGGGAGGAGAAAGGAGGAGAGAGAGGGGGAGGAGAGAGACGGGGAGGAAAAAGGAGGAGAGAGAGGGGGAGGAGAAAGGAGGAGAGAGAGGGGGAGGAGAAAGGAGGAGAGAGAGGGGGAGGAGAGAGACGGGGAGGAAAAAGGAGGAGAGAGAGGGGGAGGAGAAAGGAGGAGAGAGGGGGAGGAGAAGGGAGGAGAGAGACGGGGAGGAGAAAGGAGGAGAGAGAGGGGGAGGAGAAAGGAGGAGAGAGAGGGGGAGGAGAAAGGAGGAGAGAGGGGGAGGAGAGAGACGGGGAGGAGAAAGGAGGAGAGAGAGGGGGAGGAGAAAGGAGGAGAGAGACGGGGAGGAGAAAGGAGGAGAGAGACGGGGAGGAGAAAGGAGGAGAGAGACGGGGAGGAGAAGGGAGGAGAGAGGGGGAGGAGAAAGGAGGAGAGAGACGGGGAGGAGAAAGGAGGAGAGAGACGGGGAGGAGAAAGGAGGAGAGAGAGGGGGAGGAGAAAGGAGGAGAGAGGGGAGGAGAGAGACGGGGAAGAGAAAAGAGGAGAGAGGGGGGAGAAGAAAGGAGGAGAGAGGGGGAGGAGAAGGTTGGAGAGAGACGGGGAGGAGAAAGGAGGAGAGAGAGGGGGAGGAGAAAGGAGGAGAGAGAGGGGGAGGAGAGAGACGGGGAGGAAAAAGGAGGAGAGAGAGGGGGAGGAGAAAGGAGGAGAGAGGGGGAGGAGAAGGGAGGAGAGAGACGGGGAGGAGAAAGGAGGAGAGAGAGGGGGAGGAGAAAGGAGGAGAGAGAGGGGGAGGAGAGAGACGGGGAGGAAAAAGGAGGAGAGAGAGGGGGAGGAGAAAGGAGGAGAGAGAGGGGGAGGAGAGAGACGGGGAGGAAAAAGGAGGAGAGAGAGGGGGAGGAGAAAGGAGGAGAGAGGGGGAGGAGAAGGGAGGAGAGAGACGGGGAGGAGAAAGGAGGAGAGAGAGGGGGAGGAGAAAGGAGGAGAGAGAGGGGGAGGAGAAAGGAGGAGAGAGAGGGGGAGGAGAAAGGAGGAGAGAGGGGGAGGAGAGAGACGGGGAGGAGAAAGGAGGAGAGAGAGGGGGAGGAGAAAGGAGGAGAGAGACGGGGAGGAGAAAGGAGGAGAGAGACGGGGAGGAGAAAGGAGGAGAGAGACGGGGAGGAGAAGGGAGGAGAGAGGGGGAGGAGAAAGGAGGAGAGAGACGGGGAGGAGAAAGGAGGAGAGAGACGGGGAGGAGAAAGGAGGAGAGAGAGGGGGAGGAGAAAGGAGGAGAGAGGGGAGGAGAGAGACGGGGAGGAGAAAAGAGGAGAGAGAGGGGGAGAAGAAAGGAGGAGAGAGGGGGAGGAGAAGGTTGGAGAGAGACGGGGAGGAGAAAGGAGGAGAGAGAGGGGGAGGAGAAAGGAGGAGAGAGGGGAGGAGAGAGACGGGGAGGAGAAAGGAGGAGAGAGAGGGGGAGGAGAAAGGAGGAGAGAGGGGGAGGAGAAGGGAGGAGAGAGACGGGGAGGAGAAAGGAGGAGAGAGAGGGGGAGGAGAAAGGAGGAGAGAGACGGGGAGGAGAAAGGAGGAGAGAGGGGGAGGAGAAAGGAGGAGAGAGACGGGGAGGAGAAAGGAGGAGAGAGAGGGGGAGGAGAGAGACGGGGAGGAGAAAGGAGGAGAGAGACGGGGAGGAGAAAGGAGGAGAGAGGGGGAGGAGAAAGGAGGAGAGAGGGGGAGGAGAAGGGAGGAGAGAGACGGGAGGAAAAAGGAGGAGAGAGACGGGGAGGAGAAAGGAGGAGAGAGGGGGAGGAGAAAGAAGGAGAGAGAGGGGGAGGAGAAAGGAGGAGAGAGAGGGGGAGGAGAAAGGAGGAGAGAGACGGGGAGGAGAAGGGAGGAGAGAGGGGGAGGAGAAAGGAGGAGAGAGAGGGGGAGGAGAAAGGAGGAGAGAGACGGGGAGGAGAAAGGAGGAGAGAGACGGGGAGTAGAAGGGAGGAGAGAGAGGGGGAGGAGAAAGGAGGAGAGAGAGGGGGAGGAGAGAGACGGGGAGGAGAAAGGAGGAGAGAGACGGGGAGGAGAAAGGAGGAGAGAGACGGGGAGGAGAAAGGAGGAGAGAGAGGGGGAGGAGAAAGGAGGAGAGAGACGGGGAGGAGAAAGGAGGAGAGAGAGGGGGAGGAGAAAGGAGGAGAGAGAGGGGGAGGAGAAAGGAGGAGAGAGAGGGGGAGGAGAAAGGAGGAGAGAGACGGGGAGGAGAAAGGAGGAGAGAGGGGGAGGAGAAAGGAGGAGAGAGAGGGGGAGGAGAAAGGAGGAGAGAGAGGGGGAGGAGAAAGGAGGAGAGAGACGGGGAGGAGAAAGGAGGAGAGAGACGGGGAGGAAAAAGGAGGAGAGAGACGAGGAGGAGAAAGGAGGAGAGAGGGGGAGGAGAAAGAAGGAGAGAGAGGGGGAGGAGAAAGGAGGAGAGAGAGGGGGAGGAGAAAGGAGGAGAGAGACGGGGAGGAGAAGGGAGGAGAGAGGGGGAGGAGAAAGGAGGAGAGAGAGGGGGAGGAGAAGGGAGGAGAGAGACGGGGAGGAGAAAGGAGGAGAGAGACGGGGAGTAGAAGGGAGGAGAGAGAGGGGGAGGAGAAAGGAGGAGAGAGACGGGAGGAGAAAGGAGGAGAGAGACGGGGAGGAGAAAGGAGGAGAGAGAGGGGGAGGAGAAAGGAGGAGAGAGGGGGAGGAGAGAGACGGGGAGGAGAAAGGAGGAGAGAGACGGGGAGGAGAAAGGAGGAGAGAGACGGGGAGGAGAAGGGAGGAGAGGGGGGAGGAGAAAGGAGGAGAGAGGGGGAGGAGAGAGACGGGGAGGAGAAAGGAGGAGAGAGAGGGGGAGGAGAAAGGAGGAGAGAGAGGGGGAGGAGAGAGACGGGGAGGAAAAAGGAGGAGAGAGAGGGGGAGGAGAAAGGAGGAGAGAGGGGGAGGAGAAGGGAGGAGAGAGACGGGGAGGAGAAAGGAGGAGAGAGAGGGGGAGGAGAAAGGAGGAGAGAGAGGGGGAGGAGAGAGACGGGGAGGAAAAAGGAGGAGAGAGAGGGGGAGGAGAAAGGAGGAGAGAGAGGGGGAGGAGAAAGGAGGAGAGAGAGGGGGAGGAGAGAGACGGGGAGGAAAAAGGAGGAGAGAGAGGGGGAGGAGAAAGGAGGAGAGAGGGGGAGGAGAAGGGAGGAGAGAGACGGGGAGGAGAAAGGAGGAGAGAGAGGGGGAGGAGAAAGGAGGAGAGAGAGGGGGAGGAGAAAGGAGGAGAGAGAGGGGGAGGAGAAAGGAGGAGAGAGGGGGAGGAGAGAGACGGGGAGGAGAAAGGAGGAGAGAGAGGGGGAGGAGAAAGGAGGAGAGAGACGGGGAGGAGAAAGGAGGAGAGAGACGGGGAGGAGAAAGGAGGAGAGAGACGGGGAGGAGAAGGGAGGAGAGAGGGGGAGGAGAAAGGAGGAGAGAGACGGGGAGGAGAAAGGAGGAGAGAGACGGGGAGGAGAAAGGAGGAGAGAGAGGGGGAGGAGAAAGGAGGAGAGAGGGGAGGAGAGAGACGGGGAAGAGAAAAGAGGAGAGAGGGGGGAGAAGAAAGGAGGAGAGAGGGGGAGGAGAAGGTTGGAGAGAGACGGGGAGGAGAAAGGAGGAGAGAGAGGGGGAGGAGAAAGGAGGAGAGAGAGGGGGAGGAGAGAGACGGGGAGGAAAAAGGAGGAGAGAGAGGGGGAGGAGAAAGGAGGAGAGAGGGGGAGGAGAAGGGAGGAGAGAGACGGGGAGGAGAAAGGAGGAGAGAGAGGGGGAGGAGAAAGGAGGAGAGAGAGGGGGAGGAGAGAGACGGGGAGGAAAAAGGAGGAGAGAGAGGGGGAGGAGAAAGGAGGAGAGAGAGGGGGAGGAGAGAGACGGGGAGGAAAAAGGAGGAGAGAGAGGGGGAGGAGAAAGGAGGAGAGAGGGGGAGGAGAAGGGAGGAGAGAGACGGGGAGGAGAAAGGAGGAGAGAGAGGGGGAGGAGAAAGGAGGAGAGAGAGGGGGAGGAGAAAGGAGGAGAGAGAGGGGGAGGAGAAAGGAGGAGAGAGGGGGAGGAGAGAGACGGGGAGGAGAAAGGAGGAGAGAGAGGGGGAGGAGAAAGGAGGAGAGAGACGGGGAGGAGAAAGGAGGAGAGAGACGGGGAGGAGAAAGGAGGAGAGAGACGGGGAGGAGAAGGGAGGAGAGAGGGGGAGGAGAAAGGAGGAGAGAGACGGGGAGGAGAAAGGAGGAGAGAGACGGGGAGGAGAAAGGAGGAGAGAGAGGGGGAGGAGAAAGGAGGAGAGAGGGGAGGAGAGAGACGGGGAGGAGAAAAGAGGAGAGAGAGGGGGAGAAGAAAGGAGGAGAGAGGGGGAGGAGAAGGTTGGAGAGAGACGGGGAGGAGAAAGGAGGAGAGAGAGGGGGAGGAGAAAGGAGGAGAGAGGGGAGGAGAGAGACGGGGAGGAGAAAGGAGGAGAGAGAGGGGGAGGAGAAAGGAGGAGAGAGGGGGAGGAGAAGGGAGGAGAGAGACGGGGAGGAGAAAGGAGGAGAGAGAGGGGGAGGAGAAAGGAGGAGAGAGACGGGGAGGAGAAAGGAGGAGAGAGGGGGAGGAGAAAGGAGGAGAGAGACGGGGAGGAGAAAGGAGGAGAGAGAGGGGGAGGAGAGAGACGGGGAGGAGAAAGGAGGAGAGAGACGGGGAGGAGAAAGGAGGAGAGAGGGGGAGGAGAAAGGAGGAGAGAGGGGGAGGAGAAGGGAGGAGAGAGACGGGAGGAAAAAGGAGGAGAGAGACGGGGAGGAGAAAGGAGGAGAGAGGGGGAGGAGAAAGAAGGAGAGAGAGGGGGAGGAGAAAGGAGGAGAGAGAGGGGGAGGAGAAAGGAGGAGAGAGACGGGGAGGAGAAGGGAGGAGAGAGGGGGAGGAGAAAGGAGGAGAGAGAGGGGGAGGAGAAAGGAGGAGAGAGACGGGGAGGAGAAAGGAGGAGAGAGACGGGGAGTAGAAGGGAGGAGAGAGAGGGGGAGGAGAAAGGAGGAGAGAGAGGGGGAGGAGAAAGGAGGAGAGAGAGGGGGAGGAGAAAGGAGGAGAGAGAGGGGGAGGAGAAAGGAGGAGAGAGGGGGAGGAGAGAGACGGGGAGGAGAAAGGAGGAGAGAGAGGGGGAGGAGAAAGGAGGAGAGAGACGGGGAGGAGAAAGGAGGAGAGAGACGGGGAGGAGAAAGGAGGAGAGAGACGGGGAGGAGAAGGGAGGAGAGAGGGGGAGGAGAAAGGAGGAGAGAGACGGGGAGGAGAAAGGAGGAGAGAGACGGGGAGGAGAAAGGAGGAGAGAGAGGGGGAGGAGAAAGGAGGAGAGAGGGGAGGAGAGAGACGGGGAGGAGAAAAGAGGAGAGAGAGGGGGAGAAGAAAGGAGGAGAGAGGGGGAGGAGAAGGTTGGAGAGAGACGGGGAGGAGAAAGGAGGAGAGAGAGGGGGAGGAGAAAGGAGGAGAGAGGGGAGGAGAGAGACGGGGAGGAGAAAGGAGGAGAGAGAGGGGGAGGAGAAAGGAGGAGAGAGGGGGAGGAGAAGGGAGGAGAGAGACGGGGAGGAGAAAGGAGGAGAGAGAGGGGGAGGAGAAAGGAGGAGAGAGACGGGGAGGAGAAAGGAGGAGAGAGGGGGAGGAGAAAGGAGGAGAGAGACGGGGAGGAGAAAGGAGGAGAGAGACGGGGAGGAGAAAGGAGGAGAGAGGGGGAGGAGAAAGGAGGAGAGAGGGGGAGGAGAAAGGAGGAGAGAGACGGGGAGGACAAAGGAGGAGAGAGAGGGGGAGGAGAAAGGAGGAGAGAGACGGGGAGGAGAAAGGAGGAGAGAGACGGGGAGGAGAAAGGAGGAGAGAGAGGGGGAGGAGAAAAGAGGAGAGAGAGGAGGAGGAGAAAGGAGGAGAGAGAGGAGGAGGAGAAAGGAGGAGAGAGAGGGGGAGGAGAAAGGAGGAGAGAGACGGGGAGGAGAAAGGAGGAGAAAGTGGTGGAGGAGAAAGAGGCGGAGGAGAAAGGAGGAGAGAGGGGGAGGAGAAAGGAGGAGAGAGACGGGGAGGAGAAAGGAGGAGAGAGACGGGGAGGAGAAAGGAGGAGAAAGTGGTGGAGGAGAAAGTGGCGGAGGAGAAAGGAGGAGAAAGAGGCGGAGGAGAAAGGAGGAGAGAGGAGATCTACACCCTGAGACAGGCCTTTTACTTCACGAGTAAAAGTTAAATTTTAAGTTTTAAATTTTTAAATTTAAAAAGATGAAAACATTTCAAAACCTCAGAAATAAAATGAGATTCACCACTGTAACTGTGGTTCTATGAATCCTGACACCTGACACACACCTGACACACACCTGACACACACCCGACACACACCTGACACACCTGACACACACCTGGCATACACCTGACACACACCTGACACACACCTGACACCTGACACACACCTGACACCTGACACACACCTGACACACACCCGACACACCTGACACACACCTGACATACACCTGACACACACCTGACATACACCTGACACACACCTGACACCTGACACACACCTGACACACACCTGACACACACCCGACACACCTGACACACACCTGACACACACCCGACACACCTGACACACACCTGACATACACCTGACACACACCTGACACACACCTGACACACACCTGACACCTGACACACACCTGACATACACCTGACTTGCAGCTTTTTTTTTTTTTTTCAGGATTCCAACGTCCAGAACCACAAACTGGAGAGTCTGCTCCTGATGTCCCAGAGCGGGGGAGGGGACAGGGGGGACAGGGGCGGGGACAGGGGCGGGTACAGGCCTCGTGCAGGGGGCTCGGCTCCGGCCTCAGTCTCAGGGGAGAGTCCTGGAGGAGGCGCGGTCATGGCGCCCTCTGTAGGAGGCAGGGCCTCGTATTCGTGCGGCGGGTCGCCGGCGCGTTCGCTCACGCGGAGCTCCACCTACACTAAACTGACGGAGGCGGCGCTTGCTCAGAGCTTCCCTCAACACTTCGGCTCCATGTCGGCCCAGGGCACGGACGACAGCGGCTTCTGCGGCGCCGAGAACGCCCCGCCCACCCCGCCGGCCCCGCCCACCCGCGCCGAGCTGCTGCTGGAGGCGGCGTGTCTGTCCGAGGAGACCGCCTCCCTCCTCAGCGCCTACACTCAGACCTTCGCCTCCCTGCCGCCCTCCCTGCCCCCGTCCGTCACCCTGCCCCCACCATATCAACAGCCCCGCCCCCTCCCGCACGCCTACTCCCAGACCCTCCCCCACTCCTTCCCCCGCAGCCACCCGTCTCACGCCACCCTCCACACGGTGCCTCACTCCTCCACCTGTGAGGGTCTGTGCGGAGGAGACCACTCCGCCTTCACCGGCCAGGCCCCCCTCGCCGCGCCGTGCCGCTGCTCTCTGCCCGCTCTGAGCTGCATGAGTCACCCGTGCCTGGCGCACCATCTGTTCCTCCACCCGCTGCGAGAAGCCGGCATCCAGACGGAGAGCTGCCCCGTCCCGGCGAGCGGCGGGTCGGACCTCGACACCATCGCTGAGGTCCGCACCTTCAGGTCCCAGGCCTGCAGCCCTACCTCCACCTGGACCTCAGACGACGGCGAAGAGTTAGGCTCCACCCACTCTCTCACCACCGTCATGACCATCGCCACTGAACCCATCCCCTCTGCACCTGTCAGCGCAGGGCAGGTGCTCCCGAGGTCGGCCACTGTCGCCTGCTCCATGGAGGGCGTGGGAGAGGAGCAGAGAGAGGAGGAGCAGAGAGAGGAGGATCGAGGGGAGGAGAGAGAAAAAGATAGAAACGAGGAGAAAGAGACGAGAGAGAAAGAGCAGGAGGAGAGAACACCGGACAGTCCGATAAAAGAGGAGAAAGAGAGGCAGAAACCAGAGGAACCTCAGATGATCCACAATGACCTTCAGCACGAGGACCTGGACCTGACCACATGGACCACGGAGCTGGAGGTGGAAGATCTGAGCTGCTCCGCCCTGTCGCCGGACGAACCACAGACGAGCCAACCGCAGCCCTGCCCCTCCCCCCACGGCGAGCTCCTGAAACCCCCCAAAGCCTCCAGTGACGACATCGATGGAGACGAGGAGGCGGGAGAGACGGGAGCAGAGACAGGGGCAGAGACAGGAGCAGAGACAGGGACAGGGGCAGGTGGCACACAGAGGTCAGAGCCTTCAGAGTCTTTGGGCCCTGTGGAGAGGAGCTACTGGAGCAGGCACTTCCTGGTGGACCTCCTGGCGGTGGCGATCCCGGTGGTGCCCACGGTGGCGTGGTTGTGCCGGGGGCCGGTCAGAGACGCTCAGCCCATGTACCACTTCGGCTCGCTCCTCCGCGGCTGCTGCACCGTCGCCCTCCACTCACTCCGGAGGGGGGGGGGACTGAGGCACTACCCCGCCGGAGGGGGCATGGGAGGGGGCGGGCACATGTGAAAGGGGGCGGGGATATGTGGACGCTCAGCTCTGGTCCCTCGTGTCTCTGTGGTTGTTGGTTTGAGAAGATCTGATCTGTGAAATATCTCACACCTGTAAACCAATCAAACACCAATCAGAAATCAGCCAATCAGAAATCAGCCAATCAGAAATCGGCTAATCAGACATTGGCTAATCAGAAATGCGATGTGAGACTTTGGTGTTTTTAAAGTGTGGCGAGGCGCAGATGTGATGTTCTGAGGAGGACCCAGAGTAGATGGGGGCGTGGCTGGAGTCTGGGGGCGTGGCTGGAGTCTGGGGGGCGTGGCTGGAGTCTGGGGGCGTGGCTGGAGTCTGGGGGGCGTGGCTGGAGTTTGGGGGGCGTGGCTGGAGTCTGGGGGCGTGGCTGGAGTCTGGGGGGCGTGGCTGGAGTTTGGGGGGCGTGGCTGGAGTCTGGGGGCGTGGCTGGAGTCTGGGGGGCGTGGCTGGAGTCGGGGGGCGTGGCTGGAGTCTGGGGGGCGTGGCTGGAGTCTGGGGGGCGTGGCTGGAGTTTGGGGGGCGTGGCTGGAGTCTGGGGGCGTGGCTGGAGTCTGGGGGCGTGGCTGGAGTCTGGGGGGCGTGGCTGGAGTCTCCTCGTTCAGGAGGTTCTGTGTGTGGGTGTCTGTGGATTTTAAACAAGACACTGCAGAAAAACAGACAAGAAAAAAACAAGAACTCGACGTCACTGAGAACTGATGGTTCCATTTTCTCCTCCCAGTGTCTCCCCCTGGTGGTTCTGTCTGTGCTGTACACTAATGCTGTCCAAAGATTCAATGTCGTCTCTCTCCTCCTCCCTCTCTCCTCTCCTCCTCCCTCTCTCCTCTCCTCCTCCCTCTCTCCTCTCCTCCTCCCTCTCTCCTCTCCTCTCCTCCTCCCTCTCTCCTCCTCCCTCTCTCCTCTCCTCCTCCCTCTCTCCTCCTCCCTCTCTCCTCTCCTCTCCTCCTCCCTCTCTCCTCCTCCCTCTCTCCTCTCCTCCTCCCTCTCTCCTCCTCTCTCTCTCCTCTCCTCCTCCCTCTCTCCTCTCCTCTCCTCCTCCCTCTCTCCTCTCCTCCTCCCTCTCTCCTCCTCCCTCTCTCCTCTCCTCCTCCCTCTCTCCTCCTCCCTCTCTCCTCTCCTCCTCCCTCTCTCCTCTCCTCTCCTCCTCCCTCTCTCCTCTCCTCCTCCCTCTCTCCTCCTCCCTCTCCTCCTCCCTCTCTCCTCTCCTCCTCCCTCTCTCCTCCCTCTCTCCTCTCCTCTCCTCCTCCCTCTCTCCTCTCCTCCTCCCTCTCTCCTCCTCCCTCTCCTCCTCCCTCTCTCCTCTCCTCCTCCCTCTCTCCTCCCTCTCTCCTCTCCTCTCCTCCTCCCTCTCTCCTCTCCTCCTCCCTCTCCTCCTCCCTCTCTCCTCTCCTCTCCTCCTCCCTCTCTCCTCTCCTCCTCCCTCTCTCCTCTCCTCCTCCCTCTCTCCTCCTCCCTCTCTCCTCTCCTCCTCCCTCTCTCCTCCCTCTCTCCTCTCCTCTCCTCCTCCCTCTCTCCTCCTCCCTCTCTCCTCTCCTCCTCCCTCTCTCCTCTCCTCCTCCCTCTCTCCTCTCCTCTCTCCTCCTCCCTCTCTCCTCTCCTCTCCTCCTCCCTCTCTCCTCTCCTCCTCTCTTTCTCTCTGTAAAACACAGTGAGACACTGTCCGTTCTCTAGAGCTCGTTTGTATTTTTTTTTTAAATGAATTTCCTTAAATATAAAGAATATCAAATATAAAGAATATCAAATATAAAAATATCAAATATAAAGATCAAACATTTCATTGACAATCGTGATGCGACTGAAATGTGATTGGACGATTCAGGCTCCGCCTTAAACGCGCTGCAAAAACAAGAATGACCACGTGAACGAAACGTACTGCTGGTGTTTCACTCATGTAAAAGCCATAGACTCAGATCCTCTGTGTTTTAGAAATATATTTAAACTCACGCCTGACGACAGACGGGGGGGCAGGTGCAAACGACAGGTGACGTCGTCAGGTCAATCTGTTTTGTGTGAAGCAGCTGTGTGTTTTTATTTAATGTCCGGACAGACCGCTCACCTATTTAAGTGCATTTTTATCACTCCACAGAGAATGTTACTGGAAATAAAACTAATAACTAACTAATGTATAAACTCCATTTAGAAATACTTTAAAGCTGCAGTGTGGAACTTTTCTAATGGATCTGAACTTTAAACTCATCCGTGTATCGAAGAACACGTGTAAACTACAGGATTGTTCAGTCTGATCTGGCCCCTCCTCGATTCATGTGCGATGCCCATAATGCCACAGTGCGGAACATTTCAGACAGATCCACAGGATGCTGCAGACAGAAAAGTGACACAGTGCAGCTTTAGGCGTGTCGCTTAAGCTAGACTGATATAAGTCCATTCTGTCATGTTTCATCTGAATGTTTTTATCGTCATGACGACACAAAAAAAAAAACTACAGGAGAAAAGCGGCTCAGAATCTTCTGGATCTGACGAGGTTTGTCCAAATATCAAACTCCAATTTACATCTGAAAATTTAACAATTCTGACGTCACTTCCTTCTCCAGTTTAGACCTGGTTTAGACCTGGTTTAGACCTGGTTTAGTCCTGGTTTAGTCCTGGTTTAGTCCTGGTTTAGACCTGGTTTAGTCCTGGTTTAGACCTGGTTTAGACCTGGTTTAGACCTGGTTTAGTCCTGGTTTAGACCTGGTTTAGACCTGGTTTAGTCCTGGTTTAGACCTGGTTTAGACCTGGTTTAGTCCTGGTTTAGTCCTGGTTTAGACCTGGTTTAGTCCTGGTTTAGACCTGGTTTAGACCTGGTTTAGTCCTGGTTTAGTCCTGGTTTAGACCTGGTTTAGTCCTGGTTTAGTCCTGGTTTAGTCCTGGTTTAGACCTGGTTTAGACCTGGTTTAGTCCTGGTTTAGACCTGGTTTAGTCCTGGTTTAGACCTGGTTTAGTCCTGGTTTAGTAAGAGCTCTTGATTCTTTCTGAAGTCGTTTTAGATCAAGATTGAGATTAGAGCAGAAAGATCCACAGAGGTCAGAGGTGAAGGGCTAAACTGTGTCTAATGCTACAGAACCTCAGTCCGAACCCTCTCAGATCCAGGTTCTTGAGGCTTTTCTCTCGTGGGTGTTTTTTTTTTTTTTTTTTTGCTCCTCTGTGTCAAACGTCTGAACCTTTGTATAAATCTGTATTAGAATCAGAATTAGAGATTATTTATTGTAAATGAGACTCAAGATGATCCACGAGCAGCACTGAACAAACAATAAAGCATTAAGTCCACAGGCTGACAGGTTATGTTTAGTCCTGGGTTAGACCTGGTTTAGTCCTGGTTTAGTCCTGGTTTAGTCCTGGTTTAGTCCTGGGTTAGACCTGGTTTAGTCCTGGTTTAGTCCTGGTTTAGTCCTGGTTTAGTCCTGGGTTAGACCTGGTTTAATCCTGGTTTAGTCCTGGTTTAGTCCTGGTTTAGACCTGGTTTAGACCTGGTTTAGTCCTGGTCCAGATGTAACACGAGCGAAGTAACCGTGCGTAGTATTATATCCTCTTGCCACAAATGATCTTTATTAGCTTTTTCGTCATCACGTTGCTTGCGCGCCTGATCATGTGACCGTAGACAACCAATTAGCTGTCTATATTACCGTGAGGCAGGAAGCCACCGCGAGACGCGAGAGAAGCCCGAGGAATGTTTGCTGCAGGTACGGGTTCTGCTTCGATCTAAGTTTATTTCACACTGACAAGTTGTTATATTGACGCTATATGTTGCGGACCTGTAGGAGCCTTGCTACCCGAGCCCAAGCGCTGCAACCCAGTGCGGTTTTTGTGCAACCGCGGAATTGGTAAGCCAGCTTTAGCGTTAGCTTCTTCTATTCATTCTCAATGGTTAGCGTAGCTACCAGCCGCCTGTTGATTTTATATGGGTCCAGTTAGCATTGCTGTTTATGCCAACTTTCGCCTGTTGATTTTATATGGGTCCAGTTAGCATTGCTGTTTATGCCAACTTTCTTTGCCTTTCTTATTGTCCAACTTAACGTAATCATGTTGGAATTAATTGTACTATTGACCGATCATGTTTTACTCTTTGTATGCACTTTGTGGCGGTTTTAGCCTTATACATTATGTCATATTTATTAAGATGCACTTTAACTGCTAATATGCAATAGACATTTGAATGTATTGTGTTTAGCACTACGCACTTTCCTATGGAATATGGATTATTTAATTGATCAATTTGCACAAGCTATTGCTAATTGGTTAATGAACTACTTGAATATATTGTACAATATCAGGTCCATATGATATATTTATTATTATGCGACTTGCATCTAATGTTTGATATTTATTGAACTTTGGGCTGATGATTCCAGCCCAAAACATCACTCCACCACCTCCTGGCTGACGTCACAGCCTTGTTGGGACATGGTGGCCGTCCACCAACCATCCACCACTCCATGCATCTGGACCATCCAGGGTTGCATGGCACTCATCAATGAACAAAACTGTTTGAAAATTAGTCTTCATGTATTTCTGAGCCCACATCTGTTTCTGCTTGTGAGCTTTGTTCAAGGGTGGTCGAAGGAAGACGGCGCCGCCGGGTGCGGCAGGGGTTGTCGCTGCTCTGTTCGTATACGCACTACTGTCAGGCAGTACAAGAAAATATGATAACGAACAAACCTACCTGCCTAAGGATATCTGTTATTACAACGCCATCTGTAAAATATCAAATATGCGCAAAAACGAAGCGGCCAGATACTTTTGGTTTTGGGAGGCATGTGCTGGCAGTCACATTTATCTACCCACACCTCTACAGTCACGTATCAAAACAAACTAAGACAGTATTTAAACAACAACAACAAACTTTTGCATTTATTGTGGCCAATCAGCAGGAGCACCGCAGCTGTCCAGCAGGTAATAATAATAATAATAATAATAATAATAATAATAATAATAATATTAAAGCCGCGCGCGGCTATGGTGGCCCTCGCCCCGGTTCGCACTCCCCCCCGAGCAGCCGCCGGGGACCAGCGACCACTCCGGCTCGCCACTCGCACCTCCCGGCAGCCGCCCAGGCCGCCAGCTCGTCCGCCCGAAAAATTATATAATGCCCCTTTAAATATGCACCTTTAAATATATCATAGGAGTCAGTGCGCCCCTGCTGGTGAACTAAAAAAATGCCACATGTCCAAAGTATGTTTGTCTTGTAATCGTTCATAGAATTTCATCCCCAAATCTGCACAGATCCTCCATCAGGAATTTACATTATCCACCTTTAAATGGTTTTGAGGGAGTCCGTGCGCCCCTACTGGCCAACCGTGAAAAATACCCCATGTCTGTAATGGGCAATTCTCCCGTCACGTGTGTGACATTCACACAATAATTATGTTGTTCTTCTCTGCTTCATGCTTAGGCATTAGTGGGAAGCTTATATATTATGGGATATTTATTGCATATTAAGTTAGCTCTATCAGCATATATAAGCAGTTCAGCTTTTTCATGTGCCTTCTCAGAGATATCGAGGCAAATGTACTATGTCACGTGTGTGACTCACAAAAATAGATTTTTGCAAAGTTATCTGAACAAATGCAAAACTCTGTGAACTGTAAGAGGAAAAAATGATGAAAACTATCTTACATACTACATCAATTGATACTTTATTAAACTAAAAGAGAAATTTATGCAGTTAACCGAAACTATGAGTGTACGGGAACATAATGTACCTGTCACGTGTGTGACAGGTCCGTCACGTGTGTGACCAAGTGTGAAATACAAGTAATAAGAAGTTAAAATCTACAAGTGAACACTATGAAAGATGATATATGATATATTTATGTACAAATTATGTTAAACTATCCAAACAAAAATTACTAAACAGTTTTCATAAGATCATTTAAATGTTTTGCATACGAATGTGACAATGAGCAATGGCGATTTGATATTGGTTCAGGAATCTCTGCTAGCTTGGCAAGCACTTCTTTGGTTGGTACAACATCAGTGTCCAAACATTTCCCACTACTCTCATTCTCAGCTTTTTTGAAATTGTCGTCCTTCTTATCACGCCACCTTTTAGTTCGCTCAGCCCCCGACAGTTTTGTTTTCTTGACAGAACTATAAAACATATATTAAACACAATCTTAGAGGGATGATTCAATGTGGATAGTTATCAATATTTCAATAGACATCAGTGTTTAACACATTTCGAACACGTGTTGAAATACAAATCACTAATTCGCGTCATCGACAGCGATCTTTTATTTTCATGTGGCCCTTAACAACTACTAGAATGAAAGCTAAAACGAAACATAAAAGCTTTCCTAACATTTTGATACCTTAATATAAACAATATTGTGTGTAAAAACACTAACCTTTGCTGTAAATGCGATACTTCATTGACAACGTTTTCTTCGCTTCCCTCCATTGCTCGATCACACTTTGTTTATGTCTTTGTGTAAATTTATGCTAATTTCTTCTGCTCATGTGCCAAACGATTTACAACTGAATACAAATATTGGAGGCTCAAAGTTGAATTATGAATATTTAATATATTTTTAGTCTATTTTTTGCATATAATCTGCAGTGGTCACACACGTGACGGTCACACACGTGACAATTTGTCACGTGTGTGACGACTTTTCTTTTTGCCTTAAATGATAAACCAATGTATCTGACAACATAATTTTCATTTTTTACTTTAAGACTACTCTGTTGATTTATAATGTAAAGTATGAAGTTAACAGGAAGCAAAACATTTGAGTTTAAAAAAAAAAGAAATCTGTAGTGTCACGTGTGTGACATAACAGGTTCATAATGTTCAGTTTGACCCCGTAACATGAAGGAAAGTGAAAAACTAAAACAAATCAATGGCTTAAGTACATAAATGGATTGTAATAAATATGCTAAATAAAATTATGTGTGACAAAACTTTTATTTCTTGCAGAATTGACCTTTAAAATGAAATGTGATTTTCACTGACAACAACCATACTCAAATAACATGTCTTCTTTAATAGCCATCCCCCCTTGAAAATCAACATTTTGTGAAAGTTGGCCAACATATTACTAAAATATAATATATAAAGCCTTAAAAAAATTAACAAATGGATTATACAAGTAGTTTTGAAATTTGGCCATGCAGGCTCTCTTTTCAGAGAATGTCCCTAATATATTTATTTGCTTGTAATCATGCATAGAATTTATTCCCCGAATTTCGTCCAAATCCGATAATGCTAGCGATTTTTGTCTATGCTAGGGGGCGCTATAGTGTTCACTTTTCATAAACTTTATAGTGTTTTATAATCAGGTCGAAATCAAACATTAGTGATAAAAGTTTCAGTGCTATAGGGCAAAGCATGTGTGTGTAATATATTTTAAACTATTTTTTTGGGGAGTATTTGCGCCCCTGCTGGCCAACCGTGAAAATTGCCCCATGTACGTAATACATTTATTTGCTTGTAATCATTCATAGTATTTAATCCCTGAATTTGGTCCAGATCCAATAACGTTGACATTTTATGCCTATGCTAGGGGGCGCTATAGTGTTCACTTTTATTATATTTCATATTTCATTACATTGGGGCCGGGGTCCCGCAGTTGTGATTTGAATTTGAGCTCTCTAGGCTAACGCCTGTGGCCGTGAGAGGTCATAAAAAAAACAGTAAATGAAGGCGTTATTCGCCGGCGTGCTACGGGCAAACCGTAAGGAGTTAAGAAAAAACAATGCACACTTTTGTGAACCCATGTCTGTAGATGTGACATGTGAAATCTGAGCTCATTTGGACTAAACACGAGGGATTTGAATCTTTTTTCCAGCACGAAGTCAAAGCGGCGGCGAATTTTTGATCCAATATGGCCGACTTCCTGTTCGTCATAGGGGCGTGCACCTATTCATTTTTTGGCTTGTCTCTAGGGATGGGCAAAACGAAGCCTCATGAACCAGCAAAGCACTCGAAACAAATGATTCGAGGCTTCGAATCACTGTTCGAATCACGACTCTACAGTGGCCTCTGGTGGTGATGTCCCAGTATTTCTCCACATTGGCTCAACAAAACACATCCTGATCTGACATGGTTTCTAATAAAGTTTGTGTAAGTGTATGCAGGTGTATGTTATGAATTAATTTGTGTAAATAAAATTAAATAAAGCCATGGAAGCTATGCATTAATCAGATTTCAAGGTTTTTATTCAAAAATATATTTTTTTCGGCAGTGGAGGGGTGCAAGCGGTTTCTTTTTTTGTTTAATACCTCCCCTGTTTTTGAAAAGACTCGTTCTCATGGAACACTGGTTGCAGGTATGCCCAGAAACTTTTTTGACAGTTTGTATAAATGAGGAAAAATAACTGCCCTCTCTTTCCAATAGAGAAGTGGGTCCGCGGTGCGGGGAATAAACGGGTCTTGCAAATAATTTCCCACTTCAACTGTGGCGTCTGCAGTTATGCTGTGCTACTGTAGCAGTAGTGTAACTTTACAGTCTGTCTAATCTGTGGTCTAAACTAGCTGCATAAACTCACTATCTCACTATTAATCAAAGTATCAGTATTTCTGTCAAAATCTCACGATCTCTCGCCTCTCACAAACCCACATTGGGCAGCGCACCAAAATATCTTTTAAACTTTGTGGGAGTAGGTTGAGACAGGTGCGCTGCTTTGTGGTTCGTTGAAATCCCTGTCAATCAAACTTTGGATTCGAGACGTGAGCCTCTAGTGAAACGCGTTCAAAACGGCAGTGTTTCATGAACCACTTGAGTGACGTCACGCGTTTCATGAGACGTCTAAGTCACGTGACCAGTGTTTTGACTCGCGTTTTGGAACACTGCTTCGAAGCGCATGCGCTTCGAGGCTTCGAAGTAGTGTCGAAAAGCGTGTTTCAAAACTGCCATCACTACTTGTCTCATTGTTCTCTATCACTGTTCCGAATTTCGTTTGCCTGCGACAAACTTTGCCTGTTCCTACTCCCATAGGGGTCAGATTCTAGGCAGCGCTGTCGAGTCAGTTCATTTTGGGCATTGTCACGATGCCCATTTTATCAAATTTTTTGCCGGCAAGAAACCCACGAAGAACAATACCCCTCGCCATTGACTTTGTCACTGGCGAGGGCCAAATAAATAATAATAATAATAAATAATAATAATAAATTTTATTTATAACGCACTTTACATTTGTATGCTCACTACGCACATAGTACTGCACCTTTGAGCAGTAAACTCACCTGTGTCATTCCATCTCACTCCCTCCTGCGAGTGCTGCGGCTACTCTGACGCCCAGCCCAGACCGGTTGGAATGCGGGACCGTAACACCTGGATGGAGTGGCATGGCGACCTTGGGCACTGAGACCGTGGAGCCACCTGAGAGTGCGGCGCCACTTCGGCACCTCACGCTGCGCGCTGCTTCATGGCAGGAACCCCGGGAGCTCCAGGAGCTCCAGGAACTGAGCAATATTGGAGTCTCCGATTCGAAATCCCATCAACATACAAAGAAAAGCTGTGGTCCTTCTGCGAGCGACACAAGTGGAGAACATCCACTGCAACTAGACTTCGGCGGCATCGGCGGCATCAGCGATCATCCCCCAAGACTGGGACCTGGGTCTGACAGGCAGCCAGTTGATACCAGCACCGATGTCAAAACCAGTAATGAACAGATAAGTAATTCTCATGAGACTAGGCCTAGAGCTATAATCACAAACAATGCTGTTGCTTTTAAACAATATGCCACTAAGATGTTTCAAACTGTAAATCATGCAAAAATACTGTGGGAGCAAAATTGAAAACCAAAAGGGATTTTTGGGGGACATATTAACATCAACCTACTGACCTGCAGTGTGGGGGCGCCCCAGGGCACGGTCCTCGCGCCCTTTCTTTTCACCCTTTACACTGCAGACTTCAGACACAACACGGACAGCTGCGTCCTGCAGAAGTTCTCTGATGACTCTGCCATCATTGGCTTCATTAAGGATGATGACGATGTGGAGTACAGAGGACTAACGCAGGACTTTCTGGACTGGTGTCAGCAGAACCACCTCATCATCAATGTAGGGAAGACCAAGGAGATGGTGGTGGATTTCCGCAGACGCCACTCTACTGTCCCCTCAGTGAACATCCAGGGAAGAGACATTGAGAGAGTGGACTCTTACAAGTACCTGGGTGTGCATCTGAACAATAAACTGGACTGGACTCACAACACAGATGCACTGTACAGGAAGGGCCAGAGTCGGCTCTATCTCCTGAGGAGACTCAGGTCTTTTGGAGTGAGGGGGCCACTCCTGAAGACCTTCTATGACTCTGTGGTGGCATCAGCCATCCTGTACGGTGTGGTCTGCTGGAGCAGCAGCATCACAGAGAGGGAGAGGAAGAAACTGGACAAGATCATCAAGAAGTCCAGCTCAGTCCTGGGCTGTCCTCTGGACTCAGTGCAGCAGGTGGGGGACAAGAGGGTCCTGGCTAAACTCATGTCTATGCTGGACCATGAGTGTCGCCCCCTGCAGGACGCCCTGTCTGCTCTGGAGAGCAGCATCAGTGACAGACTGATTCACCCTCGCTGTGTGAAGGAGAGATTTCACAGGTCTTTCCTTCCTGCTGCTGTCAGACTGTATAATGAACAATGCTAGTCATGTGTCATCTCCATAGCAACCATGTGTCATCTCCATAGTAATAATAACAATGTGCAATATTATTTAAAGTCACTTTACCTGCTATTATTTATTTACCCACCACTGTCCATCACTGCACTGTTCACAATCATCTCAGAATCAAAAACACTTATTGTGCAACGTTCCTGTGCCTTTTAGCTTTACAGTGTTGTGTTTTTTAGTTGATTGTAAATACTTATTATTATTTATCTTGATTTTGATGCTCTTATTTTCCTACTGTTTCTGTAACTTGCGTTGTGACACTGCAATTTCCCCATTGTGGGACAAATAAAGGATTATCTTATCTTAGAAAACGAACTTAAAAATGTGCCATGGAACAATATAATACATTGGGTTAACACCAATCAGACTTGCAATGAATTAATGACAAAAATTAAAGAAATTATCACCAAATACACAAAAATACAGACTCGAAAATTAGGTACAAAAATTAAAATACCTTGGATTAATGAAACAATCAGGAATTTAATGAAAAACAGGGACTCCACTTTAAAACGAGCATATAAAACCCGACTAAATACAGACCGCATGATATTTAAGCCTACGAAATAAAGTTACAGCACTTCTTAGAAAGGCTAAAGCTGACTTTCATCTAGAAATAATAAAAGCTGCAAAAGGAAACATCGGACAGTTATGGAAAAGTATCGACAAACTTACAGGTAAAGGGCAGATAAGAAATGGAAAAAATAACATTAAATGTAAACAGCATCATTATTACCAATAGCTTTGAAATTAGCAACCATTTTAATCAAAGTTTCATTCAGTCCGTACACATTCTAAATAAAAATTTCACTCCGACACATTGTAGTGAAATTATAACACATAATGAAAATGGACTACATTTGGAATTAACAAATGAAACAAAAGTGAACAAAATCCTCTCCTCACTATCCAGCTCACGAACAAAGGATACATATGGTATGGACACCCTATTTCTAAAAACCTATAAAGATATACTAACTGCACCTATAACAAAACTCATAAATCAATCTATTGCTGAAAACTCATTCCCCAGCACACTGAAAACATCTACTATCATTTCAATTCATAAAGCAGGAAATAAACAGGACATTAACAACTACAGACCAATCAGCATTCTCCCTGTATTATCAAAAGCAATTGAAAAAGTGGTCACTGAGCAACTCACACAACATCTGGAGGATGAAGGATTATTACATCCTATGCAGTTTGGATTTCGGGCTAAACACTCAACAGAGAATGCATGCTGCCTTCTCACAGAAACAATAAAACTTAATCTAGACAATGGTGGAGTCGTAGGTGCAATATTTTTAGATCTCCGCAAGGCATTTGACACAGTTAATCATCGCATATTACTCACCAAATTATCACATTTTAAACTGTCTACAAATATTCTACTTTGGATAAAATCATACCTGTCTGGAAGAACTCAATGCGTTCGCATTGAAAATACCACATCTGAGATAGCAGCCACTAACATCGGCCTGCCACAAGGTTCAAACATCGGTCCACTTCTCTTTTCCATGTATATAAACGACCTGCCATCTGTATGTGACGATGTAAACATCCAAATGTACGCAGATGACACGGTCGTTTATACCTGGGGAAAAAATGCAGAACAAGTGTCCAAGAAGTTGACACTGACAATGGAAAAAGTTTCCAAATGGCTAAATGACTCATGTCTCACACTAAATATCAAGAAAACCGCCACCATGTACTTTGTAAATAACAATAAGAAATCATCTTTCCCAAACATTACTGTGAAAGGAGAAAAAATACAAAATGTAAAAGAGTATCGCTACCTGGGCATCATCTTAGATCCACATCTCACCTTCAAAAAACGTATAAAACACAATATCAAAACATTTAAATGCATAAGAAACTCTTTAACACTAGAGGCAGCCCAAATCTATTCTAACAGCATGATCATGTCCCGGTTTCATTACTGTATAACCTGCTGGTCCCAGGCCAATAAAACCACACTGAGGCCTTTGGAATCATTGCACAAACAATCACTCAAAATTTTAGAATACAGACTGTTAAACTTTAACAATATACAGAAATTTGCCTCAATTAGAATGACCCACAAAATACTAAATAATTCTGCACCAGCTCCTCTTAAGAACTTTATCAAGTACACTTCTACAGTAACAACACGATCCACACGAGCTTCCACCAGCGGACAATGCAGTATACCAAAACTCAAAACAACATTTGCACAATCTGCCTTTTCCTATAGAGCTATTAAAGACTGGAATGATATGCCAACTAATCTGAAAAATCTAACTGATTATTTCACCTTTTCCACAGAACTGAAAAAGTGGCTGTGGAAATAATCAAAACTTCCAGCACACAACACGTTAATAGAACTATGAGATGAAATATAAGTATTATGTATTTATGTGCTATTGTGAATGATATGTGTGTGTAAATAGTATATGGATGATGTGTGTGTATGTGTGTGATTGTGTGTTTGGGTTGATGTTAGTGGGTGTATATTATGTTTTACTGTATTAATGAGATGTGCGACAAAACGCTAAGTGTGTGATGCTGTGTGTGTGTGTGTTAGGCTAGTAAGAGAGTAAATCTTTGATTGTTTTTATTGATACAGACTGTTATTTTATCCATGTAACCAGGGACTGCAGATGGAAATGAGCTTTTTAGCTATACTCTGGTGCAGAACATCTCTGTCTTTGTACTTAATGTCTCTGTACATCGTCCCTTCAAATAAAGACTAAAGAAAGAAAGAACTATATTGAATTTTTACTAGTTGTGTACATAGAATTTATATTTGTGAAAGACGGATTATTACATTGAGTGGTCCTGTTCTCTACACAGGCCAGGTCCCTCTCGGATGGCGAGCTTATCCTGCGACGCAACCTGCGACGCAACCTGCGACGCAACCTGCGACGCAACCTGCGACGCAACCTGCGACGCAACCAGCGACACAACCTGCGACACAACCTGCGACACAACCTGCGACACAACCAGCGACACAACCAGCTGCCTCGAATCCTGAATCTGCTCCTGCCTCACTCTGTTTGGGCTGGTAGGAGGCTCCTGTAGCCGGCATCCCAACTCTCGCACCTGGCACTTTAATTAACGACCCTGTCACTACCCATACGACCCTGTCACTACCCATACGACCCTGTCACTACCCATACGACCCTGTCACTACCCATACGACCCTGTCACTACCCATACGACCCTGTCACTACCCATACGACCCTGTCACTACCCATACGACCCTGTCACAACCCATACCTCCCTGTCACTCCCCATCATCTGTCCCTGTCACTCCCCATCATCTGTCCCTGTCACTCCCCATCATCTGTCCCTGTCACTCCCCATCATCTGTCCCTGTCACTCCCTCTGGATTACAAACTGATAATCAGGTCGCATAAACTGTTGCTCTTTGTGAGTCGTGTGCTGTGAACTTTTACATTTGTGCGTTACCCAACGATCGTTCGTTACCGCGGACAATTAGCACCTGGTCACTTATCGTAACTGTCCTTGTGTTTGTGACCGAATATTGACTCTGCTGTAAATATTGTGTGACCTTCCACTTTCCTTGTTGTTTTGTCTGTCTTGTCTAATATTTAATACACTGGTACCACTTTATATGCAACTCAAGTCTCTGTTCTTTCCTTAAGCCGAACCAACACATTCCCATATAATTAAGCAACGTATTTGCTACACAGTCCTGGTTTAGTCCTGGTTTAGTCCTGACACACACAGGGAGGGCATCTGACACAGGGAGAACATAAACTCTGGGGCAGAGGCTGAACAGAGGAAAGTTTATTGTTTTACATTTTTCTTCTCGTTACATTTGATAAAAACTTTGTACAGGACAAAATGATTCAGAAACTTAGAAAATTCAGAACATCGATACAAACAGCATCAAGAGGGTCATCTACAGGTCCAGGAATCTAACCCACAACCTCTGCTCAGGGGCCACAGCGGGAGGACCACAGACTGTGTACACAAGTGGACTGAACGAGCCAAATGAAGCTCATGGAGGCCATGAGCGAATCTGGAGCCCATGAGCGAATCTGGAGCCCATGAGCGAATCTGGAGCCAAGTCCATGTGAAGAACAGGAAGTGATTAGGGACAAAATGTTGAACTCAAACCCCAGGGTCATGTAGAGGGTCAAGGGTCAGAGTGAGGAGCCTGACAGCAGCAGGTACAGAGAGAGGAGCCACGCTTTTATACACACAAACTGAACTGGAGCCAGAGTCCATGGAGCCCAGTCACGTCCATGAACACTTCCTGTTTGCTCCGTCCTTCTGTACACAGACTCTGGTGCTGCTCTGAGCAGAGACACTGAAATGACGAGACCCTCGAGGCAAAGTGCACTTAGTGTGGGCAGAGCCATGCTGCGTCCAGGAGCCAATGTCAGGGTCCGGCGTGTGAGTGCCACCTGCTGGTCACTGAACAGAGCGCAGCTGTAACCTCTGACCCCACCAAGGCCCTGAACGCAGCACAGACTCCACCCCAATTTAACCTCAAACATGATGAACCCGAGGGGGCGGGGATATCCAGAGTGATGTCATAGGGGGCGGGGCTTTCACAACAACTCGAACATGATTGGTCACATTTCCTTTTGTTTACGTCCTTTAAACAGAAAACGCCTTTGTGATTTTTAATGCCACGTTTCAAAGAGGAAAACGAGTCAGAATTGAACCATAAACCACAGCTCCATGTCAAAGAGGGGGTATTTACCTCTCTGGGGTATTAGAGGGAGTATTATACCTCTCTGGGGTATTACAGAGGGAGTATTATACCTCTCTGGGGTAGGAAAGATTAAAACACATCACATCAGGTTTGTCCAGTTGTTGTGTTCAGTTTTGTCTCATGTTTTTGTGTATTTATGGAGAATTGTCGTGTGGAGCCTGGGGGACGTAGACTTGTGGGCGGAGCCTCGTACAGACTCGTACTGTGGGAGCCTGGGGGACGTAGACTTGTGGGCGGAGCCTCGTACAGACTCGTACTGTGGGAGCCTGGGGGACGTAGACTTGTGGGCGGAGCCTCATACAGACTCGTACCTCTAACCATAAGGAGAACATTGGAGAAAGACAAAATAAAGCGTACAGAATACCCCCTCTTTAAACGACTGGACACAGGAGACAGCGGCGGCCATTTTGTGCTTTGAGCGTGTTCAGGTTTATGGCTCGTTGAGAAAAGTTCCACAGACATGCTTTAAATCTGTATGTACAGGTGGGGGGGTACAGGTTGGGGGGGTACAGGTGGGGGGGGCGGGGACAGGGGGACAGGGGCATTTCTCGGGGGATGGACAGAGCATCTGAAAGGCTAAACCAGGACGCAGGATTCAGCAAAAAACAGAAAAGTTTGTACAAAATCAACATAAAAAATAAAACATGAAAAAAACGACTAAAGGTTAAACAAAAACAAGTGTCAGACGTGAAGAAGAAGACAGGAAGAAGAGAGGGAGGAGAGAGGAAGAAGAGAGGGAGTGGAAAAAGAGGGAGAGAGGACGGAGAGAGGGACGGTAGCTGAAAGGAGAGAGAAGAGAGGGAAGAAAAGGATGGAGGGATGAGGAGAAGGAGCAGACTTTTCTCTTTTGGGGATGAGGATGGAGGGATGAGGAGGAGGAGCAGATCTCTCTCTTTCCTCAGACCTCAGGGACAGAGTGGTCCATGGCGGACCGCAGCAGACCAGTGGACATCCTGAAACACAAACACAAGAACGTGACATTTGGACCAGTCTGGGGCAGTTTAGGGCAGGTTGGGGCGGTCTGGGGCGGTCTGGGGCAGTTTGGGGCGGTCTTTACCTCTTGATCATGTGTTCGTAGATGAACTTGGGCATGATGGTGATGGTCATGGCGCTGGGAGACGTGCTCAGGATGTCTTTAATCTGAGAGTCCTGAAACATCACGAAAGAACTTTAGTCTCACCTCCTCCACCTCCTCTAGAACCTCCTCCTCTAGAACCTCCACCCCCTCCAGAACCTCCACCTCCTCTAGAACCTCCACCTCATCCACCCCCTCTAGAACCTCCACCTCCTCTAGAGCCTCCTCCACCTCCTCCAGAACCTCCACCGCCTGTAGAACCTCCACTGCCTCTACCCCCCTCCAGAACCTCCACCTCCTCTAGAACCTCCTCCTCCTCCAGAACCTCCACCCCCTCTAGAACCTCCACTGCCTCCACCGCCTGTAGAACCTCCACCACCCCCCAGTCAGTCCGGCTGCTCTGACCTTCAGTCCGATGACGTTCTGCCCGTTGATCTCACAGATGTGGTGGTCGGTCAGGAGGCCGTTCCGAGCGGCAGAACCGTCTTTGACCAAAGACGTGATTTTACCGTTTTTATAAATGAAGCCCACGTGCCCCGAGCTGTCCTTATGCATGGTGACGGTGCGCTGGAATGGCCTGGACGCGGGAACAGTGGAACAGGCAGAAGGTACAGGGTAAAACACTCAAAGTTCTTGACAGTTTCTAAATGTTCTGCATGTGATTAATGACAATTTAATATTATGAATAAATTCCATATTTTAACCACTGTTACAGAATTGTTCTTTTGTTAAAGTGAAAACAACAATGATCTAGAAGGAGAGTCCTGTTTTTCTGCACATTCTGGTGAAAAAAGGTGATTATCTTTGTTGGCGATTCTCACGATTATACGAAATGTCCCACAAATGAACATTGTCCACTTTTTTATGATAAATTATATTATTGTGTATCGTCCCATCCCTGAACCGCCTGAAGAACACACAACGGTTTAAACGATAAAACACCATCACCACAGGTTAGAACAGAAAGTAAACACAAACTAACTGAAGAAAACACAGTGTCACGTGTCTCACTCTGGGGCTTCAGGGTCAGATTCATCCTGAAGCCACAAAAGAGCAGAGGTTTAAATAATGTTATTTTAATAATAATATTTTAAGGTGATCATTTTAAAGACGTCTCATCCCTTTTTTGGCTTCAGGATGAACAGAACTCCACAGAGCAGCTCAGCGCGGCACTGCTGCATCTGCTGCTGTTCCTGTCCTGGTCCACTAGAGGGAGTCATTTTGTCATGGTTCAGATAACAGAGGGATTATGGGCCGTGGGCAGGTGTAGGACACTAACCCTAAAGCTAAAACTAAATCTAAATGTAAATCTAAACTACTGAACGAACAGTTTTACCACAGGTTTCATCTGCGTCCAGCGGCCAGCAGAGGGAGCCAAACACACAGACTTCAAATCTTAAAAATAGAGGCTCAGCGCCGTTTAAATCCACTTTGAAATATTATTAATAGAACAAGCAAAAAGTGTCGTCCCAATGTTTCTGTTAAAACATTTAAAACTGAGGAAAAGGCTGGAGCCAAAATATTAGAAAAAACATGAAATAAACATGAGATCTGACCAAACCTGCACCTCCATCTCCACCTCCACCAGTGATGTCACCAGACTAACCCGTCAAACTGGAACAGACTCGATACTCGATACTGATTCTGATCCCACCGTGAAAATAAAACCCTCTTTCTTCAGACCAGGGTTCAGACCTGAGCTCTCCACCCCCTTCAAGAAGCTCAACCAGAGAATTCTAAATTACACTTATTTTACTTAAGTCAAATTTGTTTATTAAATTCCTTTTACCGCTGCACACGACTCAATCTGATGTCGAATCTGTGCACCAATAAAAGGAAAATAGTTTAGGTTTTATAGGCACCTCATGTACGGCTCACTGTGGCTCATTTATGTGGCTCATTTATGTGGCTCACTGGAAGAAAAAGGCTGGAGACCCCAGGCACTTCCTGTTCTATTCCCATGTGTCCTTATGTGTGGAATCCCTGGTTTAGACCTGGTTTAGTCCCTGGTTTAGTCCCTGGTTCAGTCCTGGTTCAGTCCTGGTTTAGTTCGTTCTAAACACATTCTGGAAGGTTCTGCTCTGTCCTGAGGAACACGAGGATCGAGTTTTGATTCTAGTTTTAGTTTTGATACGTTCCACCTTCGTGTTTCTGTCTCACCTGTTCTACATCAGACTCACCTGCCTCACCTGCCTCACCCGCCTCACCTGCCCACACTCACCTGTCTCTCACCACCATCTCGATCCGGGTCTCGGCGGCGGCCTTCAGAGCTTTGTGAGCTTTGTCCACGCTCCACCCGGCCACGTTCTGACCGTTTATCTGAAGAACCTGATCTCCAAAACGAAGACCAGCCAGAGACGCCGGAGAATTCGACTGAACGAGCTGGATGAACACGCCCTGAAGAAGGAGAAAGATCACACCATCAGAGAGGAGAGGAGAAGAGGACAGAGGAGAGAGGAGGAAAGGAGAGAGGAGGAGAGGAGAGAGACTGAATGAGCTGGAGGAACACACCCTGAAGAAGGAGAAAGATCACACCATCAGAGAGGAGACGAGAGGAGGACAGAGGAGAGAGGAGGAAAGGAGAGAGGAGGAGAGGAGAGAGACTGAACGAGCTGGAGGAACACACCCTGAAGAAGGAGAAAGATCACACCATCAGAGAGGAGAGGAGAGGAGGACAGAGGAGAGAGGAGGAAAGGAGAGAGGAGGAGAGGAGAGAGACTGAACGAGCTGGAGGAACACACCCTGAAGAAGGAGAAAGATCACACCATCAGAGAGGAGACGAGAGGAGGAGAGGACAGAGGAGAGAGGAGGGGAGAGGACAGTTCAGAACGATGTGTTTTTATGAAAATCGATTTTTTTATTATTAGTATTTTTTTACACGCGAGCGTCGAAAGCAGAACTAATGCGCTGCAACGTTCTACACGGGTCAGTTAGCGGGGCGCACCAAAACATTGTAGATTCGCAGGCCTGGCGGCGACTGAGGGAAAAGCCGGAGCTTGTACCAAAGAAACGTGTTACTACATCTGTGATATGGAATTGGTTCGGTTTTCTCGCGTCGGACTTGGAACAAACAAGTGCTCGCTGTAAAGTCTGTTCAAAAGCTGCTGCAACCAAAGGAAGCAGCACGACAAATCTATTCCAGCACCTAAAGCAGAGGCGCGCAGCGGAGTGGGACAACTGTAGGTCCCAAAGGAATGAAAACAGCCACAGCACGAGCCCACCGTCCAAAGGCAAACAAGCAACAGTGCCAACAATGCCAAGTTCTTTAAGTAATAGATGACATGATAAAATGGTGGTGGTTTGTTATAATTTTTGGTTAGTTTTATCAAAAATGACACCTTTTAAACTTACAAGTTTGAAGTTGTATTGTGTCATTGCCAGATTGAAAATGTGAAAGCTTTCTAAAAGTGCTGCCATTTCACTTGCAAATATGTTTTTTGCTTGTCAGATTGCACTTTAACCCTAAAGTGTAAAAAAAAAAAAAAAAAAAAGAATAAAGTTAAAACTTGTTTTGAGCCATTTATTTGTCATCTGTTATTTGCTTTTGAGAAGGGCAGAGAAAAATTGATTAAAATCGGAAATCGGATTTTTGTAAAAGAATTGGAGATTTTATTTTTAGGCCATATCGCCCAGCTCTAGGAGAGAGGAGAGGAGAGGAGAAGAGGAGAGAGGAGAGGAGGAGAGGAGAGGAGAGGAGAGGAGGAGAGAGGAGAGGAGGAGAGAGGAGAGAGGAGAGAGGAGAGGAGAGGAGAAGAGGAGGAGAGAGGAGGAGAGAGGAGGAGAGAGGAGGAGAGAGGAGAGGAGAGAGGAGAGGAGAGGAGGAGAGAGGAGGAGAGGAGGAGAGAGGAGGAGAGAAGAGGAGGAGAGGAGGAGAGAGGAGAGGAGGAGAGAGGAGAGAGGAGAGGAGGAGAGGAGGAGAGAGGAGAGGAGAGGAGGAGAGGAGGAGAGGAGAGAGGAGAGGAGAGGAGAGGAGGAGAGAGAAGGAGAGGAGAGAGGAGAGGAGAAGAGGAGGAGAGAGGAGAGGAGGAGAGAGGAGAGGAGGAGAGAGGAGGAGAGGAGAGGAGGAGAGGAGGAGAGAGGAGAGGAGAGGAGGAGAGGAGGAGAGAGGAGAGAGGAGAGGAGGAGAGAGGAGAGGAGAGAGGAGGAGAGGAGAGGAGGAGAGAGGAGAGGAGAGGAGGAGAGGGGAGGAGAGAGGAGAGAGGAGAGGAGAGGAGAGGAGGAGAGAGAAGGAGAGGAGAGAGGAGAGGAGAAGAGGAGAGAGGAGAGAGGAGAGGAGAGGAGGAGAGAGGAGGAGAGGAGGAGAGGAGGAGAGAAGAGAGGAGAAGAGAGAAGGAGAGGAGAGGAGGAGGAGAGAGGAGAGGAGGAGAGAGAAGAAGAGGAGAGGAGAGAGGAGAGGAGAGAGGAGAGGAGGAGAGGAGGAGGAGAGAGGAGAGGAGAGGAGGAGAGAGAAGAGGAGGAGAGAGGAGAGAGAAGAGGAGGGGAGAGGAGAGGAGGAGAGAGGAGAGGAGGAGAGAGGAGAGAAGAGGAGGAGAGAGGAGAGGAGAGGAGGAGAGAGGAGAGAAGAGGAGGAGAGAGGAGAGGAGGAGAGAGGAGAGAAGAGGAGAGGAGGAGAGGAGAGAGGAGAGGAGAGGAGAGGAGGAGAGGAGGAGAGAGGAGAGGAGGAGAGAGGAGAGAAGAGGAGGAGAGAGGAGAGGAGGAGAGAGGAGAGAAGAGGAGGAGAGAGGAGAGAAGAGGAGGAGAGAGGAGAGAAGAGGAGGAGAGAGGAGAGGAGAGGAGGAGAGAGGAGAGAAGAGGAGGAGAGAGGAGAGGAGGAGAGAGGAGAGAAGAGGAGGAGAGAGGAGAGGAGGAGAGAGGAGAGAAGAGGAGGAGAGAGGAGAGAAGAAGAGGAGAGGAGGAGAGAGGAGAGGAGAGGAGGAGAGAGGAGAGAAGAAGAGGAGAGAAGAGAGGGGAGAGGAGAGAGGAGAGGAGGAGAGAGACTGAATGAGCTGGAGGAACACGCCCTGAAGAAAGAAGGATCACACCATCAGAGAGGAGAGGAGAGGAGGAGAGAGGAGCGGGGAGGAAGAGCACAGGAGAAGGAGCAGGAGCAGAGGAGGAGGAGAAGCAGAGGAAGAGGAGGAGCAGAGGAGGAGAAGCAGAGAAGGAGCAGAGGAGGAGGAGAAGCAGAGGAGAAGCAGAGGAGGAGCAGAGGAGGAGGAGGAGCAGAGGAGGAGGACTCACATTGTCGATGGCTCTCAGTCTCAGACCCACTTTCCCGTCCTGGTCTTTACACAGGATGACCTCCCGCAGTCCGGGTCTGATCTCTGCCCGTCTGATGCCCACGTCTGACCCAGTCACCGGGCGCACCATGGCACCCGACGGAGAGAAGGGCACTGCCACCTGAAAGAGGAAAGGAGGAGAGAGGTGAGAGAGGAGGAGAGAGGGAGAGAGGAGGAGAGAGGAGGAGAGAAGTGGGGGGGGGAGGAGAGGAGGAGAGAAGTGGGGGGGGAGAGAGGAGGAAAAAGGGGGAGGGGAGGAGAAAGGGGGAGAGGAGGAGAGAGAAGAGGAGAGGGGGGAGAGAAGAAGAAAGGAGGAGAGAGGTGAGAGAGGAGGAGAGGAAGAGGGGGTAGAGGAGGAGAGAGGTGAGAGGGGTAGGGGGGAGAGAAGAGGAGGAGAGGAGAAGAGGAGGAGTAACTCACAGTGTCGCTGAATGGAACCAGAGCCAGGTTCTTCTGCACCTCCTCACTGTTCAGGGACAGACCCATGTACTCCCCAAGATCCTCCAGGTTTGGGTAAAGAGCTGAGGAGACACGATAAACGAGTGTGAGGAGAGGGGGAGGCACGATAAACGAGTGTGAGGAGAGGGGGAGGCACGATAAACGAGTGTGAGGAGAGGGGGAGGCACGATAAACGAGTGTGAGGAGAGGGGGAGGCACGATAAACGAGTGTGAGGAGAGGGGGAGGCACGATAAACGAGTGTGAGGAGAGGGGGAGACGATAAACGAGTGTGAGGAGAGGGGGAGGCGATAAACGAGTGTGAGGAGAGGAGGAGACGATAAACGAGTGTGAGGAGAGGGGGAGGCACGATAAACGAGTGTGAGGAGAGGGGGAGGCACGATAAACGAGTGTGAGGAGAGAGGGAGGCACGATAAACGAGTGTGAGGAGAGGGGGAGGCACGATAAACGAGTGTGAGGAGAGGGGGAGGCACGATAAACGAGTGTGAGGAGAGGGGGAGGCACGATAAACGAGTGTGAGGAGAGGGGGAGACACGATAAACGAGTGTGAGGAGAGGGGGAGACACGATAAACGAGTGTGAGGAGAGGGGGAGGCACGATAAACGAGTGTGAGGAGAGGGGGAGGCACGATAAACGAGTGTGAGGAGAGGAGGAGACGATAAACGAGTGTGAGGAGAGGAGGAGACGATAAACGAGTGTGAGGAGAGGGGGAGACGATAAACGAGTGTGAGGAGAGGGGGAGACGATAAACGAGTGTGAGGAGAGGGGGAGGCACGATAAACGAGTGAGGAGAGGAGGAGGCACGATAAACGAGTGTGAGGAGAGGAGGAGACACGATAAACGAGTGTGAGGAGAGGGGGAGGCACGATAAACGAGTGAGGAGAGGAGGAGGCACGATAAACGAGTGTGAGGAGAGGGGGAGGCACGATAAACGAGTGTGAGGAGAGGGGGACACGATAAACGAGTGTGAGGAGAGGGGGAGGCACGATAAACGAGTGAGGAGAGGAGGAGACACGATAAACGAGTGTGAGGAGAGGGGGAGGCACGATAAACGAGTGAGGAGAGGAGGAGACACGATAAACGAGTGTGAGGAGAGGGGGAGGCACGATAAACGAGTGTGAGGAGAGGAGACGATAAACGAGTGTGAGGAGAGGGGGACACGATAAACGAGTGTGAGGAGAGGAGGAGACGATAAACGAGTGTGAGGAGAGGGGGAGGCACGATAAACGAGTGTGAGGAGAGGGGGAGGCACGATAAACGAGTGTGAGGAGAGGGGGAGGCACGATAAACGAGTGTGAGGAGAGGAGGAGACGATAAACGAGTGTGAGGAGAGGGGGAGACGATAAACGAGTGTGAGGAGAGGGGGAGGCGATAAACGAGTGTGAGGAGAGGGGGAGGCACGATAAACGAGTGTGAGGAGAGGAGGAGGCACGATAAACGAGTGTGAGGAGAGGAGGAGACGATAAACGAGTGTGAGGAGAGGAGGAGACGATAAACGAGTGTGAGGAGAGGGGGAGACGATAAACGAGTGTGAGGAGAGGGGGAGACGATAAACGAGTGTGAGGAGAGGGGGAGGCGATAAACGAGTGTGAGGAGAGGGGGAGACGATAAACGAGTGTGAGGAGAGGGGGAGACGATAAACGAGTGTGAGGAGAGGAGGAGACGATAAACGAGTGTGAGGAGGGGGGACACGATAAACGAGTGTGAGGAGAGGGGGACACGATAAACGAGTGTGAGGAGAGGGGGAGGCACGATAAACGAGTGAGGAGAGGAGGAGGCACGATAAACGAGTGTGAGGAGAGGAGGAGACACGATAAACGAGTGTGAGGAGAGGGGGAGGCACGATAAACGAGTGAGGAGAGGAGGAGGCACGATAAACGAGTGTGAGGAGAGGGGGAGGCACGATAAACGAGTGTGAGGAGAGGGGGACACGATAAACGAGTGTGAGGAGAGGGGGACACGATAAACGAGTGTGAGGAGAGGAGGAGACGATAAACGAGTGTGAGGAGAGGGGGAGGCACGATAAACGAGTGAGGAGAGGAGGAGACACGATAAACGAGTGTGAGGAGAGGGGGAGGCACGATAAACGAGTGTGAGGAGAGGGGGAGGCACGATAAACGAGTGAGGAGAGGAGGAGACACGATAAACGAGTGTGAGGAGAGGGGGAGACACGATAAACGAGTGTGAGGAGAGGGGGAGACACGATAAACGAGTGTGAGGAGAGGGGGACACGATAAACGAGTGTGAGGAGAGGAGACGATAAACGAGTGTGAGGAGAGGGGGAGGCACGATAAACGAGTGAGGAGAGGAGGAGACACGATAAACGAGTGTGAGGAGAGGGGGATGCACGATAAACGAGTGAGGAGAGGAGGAGACACGATAAACGAGTGTGAGGAGAGGGGGAGGCACGATAAACGAGTGTGAGGAGAGGAGGAGGCACGATAAACGAGTGTGAGGAGAGGAGGAGGCACGATAAACGAGTGTGAGGAGAGGAGGAGACACGATAAACGAATGTGAGGAGAGGAGGAGACACGATAAACGAGTGTGAGGAGAGGAGGAGACACGATAAACGAGTGTGAGGAGAGGAGGAGACACGATAAACGAGTGTGAGGAGAGGAGGCGATAAACGAGTGTGAGGAGAGGAGGAGACGATAAACGAGTGTGAGGAGAGGAGGAGACACGATAAACGAGTGTGAGGAGAGGAGGAGACGATAAACGAGTGTGAGGAGAGGAGGAGACACGATAAACGAGTGTGAGGAGAGGAGGAGACGATAAACGAGTGTGAGGAGAGGAGGAGACGATAAACGAGTGTGAGGAGAGGGGGAGGCACGATAAACGAGTGTGAGGAGAGGAGGAGACGATAAACGAGTGTGAGGAGAGGAGGAGGCATGATAAACGAGTGTGAGGAGAGGAGGAGACGATAAACGAGTGTGAGGAGAGGAGGAGACGATAAACGAGTGTGAGGAGAGGGGGAGGCACGATAAACGAGTGTGAGGAGAGGAGGAGACGAATAATGAGTGTGAGGAGAGGAGGAGGCACGATAAACGAGTGAGGAGAGGGGGAGGCACGATAAACGAGTGAGGAGAGGGGGAGGCACGATAAACGAGTGTGAGGAGAGGAGGAGGCACGATAAACGAGTGTGAGGAGAGGGGGAGACGATAAACGAGTGTGAGGAGAGGAGGAGACGATAAACGAGTGTGAGGAGAGGAGACACGATAAACGAGTGTGAGGAGAGGAGGAGACGATAAACGAGTGTGAGGAGAGGAGGAGACGATAAACGAGTGTGAGGAGAGGGGGAGACGATAAACGAGTGTGAGGAGAGGAGGAGACGATAAACGAGTGTGAGGAGAGGGGGAGGCACGATAAACGAGTGTGAGGAGAGGAGGAGACGATAAACGAGTGTGAGGAGAGGAGGAGACACGATAAACGAGTGTGAGGAGAGGAGGAGGCACGATAAACGAGTGTGAGGAGAGGGGGAGGCACGATAAACGAGTGTGAGGAGAGGAGGAGGCACGATAAACGAGTGTGAGGAGAGGAGGAGACGATAAACGAGTGTGAGGAGAGGAGACACGATAAACGAGTGTGAGGAGAGGGGGAGACGATAAACGAGTGTGAGGAGAGGAGGAGACGATAAACGAGTGTGAGGAGAGGAGGAGACGATAAACGAGTGTGAGGAGAGGGGGAGGCACGATAAACGAGTGAGGAGAGGAGGAGACGATAAACGAGTGTGAGGAGAGGAGGAGACACGATAAACGAGTGTGAGGAGAGGAGGAGGCACGATAAACGAGTGTGAGGAGAGGAGGAGGCACGATAAATGAGTGTGAGGAGAGGGGGAGACGATAAACGAGTGTGAGGAGAGGGGGAGGCACGATAAACGAGTGTGAGGAGAGGAGGAGACGATAAACGAGTGTGAGGAGAGGAGGAGACGATAAATGAGTGTGAGGAGAGGGGGAGGCACGATAAACGAGTGTGAGGAGAGGAGGAGACGATAAACGAGTGTGAGGAGAGGAGGAGGCACGATAAACGAGTGTGAGGAGAGGGGGAGGCACGATAAACGAGTGTGAGGAGAGGAGGAGGCACGATAAACGAGTGTGAGGAGAGGAGGAGACGATAAACGAGTGTGAGGAGAGGAGGAGACGATAAACGAGTGTGAGGAGAGGAGGAGACGATAAACGAGTGTGAGGAGAGGGGGAGACGATAAACGAGTGTGAGGAGAGGAGGAGACGATAAACGAGTGTGAGGAGAGGAGGAGACGATAAACGAGTGTGAGGAGAGGGGGAGGCACGATAAACGAGTGTGAGGAGAGGAGGAGACGATAAACGAGTGTGAGGAGAGGGGGAGGCACGATAAACGAGTGTGAGGAGAGGGGGAGACGATAAACGAGTGTGAGAAGTGAATCTGTCCGTGTCAGATGCCCTCCCAGATGCTGCCGTGTGTCAGATGCCCTCCCACATGCTGCCGTGTGTCAGATGCCCTCCCAGACTCAGATGTTTATGAGACATGGACCTAAACTCAGATTTAATCTAAAGGTCTAAGACCTGCCCGGCAACAGCACTGACCAATCACAGCTCTAGTCCAGTAAAGCCACGCCCTCTGGAGCTACAAAACGCACAAAATGCATAAAATGCACAAAACTCCTGCACACACACAAGGTCGAATGCAGCGTCACAAACGAAAACGCACATTAAATGTCCCATAATCCTCTGTCCTAATGTCGTTTCCTCGTCACCTGGAGTTGTGTTTGTTTCATTCACGTTTAACACACAAACCTGCACATTTAACACGAGTTCTTCTCTCAAACTGAAAACACTCTGTTCCACCTTGTGATGTCATCATGTGGTGATACAGGAAGTGCTCCACTGTGTTTTTAAACTCCACACACCTTCACTAGAATCATTTGGATCATTTCAGTCCTGGAATTGTCGATCTCTACTGAACTAAAGGTAAAAGGAGCTGTTCACTTGAAAACTACCACTTGATGACATCACAAGGTGGAACAGAGCGTTTGGAGCTTTGGAGATGTAGACAGACTAATAATAAAGAGTTCCTCAAACATGTGAATGAAACAAACACAACTCCAGGTGTTTTTGAGGAGGAACATTAGAAGAGTAGAAGAGCAGAACACGGCTGGAGCTTAAAGTGTATCCAGGCTCCTCCCCCCGAGACACTTCACAGAATGTTCCAAAGCGCTAGGCGTAACCATGGAGACAGTGTACACTCTGCACAGGAGACAAAAGAGAGAAAGAAAGAACACCGGGTTTGGGTTCAGAGAGAGAGGAGAGGAGAAGAGAAGGAGGAGAGAAGGAGGAGAGGAAGAGGAGGTGAAGAAAAGAAGGAGAGGGAGAAAGAGGGAGATAGAGAACGTAGGATATAACAGAAGATGAGCAGGAGAGGGTACAGAAGGAGAGGAGGAGAAAGAAGAGAAAGTTTGGGTCTAAAGAGGAGGAGCAGAGGAGGCTCGTACTGAGGTAATGTCAGATTATGCCAGATGCCCTCCCTCTACAAACATGTTCTGAAATGTCCCCGTGTGTCAGATTATGTCAGATGCCCTCCCTCGTGTCTCTGGAGGCGTCTGTCCCACACACTGACTCACAGAATCTGTCCCCAGATCCAAACTAAAGCTGAGCAGAAAAAACAGAGCAGAACCCTACACCCATGGACTAAACCAGGACTAAACCAGGACTGAACCAGGACTAAACCAGGACTAAACCAGGGACTAAACCAGGACTGAACCAGGACTAAACCAGGACTGAACCAGGGACTAAACCAGGGACTAAACCAGGGACTAAACCAGGACTAAACCAGGACTAAACCAGGACTAAACCAGGACTGAACCAGGGACTAAACCAGGGACTAAACCAGGGACTAAACCAGGACTAAACCAGGACTAAACCAGGACTAAACCAGGACTGAACCAGGACTAAACCAGGACTGAACCAGGGACTAAACCAGGGACTAAACCAGGGACTAAACCAGGACTAAACCAGGACTAAACCAGGACTAAACCAGGACTAAACCAGGGATTAAACCAGGACTAAACCAGGGACTAAACCAGGGACTAAACCAGGTCTAAACCAGGACTGAACCAGGACTAAACCAGGACTAAACCAGGGACTAAACCAGGGACTAAACCAGGTGTCTGTCCCCCTCACAGGTGTGTGTGTGTGTCCCTCACAGGTGTGTGTGTGTGTCCCTCACAGGTGTGTGTGTGTGTCCCTCACAGGTGTGTGTCCCCCTCACAGGTGTGTGTGTGTCCCTCACAGGTGTGTGTGTGTGTGTGTGTGTCCCTCACAGGTGTGTGTGTGTGTGTGTCCCTCACAGGTGTGTGTGTGTCCCCCTCACAGGTGTGTCTGTGTCCCCCTCACAGGTGTGTGTGTCCCCCCCACAGGTGTGTCTGTGTCCCCCTCACAGGTGTGTCTGTGTCCCCCTCACAGGTGTGTCTGTGTGTGTGTGTGTGTGTGTGTGTGTCCCTCACAGGTGTGTCTGTGTCCCCCTCACAGGTGTGTGTGTCCCCCTCACAGGTGTGTCCCCCCGTCACAGGTGTGTCTGTGTGTGTGTGTGTGTGTGTGTGTGTGTCCCTCACAGGTGTGTCTGTGTCCCCCTCACAGGTGTGTGTGTGTCCCCCTCACAGGTGTGTCTGTGTCCCTCACAGGTGTGTGTGTGTGTCCCCCTCACAGGTGTGTCTGTGTCCCCCTCACAGGTGTGTCTGTGTCCCCCTCACAGGTGTGTGTGTGTGTGTCCCTCACAAGTGTCTGTGTCCCCCGTCACAGGTGTGTGTGTGTCACTCACAGGTGTGTGTCCCCCCCTCACAGGTGTGTGTGTGTCCCTCACAGGTGTGTGTCTCCCCCTCACAGGTGTGTCTGTGTCCCCCCTCACAGGTGTGTCTGTGTCCCCCCCTCACAGGTGTGTCTGTGTCCCCCTCACAGGTGTGTGTGTGTGTGTGTGTGTGTGTGTGTGTGTCCCTCACAGGTGTGTCTGTGTCCCCCTCACAGGTGTGTGTGTGTCCCCCTCACAGGTGTGTCTGTGTCCCTCACAGGTGTGTCTGTGTCCCCCTCACAGGTGTGTGTGTGTGTCCCCCTCACAGGTGTGTCTGTGTCCCTCACAGGTGTGTCTGTGTCCCCCTCACAGGTGTGTGTGTGTGTCCCCCTCACAGGTGTGTCTGTGTCCCCCTCACAGGTGTGTCTGTGTCCCCCTCACAGGTGTGTGTGTGTGTGTCCCTCACAAGTGTCTGTGTCCCCCGTCACAGGTGTGTGTGTGTCACTCACAGGTGTGTGTCCCCCCCTCACAGGTGTGTGTGTGTCCCTCACAGGTGTGTGTCTCCCCCTCACAGGTGTGTCTGTGTCCCCCCTCACAGGTGTGTCTGTGTCCCCCCCTCACAGGTGTGTCTGTGTCCCCCTCACAGGTGTGTGTGTGTGTGTGTGTCCCTCACAGGTGTCTGTGTCCCCCTCACAGGTGTGTCCCCCCGTCACAGGTGTGTCCCCCCGTCACAGGTGTGTCCCCCCGTCACAGGTGTGTCCCCCCGTCACAGGTGTGTCTGTGTCCCCCTCACAGGTGTGTGTGTGTGTCCCCCTCACAGGTGTGTGTGTCCCCCCCTGACAGGTGTGTGTGTCCCCCCCCTCACAGGTGTGTGTGTGTCCCCATCACAGGTGTGTGTGTGTCCCCCCCTCACAGGTGTGTGTGTGTGTCCTCCTCACAGGTGTGTGTGTGTGTCCCTCACAGGTGTGTGTGTGTCCCCGTCACAGGTGTGTCTGTGTCCCCCTCACAGGTGTGTGTGTGTGTGTGTCCCTCACAGGTGTGTGTGTGTGTCCCTCACAGGTGTGTGTGTGTGTCCCCCTCACAGGTGTGTGTGTGTGTGTCCCTCACAGGTGTGTGTCCCCCCCTCACAGGTGTGTGTGTGTGTGTCCCTCAAAGGTGTGTCTGTGTCCCCCTCACAGGTGTGTCTGTGTCCCCCTCACAGGTGTGTGTGTGTGTGTCCCTCACAGGTGTGTCTGTGTCCCCCTCACAGGTGTGTCTGTGTCCCCCTCACAGGTGTGTGTCTGTGTCCCCCTCACAGGTGTGTGTGTGTCCCCCTCACAGGTGTGTCTGTGTCCCCCTCACAGGTGTGTGTGTGTGTGTCCCTCACAGGTGTGTGTGTCCCTCACAGATGTGTGTGTGTCCCTCACAGGTGTGTGTGTGTCCCTCACAGGTGTGTGTGTGTCCCTCACAGGTGTGTGTGTGTCCCTCACAGATGTGCGTGTCCCTCACAGATGTGCGTGTCCCTCACAGATGTGTGTGTGTCCCTCACAGATGTGTGTGTGTCCCTCACAGGTGTGTGTGTGTCCCTCACAGGTGTGTGTGTGTCCCTCACAGATGTGCGTGTCCCTCACAGATGTGCGTGTCCCTCACAGATGTGTGTGTGTCCCTCACAGGTGTGTGTGTGTCCCTCACAGGTGTGTGTGTGTCCCTCACAGATGTGCGTGTCCCTCACAGATGTGCGTGTCCCTCACAGATGTGTGTGTGTCCCTCACAGATGTGTGTGTCCCTCACAGGTGTGTGTGTGTCCCTCACAGATGTGCGTGTCCCTCACAGATGTGCGTGTCCCTCACAGATGTGTGTGTGTCCCTCACAGATGTGTGTGTGTCCCTCACAGATGTGTGTGTGTCCCTCACAGATGTGTGTCTGTCCTGGTCTTGTCTGTGGTTCTGACATTAATGACATAAGTGTTTCTGCACAGACGTGTGGGCACACGTGGGCACAGGGCACTCACTGGAGGCTGGCAGGGCAGCGGGAGCACCCACAGGGGGCGCACCCACAGGGGGCGCACTCATGGGCAGGGCCTGGTAGGTGCCCTCTGGGAGCGCGGGCATCGGGGCGGGCGTGGACTGAGCCAGGTGAGCCTGGGCCTGACGAGACAAGAGGACAGAACTACAGTTACACACATTTACACACACATTTACACACATTTACAGTCACACACATTTACACACACATTATTTTATACTTGAGTTTTAAATGTAAAGTTTTACCCTCATGACTTTGTCCACCTTCAGGTCCTCCAGAGACGGGTACAGAGACATCTGAGGACACAGGGCAGAGGACAGTTACACACAGTTACACACAGTTACACACAGTTACACACAGTTACACACAAACAGGGTCTGGTTATAGGACTGTTCAGTGTGAGGTCACTTCCTGGTTCAGGGCGTATCAGCTGACTCCAACTATCGGACAATTAACGTCATAAAACCCGACGCAAGACGAAAGACGCCGACCTGAGAGAACGAGAGAGAAGGAGAGAACGAGAGAAGGAGAGAACGAGAGAAGGACAGAACGAGAGAAGGAAAGAGAACGAGAGAAGGAAAGAGAACGAGAGAGAGGAGAGAACGAGAGAAGGACAGAACGAGAGAGAGAAGGAGAGAAGGACAGAACGAGAGAAGGACAGAACGAGAGAACGAGAGAGAGAAGGAGAGAGAACGAGAGAGAAGGAGAGAACGAGAGGAGAGAAGGAGAGAACGAGAGAAGGAGAGAACGAGAGAGAGAAGGAGAGAGAACGAGAGAGGAGAGAACGAGAGAGAGAAGGAGAGAATGAGAGAAGGAGAGAACGAGAGAAGGACAGAACGAGAGAAGGACAGAACGAGAGAGAGAAGGAGAGAAGGACAGAACGAGAGAAGGAGAGAGAACGAGAGAACGAGAGAGAACGAGAGAGAGAAGGAGAGAGAACGAGAAAACAATGAGAGAAGGAGAGAAGGACAGAACGAGAGAGAAGGAGAGAGAAGGAGAGAGGAGAGAGAACGAGAGGAGGAGAGAGGAGAGAGAACGAGAGGAGGAGAGAGAACGAGAGAAGGACAGAACGAGAGAGAAGGACAGAACGAGAGAAGGAGACAGAACGAGAGAAGGAGAGAGAACGAGAGAAGGAGAGAGAACGAGAGAAGGAGAGAGAACGAGAGAGAAGGTGAGAACGAGAGAAGGACAGAATGAGAGAAGGACAGAACGAGAGAAGGAGAGAGAACGAGAGAAGGAGAGAGAACGAGAGAGAGAAGGAGAGAGAACGAGAGAAGGAGAGAGAACGAAAGAAGGAGAGAGAACGAGAGAGAAGGTGAGAACGAGAGAAGGACAGAACGAGAGAGAGAAGGAGAGGACAGAACGAGAGAAGGACAGAACGAGAGAACGAGAGAGAGAAGGAGAGAGAACGAGAGAGAAGGAGAGAACGAGAGGAGAGAAGGAGAGAACGAGAGAAGGAGAGAACGAGAGAGAGAAGGAGAGAGAACGAGAGAGGAGAGAACGAGAGAGAGAAGGAGAGAGAACGAGAGAGAGAAGGAGAGAATGAGAGAAGGAGAGAAGGACAGAACGAGAGAAGGACAGAACGAGAGAGAGAAGGAGAGAAGGACAGAACGAGAGAAGGAGAGAGAACAAGAGAACGAGAGAGAACGAGAGAGAGAACGAGAGAGAACGAGAAAACAGAAGGAGAGAAGGACAGAACGAGAGAGAAGGAGAGAGAAGGAGAGAGGAGAGAGAACGAGAGGAGGAGAGAGAACGAGAGAGAGAAGGAGAGAGAACGAGAGAGGAGAACGAGAGAGAGGAGGAGAGAGAACGAGAGAGAGAAGGAGAGAGAACGAGAGAAGGACAGAAAACGAGAGAGAGAAGGAGAGAGAAGGAGAGAGAAGGAGAGAGAACGAGAGAGAGGAGAGAGAACGAGAGAGGAGAGAGAACGAGAGCGAGAACGAGAGAGAACGAGAGCGAGAACGAGAGAGAGAAGGAGAGAGAACGAGAGGAGAGAGAACGAGAGAAGGAGAGAGAACGAGAGGAGAGAGAAGGAGAGAGAGAAGGAGAGAGAACGAGAGAGAGAGGAGAGAGAACGAGAGGACAGAACGAGAGGAGAGAGAACGAGGACAGAACGAGAGAAGGAGAGAACGAGAGAACGAGAGAGAACGAGAGGAGAGAGAAGGAGAAAGAACGAGAGGACAGAAAGAGAGAAGGAGAGAACGAGAGAATGAGAGGACAGAACGAGAGAGAACGAGAGAGAACGAGAGGAGAGAGAACGAGAGAAGGAGAGAACGAGAGGGGAGAGAACGAGAGAGGAGAGAACGAGAGAGAGGGAGAGAACGAGAGAAGGACAGAACGAGAGAAGGACAGAACAAGAGAGAAGGAGAGAGAACGAGAGAAGGAGAGAGAACGAGAGGAGAGAGGAGAGAGAACGAGAGAGAGGAGAGAGAACGAGAGGACAGAACGAGAGAAGGAGAGAACGAGAGGAGAGAACGAGAGGAGAGAACGAGAGGAGAGAACGAGAGGAGAGAGAACGAGAGAGGAGAGAACGAGAGAAGGACAGAACGAGAGAAGAACAGAACGAGAAAAGGAGAGAGAACGAGAGAAGGAGAGAGAACGAGAGGAGAGAGAACGAGAGGAGAGAAGGAGAGAGAGAAGGAGAGAGAAGGAGAGAAAACGAGAGGACAGAACGAGAGAGAGAAGGAGAGAGAAGGAGAGAGAACGAGAGAAGGAGAGAGAACGAGAGAAGGAGAGAGAACGAGAGGAGAGAACGAGAGAACGAGAGAAGGAGAGAGAACGAGAGAAGAGAGAACGAGAGAAGGAGAGAACGAGAGAAGGAGAGAGAACGAGAGAGACAAGGAGAGAGAACGAGAGAAGGAGAGAGAACGAGAGAGGAGAGAACGAGAGAAGGAGAGAACGAGAGATGGAGAGAACGAGAGATGGAGAGAACGAGAGAACGAGAGAAGGAGAGAACAAGAGGAGAAAACGAGAGAAGGAGAGAGAACGAGAGAGGAGAGAGAACGAGAGAAGAGAGAACGAGAGAGAGAAGGAGAGAACGAGAGAAGAGAGAACGAGAGAGAGAAGGAGAGAACGAGAGAGAACGAGAGAAGGAGAGAGAACGAGAGGAGAGAGAAGGAGAGAGAAGGAGAGAAGGAGAGAGAAGGAGAGAAGGAGAGAGAACGAGAGAAGGAGAGAACGAGAGAAGGAGAGAACGAGAGAGAAGGAGAGAACGAGAGAGAAGGAGAGAACGAGAGAGAAGGAGAGAACGAGAGAGGAGAGAACGAGAGAGGAGAGAACGAGAGAAGGAGAGAACGAGAGAAAAAGAGAACGAGAGAGAAAAAGAGAATGAGAACGAGAGAGAAGGAGAGAACAAGAGAGAACGAGAGAGAAAGAGAACAAGAGAGGAGAGAACAAGGAGAAAACGAGAGAGGAGAGAACGAGAGGAGAGAACGAGAGAGAACAAGAGAACGAGAGAGAACGAGAGAGAAGGAGAGAACGAGAGAAGGAGAGAGAACGAGAGAGAACGAGAGTAGGAGAGAGAACGAGAGAGGAGTGAACGAGAGGAGCGAACGAGAGAGAAGGAGAGAACGAGAGAGAACGAGAGAGGAGAGAACAAGAGAGAAGGAGAGAACAAGAGAGGAGAGAACGAGAGAGAAGGAGAGAATGAGAGAGGAGAGAACGAGAGAGAACAAGAGAACGAGAGATTGAGAGAGAACGAGAGAGAACGAGAGAAGGAGAGAACGAGAGATAAAGGAGAGAACGAGAGAAGGAGAGAACGAGAGAAAAAGAACGAGAGAGAAGGAGAGAACAAGAGAGAAGGAGAGAACGAGAGAAGGAGAGAACGAGAGAGAAGGAGCGAACGAGAGAGAAGGAGAGAACGAGAGAGAAGGAGAGAACGAGAGAGCACAAGAGAACGAGAGAGAACGAGAGAACGAGAGAGAACAAGAGAACGAGAGAGAACGAGAGAACGAGAGAGAAGGAGAGAACAAGAGAGAAGGAGAGAACAAGAGAGAAGGAGAGAACGAGAGAGGAGAGAACGAGAGAGAACAAGAGAAGGAGAGAGAAGGAGAGAACGAGAGAGGAGAGAACGAGAGAGAACGAGAGGAGAGAACGAGAGAGGAGAGAAAGAGAAGGAGAGAACGAGAGAGAAGGAGAGAACGAGAGAAGTAGAGAACGAGAGAGAACAAGAGAACGAGAACGAGAGAACAAGAGAGGAGTGAACGAGAGGAGCGAACGAGAGAGAAGGAGAGAGAACGAGAGAACAAGAGAACGAGAACGAGAGAAGGAGAGAACGAGAGAGAAGGAGAGAACGAGAGAAGGAGAGAACGAGAGAAAAAGAGAACGAGAGAAGGAGAGAACAAGAGAGAACGAGAGAACAAGAGAGGAGAGAACAAGGAGAAAACGAGAGAGGAGAGAACGAGAGAGAACAAGAGAACGAGAGAGAACAAGAGAACGAGAGAGAACAAGAGAACAAGAGGAGTGAACGAGAGAACAAGAGGAGTGAACGAGAGGAGCGAATGAAAGAGAAGGAGAGAATGAGAGAGAACAAGAGAACGAGAGAACGAGAGAGGAGAGAACAAGAGAGGAGAGAACAAGAGAGGAGAGAACGAGAGAGAAGGAGAGAACGAGAGAGAAGGAGAGAACGAGAGAGAACGAGAGAAGGAGAGAACGAGAGAGAAGGAGAGAACGAGAGAGAAGGAGAGAACGAGAGAAGGAGAGAATGCGAGAAAAAGAGAAAGAGAGAGAAGGAGAGAACAAGAGAGAAGGAGAGAACGAGAGAGAAGGAGCGAATGAGAGAGAAGGAGAGAACGAGAGAGAAGGAGAGAACGAGAGAGAACAAGAGAACGAGAGAGAACAAGAGAACGAGAGAGAACGAGAGAACGAGAGAACGAGAGAAAAAGAGAAAGAGAGAGAAGGAGAGAACAAGAGAGAAGGAGAGAACGAGAGGAGAGAACGAGAGAGAAGGAGCGAATGAGAGAGAAGGAGAGAACGAGAGAGGAGAGAACGAGAGAGAACAAGAGAACGAGAGAGAACGAGAGAGAAGGAGAGAACAAGAGAGAAGGAGAGAACAAGAGAGAACGAGAGAGGAGAGAACGAGAGAGAACAAGAGAACGAGAGAGAACGAGAGAGAACGAGAGAGGAGAGAAAGAGAGAAGGAGAGAACGAGAGGAGAGAACGAGAGAAGGAGAACGAGAGAAAAAGAGAACGAGAACAAGAGAAGGAGAGAACAAGAGAGAATGAGAGAGAAGGAGAGAACAAGAGAGAAGGAGAGAACAAGGAGAAAACGAGAGAGAAGGAGAGAACGAGAGAAGGAGAGAACGAGAGAGAACAAGTGAACGAGAGAGAACGAGAGAACGAGAGGAGTGAACGAGAGGAGCGAACGAGAAGGAGAGAATGAGAGAGAACAAGAGAACGAGAGAGAACGAGAGAGGAGAGAACAAGAGAGAAGGAGAGAACGAGAGAGAAGGAGAGAACGAGAGAGGAGAGAACGAGAGAGAAGGAGAGAACGAGAGGAGAGAACGAGAGAGAAGGAGCGAACGAGAGAGAAGGAGCGAATGAGAGAGAAGGAGCGAACGAGAGAGGAGAGAACAAGAGAGAACAAGAGAACGAGAGAGGAGAGAACGAGAGAGAACAAGAGAACGAGAGAGAACGAGAGAACGAGAGAGAAGGAGAGAACGAGAGAGAAGGAGAGAAAGAGAAAGAAGGAGAGAACGAGAGGAGAGAACGAGAGAAAAAGAGAACGAGAGAGAAAAAGAGAACGAGAACGAGAGAGAACAAGAGAAGGAGAGAAAGAGAGAGAAGGAGAGAAAGAGAGAACGAGAGAAAAAGAGAACGAGAACGAGAGAAGGAGAGAACAAGAGAGAACGAGAGAGAAGGAGAACAAGAGAGAACGAGAGAGAAGGAGAGAACAAGAGAGAAGGAGAGAACAAGGAGAAAACGAGAGAGAAGGAGAGAACGAGAGAGAAGGAGAGAACGAGAGAGAACAAGAGAACGAGAGAGAAGGAGAGAACGAGAGAGGAGTGAACGAGAGGAGCGAACGAGAGAGAAGGAGAGAACGAGAGAGAACAAGAGAACGAGAGAGGAGAGAACGAGAGAGGAGAGAACGAGAGAACAAGAGAACGAGAGAGAACGAGAAGGAGAGAACGAGAGAGAAGGAGAGAACAAGAGAGAAGGAGAGAACGAGAGAGAAGGAGAGAACGAGAGAGAAGGAGAGAACGAGAGAGAACGAGAGAGAAGGAGAGAGAACGAGAGAATGAGAGAGGGGCAAGAACGGGAGAGGGGGGTGAACGGGACACTTCACAGGGGTCAGAGGTCAACGAGGTCACTGTTATCATGGTGTAAAGACTAAAGGGGTCAGAGGTCACTGTTATTATCATGGGGTCAAGACTAAAGGGGTCAGAGGTCACTGTTATTATGGTGTAAAGACTAAACGGCGCTCTGCGTGGGAGGAGTCACATGACTCTGCACAAACAGGAAGTGAACAAAAAAACAACAAAAGAATGTTCAGTTTGTTCAGTTTGTTTCACTTGAACTTTGATCAGATTTAAGATTTGGCTTCATCTCAAACGAAACCACGAGACACAGACAGGTGCAAACCACAGCACAGGTGAGACAGGAGCACAGACAGGTGCAAATCACAGCACAGGCAAGACAGGAACAGAGACAGGTCCAGACACGTTTCACATCTGCAGATCTCCACTCTACAGTGCTGACAGTAGAGTGGAGTACTACTACTACTACTACTACTACTACTACTACTACTACTACTACTACTACTACTACTACTACTACTACTACTACTGTCTCCAACTCCACAGTGAAGTAAACAGAGCCTAACCCTGTGCTCTTCCTGTTTCTTCCAGACAAACCCACGAGTCACAAGACAAAGTGAACAAACACCATTACAACACCACCACACTGAACTTTACACCACTGTAACACACATTCACACCGCTGTAACACACACGGATTCACACCGCTGTAACACACACGGATTCACACCGCTGTAACACACACGGATTCACACCGCTGTAACACACACGGATTCACACCACTGTAACACACACGGATTCACACCACTGTAACACACACGGATTCACACCACTGTAACACACACGGATTCACACCACTGTAACACACATGGATTCACAAAGCATCAGTGTTCATTCTTATTTCAATAAATAACACTTAATTCAGTGTTAACTTCATGAACAAAAACAGGACACTGTATTTGACTTTGTGGAATTTGCCTAAAAATAAAACCTGTGTCCTGCGTCTGCTCCAAACCAAAGTGTTTCCCTAACAGAGGGTCAGCGTGTGTCTGACCTCTGACCCCTGTGGATTCTTCTGCTCTGTGACATTTTAAATCTCAATCTTGATCTAAAACGACTTCAGAAAGAAACAAGAGCTCAGACTTCAGCTTTAGAAAACTGTGGAGTCCAATGGAGCTGAACCAAACCAGGACCGAACCAGGACTTAACCAGAAGTGCGGACACCACAGTGGGCGCATACGGCACAGCGGGCACAGCGGGCACAGCGGGCGCGTACGGCACAGCTGAAAACTATAAAAGATTCCTCAAACATGAATCACGCTAAATTAAACTTCAGAGGGTCAGTGAGAAGAAATGACTAGAACATGGAGAAACATCTGAGGAGAACAGTTTGAGGAACAGCTCTGGTTTAAATGAGATCAGTTCTCCTCGGCCTCAGTTCCTCAGCCTGTTTCAGATCTGAAGATTCCACTGTCTTTGACGAGCAGAACCAATCAAATATGTAAAACACCCAGAGAGTCTAAACCAGGACCATCAACAATCGACTCTGTGTGTGTCAGATGCCCTCCTCGTATCACTCGTGTTTTCTTTCCTTTGTGAATAGAGTTGGTTAAATTGTACTGAAGTGTAGTTTCCACTTTATAAAGTAAAAAAACTGACCACAGAACAAACTGGTTACTAATCCTCCGCTTCCTCTTCTGATCCATGGAAAAGCTGTGTCACTCCATCTCGCAGGTCTGTGTTTACCTGGGTGTGTTTGTCCTCCGTGCTTGAATCGAACTCCAAATTACAGTTTACACAGTTCCAGCAGCTCTCGGGTGTAGATCAGACCTGATGGACTAAAACGCTCTGCTCTAGTGTGATGTGCAGCTGTCCATAGGAAGGGCCAACTCAGCTCCATTGGACTCCACACTTTTCTAACACCAAACGCACTTGTTTCTTTATGAAGTCGTTTTAGATCAGTATTGTGATTTAAAATGTCTTAATTATAACAGAATGATCCACAGAGGTCAGAGGCCAGCGGTATCGACACACACAAGCACTAAAGGTGTGAGATAAAAAGGGTGTGCTCCATTTTCCTCCTGATTTTCGGACAGAAACAGGACAATTCTCACAAGAACTCAATCTCATCTTTTATCAACCAAAGAACAGATGCCCTGGAGCTGTATCGAAATGCAATATTCTTTTAACAACCTATAAACACCTGAAACGGGTTCTACAGACCCACTCTGTAATAACAGCAGCAGTAACAGCGCCCACACTTCACACACTCCATCTCGTCTTTTACCAACAAAATCAGGTTTAAATGTCGGATTATTGTCCCAGTTTTAACTCAGTCTAAAATGGGGGTTCACCGGAAACAGGCCCGTCTCTCCCACGGCAGCAGCTCCCAAAAGGAGCCGAGTCCCTTTAAACCTGAACGAATCATTTGGAGAAAAGAATGTGGAAGTTTTTTGGCTCCGAGCTGAGCCTCTGGGTTTGAGTCTGAGGCCTGAAAATAAAAGACAGAAAGACAGAAGAAGAGGAGGAGGAGAGGAGGGGAAGGAGATGAAGAGGAGGAGATGAGGAGGAGGGGAAGGAGATGAAGGGGGAGGAGATGAAGGGGAGGAGATGAAGAGGAGGAGATGAAGAGGAGGGGAAAGAGATGAAGAGGAGGGGGAGGAGATGAAGAGGAGGGGAAAGAGATGAAGAGGAGGAGAAAGAGATGAAGAGGAGGAGGCGACACAAGAGAAAATCGCATGTCTGCGCTGCGTTTTTACTTCACCGCCCGGAGTTGAACCTCAAACCTGCGCCTGTGACACAAGGACTCGGAGAATAACGTGTATAACGGGATATTTTAACGGTTTGTCTATTGGTTTGTGTCCCCGTTTCAGAGGAAGAGCCCCGGTACATCAGTCCTCCGCCCTGTACTCATTAAATATTAAAGCTCAAGATGAAGTGTCCGCGGAAATGTGAGCCAAAGCCCGAGTCTGAGGGGTTCAAATTCAATTACACGATTATTCATCAAGTCTCGGGTTTAAACAACGACACAAGTGTGAAAACACTCCCCAAAATGTGCCCAAAATGTGCCCAAAATGTGCCCAAAAGCGCAGAGCCGCGGCTTTGTTCTGAGACTGACGCGACATAAACAAACAGCGCCAGGCTAACGGGCTAATGCTAACGGGCTAATGCTAACCATATACCTATAACTCAATGAATGTCTATGGGGTTCAAAGGCTACTGCTAACATGCTAATGCTAACATGCTAATGCTACCTCCAGCAGACAGCGGGGCTCTACGCAGCACAGCCACGGGCTCACCTTCACACCGCGGGCGTGGACAGCGGAGACACTCGGGGACGGAGGCGGGTCTGGAGTGGAGATGGAGGCGCTGAGACGGGGCAGGCTGCAGAGAGAGTCCGGGGGAGAGACTGCTCTGCTCGGGCACACGGGAGGACGAGTACACGGCGGTGGTAGTAGAAATACACGGCTGCAGTACTCGGACGCAGTACTGTGTGTATTATGGGAGTGGACGTGAGACCGAAGCGAAGGGGAATTCTGGAAAGTGACGTCAGCGCGTACGCTTCCTGCTCGGGAACAGACGTCAATCAGTCGCAGGACACGCCCTTTTCCGTTCTGTGGTCAAAAATCAGCGATTCACGGAGAGACTTTGAGTTTTAGAGTTTTAGAGTTTAGTAGTTTGTTCTGGAGTTGGGTCTGTTGGGTCACAGGGGCTCGGGTCTGTTGGGTCACAGGGGCCCGGGTCTGGGGTTAATATTTATTAATATAGTTTCATTAGGGTGTCCAGATTTTCAAAATAAAAAAAACTGGGACATCCCTGTTTTTTTGGTGGTTGTTAATAATAAAATTGTGAACCGAGTGCAGAATTAAGGAGAATTGTTCTGCAGAGTCCATTCATGAGTCAGTATAGCAACATTTTCTTTGTGTTTTGGTCGTTTTAAAAGCAGCTTTTCTGTATTTTACCTACACAAATGACACTGTATGTTTCTCTTTACTGTTGGTGGGTAATAAATTGGTCAAAAATGGGGACAACTGGAACATTTTTTGTATAAAACTGGGATAAATCAGTGGTTTTGGATAAATCTGCAGGGACAGGGGACACAGGACTCAACACTGGGACTGTCCCGGGGAAATAGGGACATCTGGACACTCTAAGTTTCATATTAGACTCATGTGTTTACATTATCCTAACAAATCCCTATGGTTACAGTAACACCACAACAAAAATGTCTGTACACATGTGCACGAGTGTACGACTAAAAACATCCAGAGGCATAAATAAATACATAAATAAAGGTCAGTATTTTTTAGACTTTAGTCTCGGAGCACAGAGAGAACAGAAAGAATGTCACGCCCCAAAGTCTGACTCTGATCTGACTCTGGATCCAAGATTATTTCAGTGACATCTTTAAAATAAGAGATCAGGTGATTTTCTTGTTTACGCAGTGAAAAACAGACCAACAAAGACAAAACAAACTTTAGATTCCCACTGTTTGTGTTTTCTCTGACATGGCCAATAAAAGATTCTGCTTCAGCCGCCCCCTCTGACAGGTGCTGACAGGTGCTGACAGGGTGACCACCTGTCCTCCCCAGACTCAGTACTCGTACTCAGTTACTTTACTCAGGTACTTGAGAGGCCAAACTTTTTAAATAAATTGTTCTTTTCATGTACTGTGGCTTTTACGGTTTTATTCAAATGCAGCTCAACAGTCAGGAGGGAGGGCATCTGACACACACAGGGAGGGCATCTGACACACAGGCTTCCTTCTGGTGCTGTAGTTTATTTATTTACAGAAACTTAAAGTTCATGAAGAATTTACAAATGTTTAAATGAAAAAGATTTTTGTTTTAGTGAAAAATAAAATAGATTTGACTCATTACAGAGAGAGTGTGTATGTTTCTGTGTGTGTCAGTTGAAGAGTCAGTCTGTGTTGTGTCCTTGGGCAAGACACTCCCCACACCCCCACAGAACCCCACAGCTCCGGGGGTCAGAGGTCAGGGGTCAGAGGTCAGGGGTCGGGGTCAGGGGTCAGGTGTGCGTTTGTAAAGACTCACACTGGTGTTTCAGACGTGTGTTTAATGAGGCTCAGGTTTGTGCTCGTGCCTCTGTGTTTGGAACAGAGTCTGAGGTTTGAGGTTTTACAGAAAAAAAAACATAAAACGAGGGAATATAAATAAACGAGTGAAGAAGTGAAGAGGAAACGTGGAGCAGAGGTCAAAGGTCACGACCCTGGAGCACAGCTGTGGACACAAGGGCAAAGGTTAGAATCAGAGGAACTCAAACGTCCAACTACAAGAACAACAGAAAAACATGCAGGTCTAAACCAGGCCTAAACCAGGTCTAAACCAGGCCTAAACCAGGCCTAAACCAGGCCTAAACCAGGCCTAAACCAGGCCTAAACCAGGCCTAAACCAGGCCTAAACCAGGCCTAAACCAGGCCTAAACCAGGCCTAAACCAGGTCAGGTTCAGGTCCAGGTCAGGTCCAGGTCAGGTCCAGAGGTGTGAAAACACCATCATGGCCCTGAATGGATCTGCTAACTACTCCCCCACTCCCACTCCATATTGAATAGACTCACCTGACTAACAGAAACTGTAAATAAATATGTGTGTCTCAGAGTCATTTCAGTGTAGTTAGCGCCCCCTTCAGGCAGATATAAGGCAGTGTCCACCAGCATCTGACCAGAACTGAAGAAGCAGCTTGGACAAGAAACGGATTTGACCAAATAA
>CM057086.1:36571379-36583879 GCA_029959045.1 Taenioides sp. WSHXM2023 | reverse complement strand
TGACCTCTGATCTCGGACAGAACAGGTAAAGCTCTAAAGGTCAAATTCAGAGCCGCGGCTCTCGAGACACAAACACAAAACTCGCCATTTTGTTCGTCTCGGGCTCGCGCAGCGGCGCAGACAGACGCCCGCCGGCCTGATTCAGGAGGAACACGGAGCGTTTCATGTGTGCAGAGGGAAGCACTACAGTGTCTGCACTTGTGTCTCTGTTTAAAGGATCCACACTGAAGAATGGAGCAGTTTAACACAGCGCTCTTTCAGACTCTTTATGGCACACAGCTGCCCCGGGGCAGACTGATGGAACAGAGGCTGCCACTCTGCCCCTCCCCCTCACACGGGGGTGAAGTGTCTTGACTAAGGACACACTGCTGCCCCCTGTGGCACCTGGTGGTCCCAGCGGTCTCCCGTCCAAGTCCTGAACACGACTGTAACAGAAGTGGACTATCTGAGTGTGACGTCACCCACAGCATTTGGCTTCAGTCAAATGAAGCTCACTGAGGCCAGCGGTTACAGGAGCAGATTTGGAGCCAGGCTCAGTGTGAGGAACAGGAACACCAGGATCCTGACGTGGCTTCAGAAGAACATCTCAGACCAAACTGAGGCTCACAGCAGCAGGAACAGAGAGAAGAGCCACAATATTCCAATGGAGCCAGAGTCAGAAGAGCCAAAAGAGCTGCCATCAACACTTCCTGTTTGGAACGCGGCGGCTAACGCGTTAGCGATGTCCATTTATACGGTGCTCAAAAAAATTAAAGGAACACTTTGAAAACACCTCAGACATGTGAACATATGTGGACATGTGTGGACATGCGTGGACATGCGTGGACATGCGTGGACATGTGTGGACATGCGTGGACATGCGTGGACATGTGTGGACATGCGTGGACATGCGTGGACATGCGTGGACACATTTGAACATGTCTGAGGAACAAAAGGTCCCGTTCCTGTTTTAATGGAAATCACATTTTCAGTCACAGACGCTTCATTTTATCGACTCCCTGAAAATCAAAGTGAAATAAAGACGAGACTTGAGTCTCTTGTGCGGCTCCTCGTGTTCATGTTTGACGTCCTGACACGCTCCTGATGAGACGACGGATGGAGTCTTGTGGGATGTTCTCCCAAATCTGTGTGAGGGCATCACTGAGCTCCTGTAGAGTCTGAGGAGGAACCTGGAGCATCTGATGGACCCGAACATAATGTCCCAGAGGTTCTCTCGGGTTTAAGTCAGGTGATCGTGAGGGACATTCAGTCGTATCGATACAGTCATCCTCCAGGTTCTGCCCTCAGACTCTTGTCACACGAGGGTTAGGTTTAGAAGAACCCAGGACCGACAGTGGGTTCAAGGACTTCATCCCCATACCTAAGGGCGTCAGACGGGCGTTTTCTCGCCGGTGGAGGTCTGTGCGTCCCTCCATGGATCTGCCTCTCCAGACCATCACTGACCCACCACTAAACGCTCACGCTGAACCCTGGTGCAGGCAGCAGAGCGTTCTCCTTGTCTTCTCCAGACTCTTTCACGTCTGTCACAGGAGCTCAGGGTGAACCTGCTCTCATCTGTGAAGAGCACAGGGCACCAGTGGAGCTCCACGGTGCTGGTGGTGAACCAGATGATCTGGTCTAGTCCTGTTTTAATGGTGGTCTCACTGGTGCCACTCTAGTGCCCCCTGGTGTTCACATTGAGATCTGAGATGTTTTCAGGGTGTTCCGTTCAGTTTTTTGAGCAGTGTAGATACAGGCTACGGTTCTGACCCGACACAGACCTGCTGAGCTTCTGAGATCTGACAGATCTGACAGAGGTCTGACCACTTTATGAGACCTGGAATCGCCAATCTCTACTGAACTAAAGGTAAAAGGAGCTGTTCACTTGAAAACTGCCACTTGATAACATCACAAGGTGGAACAGAGCGTTTGGAGCTTTGGAGATGTAGACAGACTAATAATAAAGAGTTCCTCAAACACGTGAATGAAACAAACACAACTCCAGGTCTGATTTTGAAGAGTTTGATTCTCTGTTGTTGTGATGCTTCAACCAATCAGATTCAAGTACTGATCCTGAAGCTCCGCCTCTCGTTACCTGGACGACGCCCTCCTCCCAGCCGCGGATCACTTCCTGTTTGCCCATTTTGAACTTAAAGGGTTTGTCCCGATCTCTGGACGAGTCAAACTTGCGCCCGTCTGTGAGGCACCCTGAAAGAGACGAAGAACCAGGTCTGAACCAGGTCTGAACCAGGTCTGAACCAGGTCTGAACCAGGTCTGAACCAGGTCTGAACCAGGTCTGAACCAGGACTAAACCAGGACTAAACCAGGTCTGAACCAGGTCTGAACCAGGTCTGAACCAGGTCTGAACCAGGACTAAACCAGGACTGAACAGGACTAATAGGCCACGGGCTAGGATAGTCACGTGTGCACCCCCCACAACCCTATAAATTTGGTATCACTGGAAACCTTGGGATGTCTAGATTACAATTATAACTGGTAACAGTAAAAAAAACTGGGACTTGCTATGACAAATCAATAGTTTTATTGACCTACCATAAAACTCATGAAATGGCTGAATGCGAAACATGTGATTTCGCCACATGATACAAAGACTCAGTAAATCATCAATTTTTCACTTAAATAAACATATAAGGCATGAAATGAAAGCGAACCCTGTGCCAAATCATTCCCTTTTTAAATGATATGTCTGTCTTAATTGTGTCTGAAGATATGCTTTAGTGAAGTATGACACCATATAAACAATAAATGCTCGTATGACAATACATGATGAATATGACAATAGTTCTGTTTTCATCATAATTCTACATACATTTGCCTAAACTATATGCACAACAAGAAAGCCCAATCTCTCAGCTTTGATCTCATGCCAAAAGTAATCTGGTAGGACAAATACTAGCAAAGATATCATATGTTTTACCTAGTGATCGATAAAACACTTAAATGAATGCTGAAGATCGCATAATGATCCCATATTCAGCTTAAAAATTGAAATGCCATATGTTTCGAGGTATCAACAAACCTACACTTGCAATATTACCACTTTCATTTCCATCATATACAATGTTTGATATGTCTCAGTGTGCCACAATAACTCAATAACCAGTAACACATAAATTGACACAAAAAGTCAATCTCGCCAAGCTTTCAAAACGTATGTCAAAAACAATAACTGATTCTGTTACTTATCTTTTCTGAAACATAAAAGAAAACTAATGAACATGTTTTTTTCGGTCGTTTTGTTTTAGTGAGTTTTTTGTGCATTTATTTTGACCTGTAACATAGATCATCTCAGTCTGAATCACAGTCACTTTCATCTTCCACAAATGATTCAAAGTCAGCATCGATATCACAAACCAGATCTGAATCTAAGTCATCCAGGTCCTCACTGAAGTCCTCAGTTACCACAGTTTCCTGAGCAATATCTAGAAGTTCTTTTGGCAGGAAATCACCTGTGAACCAGATCGGTAGTAAGACTTAGGGTAGTAGTAAGTGTTTTATCAATCACTAGGTAAAACATATGATATCTTTGCTAGTATTTGTCCTACCAGATTTTGGCATGAGATCAAAGCTGAGAGATTGAGCTTTCTTCATCTTGAATTATGATGAAAACAGAACTATTGTCATATTCATCATGTATTGTCATACGAGCATTTATTGTTTATATGGTGTCATACTTCACTAAAGCATATCTTCAGACACAATTAAGACAGACATATCATTTAAAAAGGGAATGATTTGGCACAGAGTTCGCTTTCATTTCATGCCTTATATGTTTATTTAAGTGAAAAATTGATGATTTACTGAGTCTTTGTATCATGTGGCAAAATCACAGGTTTCACATTCAGCCATTTCATGAGTTTTATGGTAGGTCAATAAAACTATTGATATGTCATAGCAAGTCCCAGTTTTTTTTACTGTTACCAGTTATAATTGTAATCTAGACATCCCAAGGTTTCCAGTGATACCAAATTTATAGGGTTGTGGGGGGTGCACACGTGACTATCCTAGCCCGTGGCCTATAAACCTCATGTTTTGGAGGCTCTAGAGGAAGGAAGTATCTGGAGGGAAATCCTGTCTCCACAACGACCACAACAAATACATCAGACAGAGAGGAGGAGGAAGAGGAGAGACATGAGGAGAGGGAGAGAGCAGGAGAGGCGAGGAGAGAAGGAGGAGAGGAGGAAAGGAGGAGGAGGAAAGGAGGAGAGGAGGAAAGGAGGAGAGGAGGCGTCACTCACCCACATAATGCACCACACACGTCTGACCCTTTTTGGGAAACGTCCTCCCTGAAACAAGACACAGAATCAAACCAGGACTAGACCAGGACTAGACCAGGACTAGACCAGGACAAACCAAGACTAAACCAGGGATTAAACCAGAGCCAAACCAGGACTGAACCTTGGGCTAATTCATTCAATGTCTAAAGTAAAACTAGGACTAAATTAGAACCAAACCAGGACTGAACCAGCACTAAACCAGGACTAAACCAGGACTAAACCAGCACTAAACCAGCACTAAACCAGCACTAAACCAGGACTGAACCAGGACTGAACCAGGACTGAACCAGGACTGAACCAGCACTAAACCGGGACTAAACCGGGACCGGAGCATGAGAAAAGTCCCCGGTGCTGTGGAGCCGCGGAGGACGCGGTGGGTTTGGGGGTTGGGGTCCGGTTGTTCCCGGGGCCGGAGCTCACCGTCCCCCGGGGCGATAGTCTCGATCTCTACCCCCATCCTGCGGCCTGTGTCCCGGTGTGAGTCTGCGGGGCCGCGGAGCTCGGTCCGGTCCTCCTCTCGCGGTGCGCACGGGGCTGGGGGTTGCCAGATAAGGTCCTCCTCTGTGGGTAAGGGGTTGCCAGATGCGCGCACTGTCCTCCTCTTTAGACACTGTGTATTTTCTGATTTTACTCTGTGAACATCAGACAGTGGGAAATGAACTCCTGTTGCCTCGTGTTGCTGCGGCTGTAATTATTTAAACAATTAAAACAATAAAATAATAAAATAAACCGGTGCTGCTGAGGGTTGCCAGGTCCGGTCCTCCTCTCTCGGTGGGCACGGGGGGAGGGAGGAGGAGGTTGCCAGATCAGGACGCGTGTTTTCCGCGCTAGTTCAGGTGCTGCCCTCTTCAGGTGAGACGTGACTCTCGCGCAGAGGCGTGTGATTCCACCGCCCTTGAGCCAGACACTTCCTGTGTTGACGGTCCTACAGAGTCCACGGTGTGACGCGGCGTCACTCCCTCAGCTTCAGATTCAACTGGATTTATTCATTATTAAAGTGCATGTGACAAATATTTGTCATGTTTTCTATTTCTTCCTTGGTTTGGTGAGTCTCTTTGGTCAATATTTCTCACAGTTTTAAATCAGTTCAGTTTCAGTTTGAGAAGAAAGTAAAAAAAAAACAAAAAAAAACAGAGGTGTGTGTGAAAACAGGATCCCCCTGCTGATGTCACCAGAGGAAAAGTCCAAAACACAGAGACACTTTAGGCCCAGGGAAGGACTTTTTGTGACGCTTTAAACCTTCAGTTCACTAAGTAAAGCTGATCTTGTTTACGTTCTATGGGGGGTTAGGGTTAAGGTTTACGTTGCTATGGAAACAGTGATGGAGTTTCCTCTGCGTACGTCACACCTGCTGCTGTGTCCAACCAGGAAGGACCTTCAGAAACTTTTACAGAATCACAAAACACGAGGTACATTTGAGTGAAATGTAAAGTTTGTGTGAAATGCAGAGTCTGATCCACAGTTTGTTGTATAAATACTTCTTGAAATAGTCTATGGTCTGAACGTCACATCACCATAAAAACAGGAGAGGGTTTCACATGGATCATAAACGGTTTATTGAGGTCCAAACAGGTGAGGGCAGGTGCAGGCAGGTGATTGGTCAGATGAGGTCACATGTTTTCTGGAGCGTCCTTCAGGAGGTACATCACTTTCATTCAAACGACTCATTTCCATTTGTTTTAAAACTTTTTATTTCCCCATTTCACCCAAAAGTAAAAGTGACGTCACATTTGGAGATGATTTTTCCAGAAACAGAAAAGATTCAGATGAGTCAGAAATGCTCCAAAACAAAAAGAGCTGAGGAAGTTCTGACTGAAACTGAAGTCAGTGTTTAAAGTGGAGGTGGTTTTGTGTGAATGAAGGAAATGGGCTCATGTAAAAATAGATCTGCTCTGGGTTATCACAGTTTGGGGTGAAAAGAGAGAAAAGGAGAGAGAAAAGAAGAGGAGGAGCTGAGGAGGAGAAGAGGAGCAGGACAGAGGAGCTGAGAAGCTGAAGAGGAGAATCAGACTAGAGTGCTGAGAGCAAACATCTACAGAAGGTCTCAGTGGATTTGAGGTGGAGTCTCATTCAGACATTCACCTCCAGAAGCCATTTTAAATTTGTCATCATCAAATGTAAAAGTGCTTCTGGATGGGAGCCATTTTGGGTCAAAAACAGAGTCCAGGTGACCTCTGACCTCTGACACCTTCTCTCCAGTCTCTGGGTTTAGATCTGTTTAATCCTCAGTTTATTTTACTGCTTTAAATATTTTGTCTAATCTCAGAATTTTCATTTCTGTGGACCCACCGTGGATCTCCACATCTTTAGTTCTATGGGACCCACAAGTCGCTCCTGTTTATTCTGAAGGAGCAGCGCCCTCTGGTGGCCACAGAAACAATTGACTCAAATTAAAAGTTTATTTTCAGTTTAAACCTGGAGATGTGAGTCTGTGCAGTTTGAGAAATGGAACATCTCAGAGGGAAAAATGTCACGAATCAAGAACGATAAGGTCTGTTTGAGATGCTCCTTCGATACTCTCACCGGAGCGAAGAGGAGAAGGACTAAACCAGGAACAACCACGTTCATATCAGGTCTGACTCCTCCTCCTCCTCCTCCTGCGGTCAGTGAGAAGAGGAGGAGGAGGAGTAGGTCTGACTCCTGTGACTGAGCGCCGCCATCAGAGCACAGAGGAAGAGGAGGAAGAGGAGGAGGAATTTAAAGCAGCTACAGCCTCATTTCAGATCTGAGCTCTTTGGGTTCTTTTTAAAGACAAAGCCGTGTGGACATGGTTGGGTCAGAACCTCAGAATCATCACCTGTGTTTGTGGAGGCGTGTCTTCGAACGCTGTGACCTCCAATCACCTGAGATGGTTCTGAGGTTCTGAAGATCCAAACATGTCCACACATGTCCACACATGTCCACACACTGAACACACGGAACACTCCTGCAGCTGTTTAATTGAAGAAGACTCAAAGAAGGTTTAAGGATGAGTTCAGATGTGCCCCTCCCCCACACACTGCTCTGACCTCTGACCCCCTGACCTCTGACCTTTCCTCTGGAAGAGAAACAAAAATGTTAGAATCAACTTTAGAAAAACAAAACCAGAGTCCAAACCCCGCCTCCTGCAAGGGGGCGGAGCGTGTTAGTGCGGCGAGCTAGTGCGGTGAGCTAATGCGGCGTTAGCTCTACTTTAGCTGCTGGACGATGACGGCGTTCAGGAGGTTGGCGTCCTGCAGCGTCTGACTCTCGTCGCTCAGCTCTTTGTTCGGAAACGTGGTCATCAGAACGAACTCTCGTGCCGCCATCGCCGGACGCGCCGCCAACACGAACGCACGCAGGTCAGACACCCTGAAACAGACACACAGGAGAGTCAGATGCCATCCCATAACCCTGTATCTGTGTGTCAGATGCCCTCCCCTGTGTGCGTCAGATGCCCTCCAACCTGTGCGTGTGGTTGAACTTGTGCACCAGTCTCCCTCCGTCGGCCAGTCTGATCTGGATGTTGGTGACGGGGGCAGAGGGGTCAAGGGTCACGGAGGCACTGGCCTGAGCTTCTGCGGCCGCCTGGTCCTTCTGCGAGGGCGGGGCCGACACCAGCTCCGGGGTCGCACTGAGAAACACACAAGAAATATGAGTCCAACAAAACTCAAACACACAAGACACGAGTCGGCGTTGGTGTCCCACAGGGGTCAATCTTTGGGCCAGTGTTATTCTCCCTCTTCATCAATAATTTACCAAATGTTTGTCCAAACGTTTTCTCACAGATGTACGAGGACGATGCACTCATATACACGCAAACCAAAAGCTTTCAGCAAACTGTCGAGGGCCTCAGAGCTGCCGATGACCTCGGAGCTGCCGATGACCTCAGAGCTGCCAATGACCTCGAAGCTGCCAAGGACCTCAGAGCTGCCATGTGCAATGATTGTGCAATGAGTGGAGTGTGCAATATTTTATAGTTTGGCCCCCTGGGACCCCAGGCCTTTGGGACAACAAATGGAAAAGAGCCTTAGGCTTCAGTCCAGTGTGTTTATTTTCATGTTGGGTCATGTTTGTCCATCGACTGTCCAAATCAAATAAATAAATGTGTCCAACAAAACACACACTGGACAGAACACACACACACACACACACACACACACAGACACTGGGCTCCTGTGTCTTGCCTAAAGACACAAGAGCAGCATCCATCTATTGGAGCTGGAATCACACTGCCACCCTGTGGATCAGTGGACAAACGCTTTACCAACTCAACAGCCTCACTCCTGATTGGCTCTTTGGTTGCCATGACACTCACGGTCAGATTCCCAACTATGGACCTGTCTCCAGACTAGCCGCTGTAACTGCTGGCCTCAGTGAGCTTCATTTGGAGCAGACGCTGAGTGACGTCACTGAACACTTCTGTTTAAAACTGTGGGAGGAACAAAGGCCCTTCTCCAACTCTGTCAGGAGCACCTGTCAGGAGCACCTAGCTGTAGCCTCACCTGCCGAGCTTCTGTCCTTCTCCTCCAAAAGCTCTGAAGGCGACTTTAGGTTTGACAAAGTCCTCGTCCCTGTGGTCCTCCATGTCCAGGTTAACCTGTCCTCCTCTGGCCCTCTGCCTCAGCTCCAGAGGAATCTCCCTGAGGACGAAGAGACACGATGAGAAGAAGAACGACCAAGAGGTGAGGGAGAAGAGAGGGGGAGATGAGGAGAAGAAGAACGACCAAGAGGAGAGGGAGAAGAGAGGGGGAGATGATGAGAAGAAGAACGACCAAGAGGAGAGGGAGAAGAGAGGGGGAGATGATGAGAAGAAGAACGACCAAGAGGAGAGGGAGAAGAGAGGGGGAGATGATGAGAAGAAGAAGGACCAAGGAGAGGGAGAAGAGAGGGGGAGATGATGAGAAGAACAACAACCAAGGAGAGGGAGAAGAGAGGGGGAGATGATGAGAAGAAGAACGACCAAGAGGAGAGGGAGAAGAGAGGGGGAGATGATGAGAAGAAGAACGACCAAGAGGAGAGGGAGAAGAGAGGGGGAGATGATGAGAAGAAGAACGACCAAGAGGAGAGGGAGAAGAGAGGGGGAGATGATGAGAAGAAGAACGACCAAGGAAAGGGAGAAGAGAGGGGGAGATGATGAGAAGAAGAACGACGAAGAGGAGAGCAAAAGGAGAAATTTAATTTGTCAACTGGACAGAGTTTATTTGGTCGAATACGTTTCGCAGCTCATCCGAGCTGCTTCTTCAGTTCAGAACTGAATTCTACCTGGACGACTGAGGGATTCTACACACGACGAAGAGGAGAGGGAGAAGAGAGGGGGAGATGATGAGAAGAAGAACGACGAAGAGGAGAGGGAGAAGAGAGGGGGAGAGAGGGAGAAAACAAAGTGAAGAGTGGCAGTGGGGTTAGAGCTGGGGTCAGGGCTGGGGTCAGGGCTGTGGGACTGACCCTCGGCGGATGGCCTCGAGGAAGCTGGCGTTCCCAGGGTCACTGTAGTTCCTCAGCTCTCCATTGTCCAGACTGAAGCCACTCTTCCACAACTTCAACACCACGTGAACCTGAGAACCACAACAGAACCAGAACCACAACACGTGAACCTGAGAATCACAACAGAAGCAGAACCACAACAGAACCAGAACCACAACACGTGAACCTAAGAACCACAACAGAAGCAGAACCACAACAGAACCAGAACCACAACAGAACCAGAACCACAACACGTGAACCTAAGAACCACAACAGAAGCAGAACCACAACAGAAGCAGAACCACAACAGAACCAGAACCACACCACATGAACCTGAGGACACATCAGTGCATCTCAGATAATCAGAATATCATGATCACAGTTTTCTTGCCATTTTGATGTCTGTTGTTTATAGAGAATGAAAAATATTGTGACGTCCTGGAGTCACTCCTGAACTGAAAACACCTGCAAAGGTTTCCTGAGCCTTTAAATGGTCTCAGTCTGGGTCAGTGGGCGACACAGTCATGAGGACGAGTGCAGCCAAAGGGACGACCTCAGCCAAAGGGACGACCTCAGCCAAAGGGACGACCTCAGCCAAAGGGACGACCTCAGCCAAAGGGACGAGCGCAGCCAAAGGGACGACCGCAGCCAAAGGGACGACCGCAGCCAAAGGGACGACCTCAGCCAAAGGGACGAGTGCAGCCAAAGGGACGAGCGCAGCCAAAGGGACGAGCGCAGCTAAAGGGACGAGCGCAGCCAAAGGGACGAGCGCAGCCAAAGAGACGAGCGCAGCTAAAGGGATGACCTCAGCCAAAGGGACGAGCGCAGCCAAAGAGACGAGCGCAGCTAAAGGGATGACCTCAGCCAAAGGGACGAGCGCAGCCAAAGGGACGACCTCAGCCAAAGGGACGAGTGCAGCTAAAGGGATGACCTCAGCCAAAGGGATGACCTCAGCCAAAGGGACGACCTCAGCCAAAGGGACGACCTCAGCCAAAGGGACGACCTCAGCCAAAGGGACGAGCGCAGCCAAAGGGACGAGCGCAGCCAAAGGGACGACCTCAGCCAAAGGGACGACCTCAGCCAAAGGGAAGAGCGCAGCCAAAGGGAAGAGCGCAGCCAAAGGGACGAGCGCAGCCAAAGGGACGACCGCAGCCAAAGGGACGAGCGCAGCCAAAGGGACGAGCGCAGCCAAAGGGACGACCGCAGCCAAAGGGACGACCGCAGCCAAAGGGACGAGCGCAGCCAAAGGGACGAGCGCAGCCAAAGGGACGAGCGCAGCCAAAGGGACGACCGCAGCCTTCAGAGGATTCTCAAACATGGAGGACCTCCTCCATGCCGCAGGGCCACATGATATTCTCATTTTTGAGATGGACAAGTACAGCAAAACATACATGACAAAACATACGCGTACATACTACTCTGTACTCAGTAGTAGTAGTAATAGTACTGTAGTAGTAGTAGTACATTAGTACTCACGTCTTGTTGGTGGCTGTTGCCGTGTCTTTCTCCCACCACATACGCAGACTCCTCCTCCGGCGCCGCCCCAAGACGATAGCCTCCGCCCACAAATGCCTGACACACAAACAAGGCTGTGATACTACTGCAAATACTGCAAATACTGCAGGTACTGCAAATACTGCAGATGATACTGCAAATACTGCAAATACTGCAGATACTGAATCAGTACATAGAATACTACAAATACTATCTATAACTGCAAATACAGTACCACAGGTACAACACCTGCCCCTGTATCACAGTATGGCCCCTGCCCTCTCACCTGTGCCCGGCTGCTGACCCCTGTGTGACCCCTGTCCTCACCTGTGCCCGGCTGCTGACCCCTGTGTGACCCCTGCCCCCTCACCTGTGCCCGGCTGCTGACCCCTGTGTGACCCCTGCCCCCTCACCTGTGCCCGGCTGCTGACCCCTGTGTGACCCCTGCCCTCTCACCTGTGCCCGGCTGCTGACCCCTGTGTGACCCCTGCTCTCACCTGTGCCCGGCTGCTGACCCCTGTGTGACCCCTGCTCTCACCTGTGCCCGGCTGCTGACCCCTGTGTGACCCCTGCCCTCTCACCTGTGCCCGGCTGCTGACTCCTGTGTGACCCCTGCCCTCTCACCTGTGCCCGGCTGCTGACCCCTGGCACCCCGCTGCGGTCCAGGGGCACAGCTCCGTGTTCTCTTGCTCCTTTGAACAGATCTTCCACCACTTCATTTGGACTTTTCTTTTTAGGAGGTCCCACGATCTGCTGCCCACTGCGCTCCGAGCCGCCGGCGAAGAACCTGAGGGGTTCAAAAAGGGGGATATAAGAGGGGGGATTTGACTTCTTACTCCCTGCTCTAAGTCCCTCCCCCTTCAGAGCTCTATCCCAACACACTCAGTGTGCGTCGCACTAATGAAACTCCTGCATCACATCAGGTTTGTCCAGTTGTTGTGTTCAGTTTTGTCTCATGTTTTTGTGTATTTATGGAGAATTGTCGTGTGGAGCCTGTGGGACGTAGACTTGTGGGCGGAGCCTCGTACAGACTCGTACTGTGGGAGCCTGGGGGACGTAGACTTGTGGGCGGAGCCTCGTACAGACTCGTACTGCTAACCATAAGGAGAGTTTGAAAAGGGCCCAGGAGAGATCACTAGATTACTCAAACATGGAGGACTCTAAACCTCTTCAGGCAGGTTTGTGATGAGGAACACCATCAGAACATGAGAGAAACAAAAGTCCAGTTTACAGAACACTCCGTCTTTAAAACGAGGGGGCAGCAGGTCTGATGAAGCACAAACATGAAGGAGAGGGACTAAAAC
>CM057086.1:36556379-36566379 GCA_029959045.1 Taenioides sp. WSHXM2023 | reverse complement strand
GGAGAGGAGGAGAACAGGAGAGGAGGAGCAGGAGAGGAGGAGCAGAGGTTTAGACCAAAAGAGTCCAGTCTCTCTCTCTCTCTCTCTCTCTCTCTCTCTCTCTCTCTCTCTCTCTGCACATTAGAGAGAGGAGATAAACAGAGACAGGGAGAGATAAAAAGGAAGGAAATGTAGAGAGAGATGGAGAGATGGAGGGATTTCCTCAGAGGAAGGGTGGACTCTGTATCTGTTTGTGTAGGAACCATTTAGACGGACACGAGAGGGACGGACTGACAGACAAACTGAGAGACAGAGAGAGACAGACTGAGAGACAAACTGAGAGACAAACTGAGAGACGGAGAGAGACAGACTGAGAGACAAACTGAGAGACAGAGAGAGACAGACTGAGAGACAGACTGAGAGACAGACTGAGAGACGGACTGAGAGACGGACTGAGAGACGGACTGAGAGACAAACTGAGAGACAAACTGAGAGACAGACTGAGAGACGGACTGAGAGACGGACTGAGAGACGGACTGAGAGACGGACTGAGAGACAAACTGAGAGACAAACTGAGAGACAAACTGAGCGACGGACTGAGAGACAAACTGAGAGACAAACTGAGAGACGGACTGAGAGACGGACTGAGAGACGGACTGAGAGACGGACTGAGAGACGGACTGAGAGACAGAGAGAGACAGACTGAGAGATGGACTGAGAGACAAACTGAGAGACAGACTGAGAGACGGACTGAGAGACGGACTGAGAGACGGACTGAGAGACGGACTGAGAGATGGACTGAGAGACAAACTGAGAGACGGACTGAGAGACGGACTGAGAGACAGACTGAGAGACAGACTGAGAGACGAACTGAGAGACAGAGAGAGACAGACTGAGAGATGGACTGAGAGACAAACTGAGAGACAGACTGAGAGACAAACTGAGAGACGGACTGAGAGATGGACTGAGAGACAAACTGAGAGACAGACTGAGAGACAAACTGAGAGACGGACTGAGAGACAAACTTCACACCTTCACTAGAATCATTTGGATCATTTCAGTCCTGGAATTGCCGATCTCGACTGAACTAAAGGTAAAAGGAGCTGTTCACTTGAAAACTACCACTTGATGACATCACAAGGTGGAACAGAGCGTTTGGAGCTTTGGAGATGTAGACAGACTAATAATAAAGAGTTCCTCAAACATGTGAATGAAACAAACACAACTCCAGGTCTGTTTTTGAGGAGGAACATCAGAACATGGATTAAATCTCAGTTTGTGTGATTCAGGAGCTTCAATTCAGGCAGATGGTCTGTAGGTGGTGCAGATGTTGTCGTCTCTGTTACATCATCTCCAGTCATCAGCCCACGTCGCTGGGCAGATGTTCCTCTGGTTCGTCTGGTCTTCTGAGTCTGGTCTGGTCTCATCAGAGCCATACAGCAGGATGGAGAGTACAGCAGAATTGTATATCCGGAGCTTCGTCGTGCGAGAGATGGTAGAGTGTCGCCAGAGTGGTTTCCAGAGGGACTGCAGGGCTGATGCTGCCAGGGCTCTTCTGCGGTTGATCTCTGGATTTAGGTCTCCGTTGTCAGTCACTATGGACCCCAGGTACACAAAGCACTTGACAGGCTCTACAATGTCATTGCCAAGCTGCAGGGGGGGTGGATCCGGCCCATCACCGACGTGCATATATTTGGTCTTAGCCCAGCTCACTTGGAGGCCAAGCTTCCCTGCCTCCTCACTGTATATGCCCAGAGCGTCTCTCAGCTGGCTGTAAGATGTGCTGAGCAGAGTGGTATCGTCAGCGTACTCGAGGTCAGTCAGGTGGTAGTTGCCAAAGGACACTCCGGGGACCCGCTCACAGACCTTGAGCATCAGGTGGTCAATGATGCAGTTGAAGAGGTCGGGAGCAGCCACACAGCCCTGACGAACGCCACTGGAGATGGGAAACCAGTCAGAGTCTTTGCCGTTAACACGGACACAGCTCTGTGCGTTGCTGTAAAGCAGCTTGAGTAGGGCGACAATCTTGGGTGGTGCTCCAAGGGCCTGTAGGATACTCCACAGTGAAGCATGGCAGACGGTGTCAAAGGCAGCCTTCAGATCTATGAACCCGATGTGGAGATGTCGGTCTTTGCGGAATTCATAGGTCTTCTCTATCAGCAAACGAACGGCGGAAATGTGGTCTGTTGTGGAGCGGTTAGGCATGAAGCCAGCCTGCTGGGGACGGCGACTGCTTCTGATGGCTGGGAGAGCACGGGTGAGCAAGATCCTGGTACAGAGCTTGCCGGGGATGGAGAGAAGGGTAATGCCTCTGTGGTTGCAGCAGTCTAGCCTGTCACCCTTGCGTTTCCAGAAGGGTAGGATGACCCCTCTGGTCCAGTCGCTGGGAAGCCTCTCTGTCTCCCACACCTGATTGAATATGTGGGTGAGCCACTCGACAACGCCGTCACCACCAGATTTCAGCATCTCAGCGGTTATGGCGCAAATGCCAGGGGCCTTCCTGTTGTTGATTTTATTCAGAGCAGCTCTGACTTCTTCTGGGGTGACAGGATCTGTGCTGCAAGCGTTGCTGGTGGATGCAACATTTGCAGTGGCTGGGGTGATGAAATCAGCCGGGATGGAGCTATGCTGCAAGAGGAGGCTGAAGTGCTCTTTCCAGCATTCGAGGCAGGTTGCTTCCGTTGTTAAGAGGTGGCCATTAGAATCTTTCACCAGGGCTGTCTTTATGCGTGGACCATTACGGGCTTGGCGTAGCAGACTAAAGACCCGGCACATGTTGTTGTTGTTGGCCACGGACTCTAGGTGTTCAGCTTCTGCCTTCCAGAACCTCTCACGGTCCTCGGCTATAGCCACATTGCGCAGGTGGTTCAGCCGTTGGTACTCCGACAGGTCGCCCCGGAGTCGGGCCTCGCGTCAGTGGTCGATGATGTCAAGTGTCCTCTCCAATATCCAAGGCTTTTTCGGGGAAGGTCGTGAGCATCCGAGGAAATTGTGAGCTGACTGAATGACGCTCTTGTAACCCGCATTTAATAAAAAGAGACTTTTATTTTGGTGGGTCCACTTCCTGTTCCGCTGCCCCGACCTTTCCATTTCCTTTAAGTTCACGCACTTTACTTTCCCTCTCCGCTGTGGCTGTGGCGTGGGTCTGTCGGCAACGACAAACAAAGTGCCTAAACTCTCTCAAACTACGTATTTCGCTCCGCATTTTAAGGTGAGCCTTTTGCCGTGACATAATTAACCATCACAGAAAATGTTAACCGCGTAAACTGCCTCTAAAATGTATTAAATAAAGTCGCTAACTACACCGTTCAAATCCCCCATAGCGCCTCCGTACATATTAACCGGTCGGGCCGTGCACGGAGTGTAGCGCTAGCCCGAGAAAATGAAGGTAAATGTTTTTATAGTCTTTATATTTGTTATTTGTAAAGAAGCCGAATTGTAGGCAACACTTTGATTTAACTAAAAGTTAAATTCATGAGACTGCCCTAAATCATTTTTGTCTACTTTGAATACTTATTTTGGTTAACGCTAAATTGTCTGAGAAGCTTCGTATGCTATCGAAACCCATGTACTATATGATACTATATGTAGCTCCGTGTTTTGTCCTAATGTTTGTTGCTCAACACTTTTATGTTTGAACTCTGCCTGAGTATTTTGACCAGTGTTTGGAATGGACATTTTGAAGTGCACTTGTCTTTAATGAATTGATTGAATAATTAACTCTATTAATTATTCATACTTGTTTAATAATTAATGCCCTTATTATGTATATTTTTTCCTATGTATGTTACACATGCATTGATTGATTTAATTTGTTCAAACTGGGTTACCTTATTAGAGTAACTATGCTCCTTATCCTGAATGAAATATTTGTGTTTTTGGCCTTCTAGGTCAGGTTATTTAATGGATGGAATCCACTTTCAAAAGGACAATAAGAACTTGAACCCAACAAACCACCAGATGGCGAGACACCACCTATGCGGTCGGACAGACTTTTCCCCTGCTGCTTCTCGAACCGTGGATTTATATTAATTGTGACTCTTGAACCGTGGATTTTTACTGAATACGATTCTCGAACTGTGAACTATAACTTGATGAACTTTAATGAACCCTTGTGGAGAACACTTGGGTATTTTTGGTTAAAGGACTCGACTTATTTCCACCTTTTGAACTTTTTGTGTATTGTTTTTGTTCTATTTAATTTGTCACATATCACTTTAATACACATATATAATAACTACAAATTGGTTGTATGTCTTCATTCACACCTTGGGCTCCTTCACAAACTGCTCTTCTGTTCGGCTAATATTTTTAGCCGCAGTCATGCTGCCTAGCCTTTAAATTAGCGTTACACTCTCCTTAAAGGTTGTACAGTCTGTCACTTTATCCAGGGCCAGGGCATCGAAGGTACGGCGGACAGAGCGGCTGAAGTCTGTGGCGATGTTTGGATCAGTGAGTAGGGAGGAGTCCAGGTGAGGCGGGGTCTTGGTGTGCTGGTTGGCTTGCAGCGTTAGCCTAAGCTGGGGCACCAGCAGGCGGTGGTCGGTGTTGCCAAGCTCTGCTCCTCTGTAAACACGGCAGTTGGTGACAAATGTCTTCCAGCGTCGAGATATGAGGATGTGGTCCAGCGCTTTCCTGGTTCTGCCATCTGGGCTGTACCAAGTCCAGTGATGGATGAGTTTCCGGGGAAACCAGGTATCAGCAACACAGAGGTTGTTATGGTGGCAGAGAAGGAGAAGGCGGTTACCATTGTCGTTTGTGGTCTTGTCAGCAAAAATTGTGCCGACAGGTGAGCCTGCGGGCCGGTCGCAGCTAGATAGAGTGGCGTTGGCGTCCGTGAGGATGATGGTGATGTCGTGTGGTGGGGCTTAGTTGGCAGCCTGATGGAGTTGGTCGAAAAAGGCATCCTTCGCATCCTCGTCAGCGACATCGGTGGGCACATAGGCAACAATTACTGTCATCTTGCCATGCTGGTGGAGAAAGCGGGTGGACAACAGTCTGTCGTTCAGAGGTGTCCAGCTGATGAGGCACTTACGGAGGGCCTTTGGGATGGCGAGAGCCACGCCATAAAGGCCTGTCCGTCTCTCAGGGCCACTCCAGATGTAACAGTGGTCGCCTGCTGTTGTTTCGCCACTGCCTTGCCATGGGACTTCGCAGAGTCCTGCAAGGGTGATGTTGTAGCGGCAGAGCTCTCGGGACAGCAGGGTGGCGGCTCCGGGGTGAAGGAGCGTCTGGACATTCCATGTTGCGACACGGGTCCTACGACGAAGGTTGATCTGTACTCGTTGGTCGGGGGTGGGCTGGGGTCCGTTACCGTTTTGGGCAGTCCGGCTTCTTTCTCTGGTCGGTTTCGTAACAAAAGGATTTCTCCTGGGTGGGTTGTTGGCCCTCCGCAGGATAGTCCGTTGGTGGGGCTGTCACCTTACAGCATACCGACACGCTGGGGTCTATGTTCATCTGGAACCTACCCTGGAGACCGGCCCGCCTAGGGTGACCCTACCAGGAGCAAGCTCCCGACGGTATCGCTCTCCAAGGTCCCGGGAACGCACAAGCCCCCTCGCCACGTCAAGGCCAGACCCAAGAGGGGGAAAGTTAAGCTAGTTTCTCGTTATATAACTTCTCTTAAGTTTAAATTGAAAAGTTTTTCAGTGAGTCTTTCACGTTTTCGTGTCAAATCAAACTCCAGAACAGGAACATGTGACATTTAAATAACTCAGATTCAATAAACACAATGCTAACATGCTAACGTGCTAACCCTGAGATGATGCCCTTTGGTCCCTGGTTCAATTCCCAAAGTCTGTGTGACATTTATGACTCACACCAACCCTCCAGCAAAGCACTTCAGAGCGCCACCATCTGGGAGCATACGGAACTAACGCTGAGAACAGGTTCAGGTGTAAACGACAGGGTCAGCAGGGAGGGCATCTGACACACAGGGAGGGCATCTGACACACAGGGACATTTCAGAACATGTTAATACAGATGGAAACGACGGGATTATCCGAATTAAAGAGGAGACGATGTTTGTTCTGGTAAAACAAATAGTTTAATAAAATAAAAGTCCTTTACATTTACAAGTCATTTATATTTAAACATGTTCTAAAACATTTATTTAAACGTGTTCTAAAAGAGTCTTTCGTGTCCAGCCCCTGTGCTGCAGTGACGTGTTTTTAGTGTAGAGGTCAGAGGTCAGAGGTCAGAGTGGGTGGGGCTTCTGAACCTCAAACTCAGATCTACAGAAATATGAACTTTGTGACACAGAGCCACAGTCCAACAGCCCGAAGGGTAAAGAGACGCAGACATGAGGGTTCAGGGGTCACGGGGTCAAAGAGCATCGTCCAAATCTAAACTGAAAAGTACCACAGTGTCTTTAAGTCCACAGGAGACAGACCCACGTGTCCCCCACACTGAGGACATGAGACAGAACCACAGACTTGTCCACAGAAAGGGAAGGCATCTGACGCAGACACACAGAGACATGTCCACAGAGTCCCACACGAGGACTCTTTAAGGACAGCTTCAGTCCTGAGACTTTCATTTTTGTTTCTTCAGTTTGTGCAGAACAAAACAAAAGTTCATTTATTAAAAACAGAGTTTTAAGACGCACACGTGCAGAACACCTGATGCCCTCACGCCACAGGGTCCACACAGGGTTAAGGGTCACTCTGAAGTCCACGTGCTGGTCAGGAGGTGGCGCTGTTTTCTCGTGCCTGCCTGATGCCGTAGAGCCACTTGATGACTCTGGCGTTCCTCTCGATCACAGAGATCCCGTACGGCGTGCGCTCTTTAGGCTCCTCCCCCTCACCGTCTTCTCTCTCCTCCTCGCACTCGGAGCTGGGCGTGCTGACGCTGCGGAGCTTTGGAACGATGTCAGAGTTCGCCCGGGTGAAGCGCTCTACGCTGCCCGCCTCCAACTTGCCGGGGCACAGCTCGCCCGGGTCCAGGCCGCAGTAGTTGAAGAAGCGCTCGCGGTCGGCGGAGGCGCGAGAGAAGCGCTCGCTCAGGTCGGACTTGGAGCGGTGGAGGGCGGGGCGTTTGTGGGTGGAGCCTCTTGAGCTGGCGCTGAGGTGGGTGAAGGCGGGCGAGGCGGGGGGGACGCCCGCACGGCGCAGCAGAGGGCTCTGGGGCAGGAATGCGGACGCAGAGGGTAAGGAGGGGGGCGTGGCCTGGGCGTATGCAGCTGGCGGCGGGACCAGGGGCGGGGCCTGTCCATGCGCCGTCTGACGGAGGCGTTGGGGGTGCAGGGGGAGGAGGGGCCTCCTCTGGGGGCGTCGGCCTTCAGCCTGAGGGTGAACGTCAACACGCCGTACTGCCACCGGAGTGGCGGCGGTGGCCGGGCACAGAGGGGCGGGGCACAGAGGGGCGGGGCACAGAGGGGCGGGGCACAGAGGGGCGGGGCACAGAGGGGCGGGGACATGGGCGTGGCGAGCGGGCACGGGGGGGGGCCGAGCGGGGAGGGGGGGGGGGCGAGCGGGGAGAGGGGGGGGCTGGGGCTGTGTTATGATTGGACAGGAGGAGGAGAGGGGGGCGGGAACTGTCCGGTTGGGTTCAGGTTTGGTTTGGACTTTGGTTCTGGGCTGGTTCTCAACACTGCTCCCTACGCTCTGAGTGGAGGAGGAGGAGGGAGAGGAGGAGGACGGAGGTGAAGAGGGCGATGAAGAGGAGAAGGAAGAGCAGCCTGTGGCTCCGTCACAAACGTTGATGAGGTCGTTGAGGATGTCCAGGTCCAGACGGGGGATTCTCTGACCTGAGGAACCAAGAGAACGTGCAAATGTGAGAATCACAGTCAGACTGACGTAGAGTAGTAGTAGCAGTAGTCGTCGTCACAAAAAGTTCATCTTCCACTGTGGAGCTGTGTTCACTACTGCCCCCAGTGCTCAGCTCAGGTACTGCTCCAGGGACAAGACTCCACATGTTCTGGAGACGGACCAGAACCGACCAGAACCACACAGAACCACACAGAACCACACAGAACCACACAGAACCACACAGCAGGTCCAGAGAGGAGCCACAATATTCCAATGGAAGTCACTGGAGCCAGAGTCAGAAGAGCCGGAAGAGAAAACACTTCCTGTTTGGAGCGTGGCGGCTAACGCTGTTACGCGTTAGCTACGTCCAACAGGATCAAATCAGAACAGATCAGGAATTATTAAGTAATTCCAGTGAAAATTCTGGTAAATAAACTGAAACAAAAGAGAAAAGAGGAAGTTCCAAACCCTTAAACCCTTAAACCGTCCTCACCTGTGGGCCCCTCTCTGTGGTCTTCACAGGGCCTCGGGGCAGAGCAGAGGTGGGAGGGCATCAGGGGCTTTCGGATGATAGGAGCCTGTCTGTTAAGCGCCACCTGTTGGCTCTTGACGTACTTGGCCTTGTCGGCCTCCAGTCGCTCCACAGCGCTCAGTTTACGGGTCGGGTTTGTGCTCTGGCGTCTGAAATAGTCGGGGCCTTTGCACAGGATCCTGAATGGCGCCCCTGCCAGGCACCTGTCAGGATGCAGAGTCTCCACCGGCATTTTGCACCTGACACAAAACACCAAAGTACAGAGTGAGTCCACAGAGGACAGAGAGAGTCCACAGAGGACAGAGAGAGTCCACAGAGGACAGAGAGAGTCCACAGAGGACAGAGTGAGGGGTTGGGTTCCTTGCTTATGTTCATGTTCTTTTATCTCAAAGTCGTGATTTTGAAGTCACCGTCAGTAAACCCACTGAGCGCGCTCATTAACAGCATTATCGCTAACAGGCTAACAGGAGGCTAACAGCTGTTGTTACTGTTGTAGCCTTCTAAACGTTGGCGTGTTTACTTTTTCTAACTAATGTTACATCAGTTTTGAACAGTCAGTGTCAAGTTTTTCCTGTTTTATTTTTCTATTTAACCTTTATTTAAACAGAAATAATCCCACTGAGATTTCAGAGTAGGTGTGACCGAGAGCCTGAGCAGATCTGAGTCTGATCTGTGATCTTCTGATCTGGACTCACACTTAAACCCAAATATTAAACTTGAGTCAGACTCAGATGTTGTTGGACAAACACAGATCAGCTGATCCTGGTCCATCTTCACAGTTTTATCTTCTGCTTCATGTTTCAGTCTGAAACATCAGAGAAAAGACCTGATCTGATCTGATGGCTGCACTAATAATGCTTCAGATATTTGACCCTGAAACAGGTCAAATGTAGTAAAAGGGTCAGATCGAGTGTTTCAGTTATTCTGTGGAAGCTTCAGTGAATGTGGTGATGTAGGAGGCATTAGGACAGGGTTAAAGCTCCACTGTGAGACATTTCACACACAGAACAGGGTTAGAGAAAGAGGGGCAGTTTAACAGAGGAGAGGGGGTGAGGGGTAAACTCCAGCAGATGTGCTCTTTAGCAGCACACTCTTGGTTCTTACCGGCTCCTTTTCTTCAGTGAAATGTTTGAGGCTTGAGGTCAAAGGTCAAATTCCACATGAGAAGAAGACCACAGAGATCCAGAAGTGTCCCACAAAAGTCCCAGAGTCCAGAGGAGCAGAGTCCAGAGGAGCAGATGTTTGTGAGGACTCTCTTTGGTGGAGAAGGAGCAGCTCTCGGCTCCTCTGTGTTTTCTGCTCCGGTCTGAGCCTGAGATCCAAACGTGAGATTGAATTTCTGTAATTATGAAAAACCAAAGACGCCCGTAAATCCACAGAAAGTCCGGACAAAGTCCCGGATTAGTCCAGGTTTCAGGACGGATGTGTTTTAAACTCAAACTCAGAGCGTCTCAAACACGTCCTGGTGACAGATCTAAGCCTCACACAGAAAGTCCCGCTGTAGTCCTGCTTTAGTCCCGCTGTAGTCCCGCTGTAGTCCTGCTTTAGTCCCGCTGTAGTCCTGCTTTAGTCCTGCTGTAGTCCTGCTTTAGTCCTGCTTTAGTCCCACTGTAGTCCTGCTTTAGTCCTGGTTCAGGCCCAGACTCTCCAGACTCGTCTCAGTCTCAGATCTGAGCCTCACACAGAAAGACGAGCTTAAAGTGAAAAGCTGCTGCTCCTGAACAGCCAATCAGAGCAGAGA
>CM057086.1:36513879-36551379 GCA_029959045.1 Taenioides sp. WSHXM2023 | reverse complement strand
AAACACTCACGATAAAAATACTCACGATAAAAACACTCACGATAAAAACACGATAAAAACACAATAAAAACACAATAAAAACACTCATAATAAAAACACGATAAAAACACGATAAAAACATGTCACGATAAAAACACGATAAAAACACTCAATAAGAACACTCACGATAAAAACACTCAAAATAAGAACACTCACGATAAAAACACTCACGATAAAAACACTCAAAATAAGAACACTCACGATAAAAACACTCAAAATAAGAACACTCACGATAAAAACACTCACAATAAAAACACTCACGATAAAAACACAATAAAAACACTCACGATAAAAACACAATAAAAACACTCACGATAAAAACACAATAAAAACACTCACGATAAAAACACTCTAAATAAAAACACTCACGATAAAAACACTCTAAATAAAAACACTCACGATAAAAACACTCTAAATAAAAACACTCATGATAAAAACACTCTAAATAAAAACACTCACGATAAAAACACTCTAAATAAAAACACTCACGATAAAAACACTCTAAATAAAAACACTCACGATAAAAACACTCTAAATAAAAACACTCACGATAAAAACACTCTAAATAAAAACACTCACGATAAAAACACTCAAAATAAGAACACTCACGATAAAAACACATCACAATAAAAACACAATAAAAACACGATAAAAACACTCACAATAAAAACACTCACGAGAAAAACACAATAAAAACACTCGCGATAAAAACACTAAATAAGAACACTCACGATAAAAACACTCACAATAAAAACACTCACGAGAAAAACACAATAAAAACACTCGCGATAAAAACACTCAAAAAGAACACTCACGATAAAAACACTCTAAATAAAAACACTCACGATAAAAACACTCTAAATAAAAACACTCACGATAAAAACACTCTAAATAAAAACACTCACGATAAAAACACTCTAAATAAAAACACTCACGATAAAAACACTCTAAATAAAAACACTCACGATAAAAACACTCTAAATAAAAACACTCACGATAAAAACACTCTAAATAAAAACACTCACGATAAAAACACAATAAAAACACTCACGATAAAAACACGTCACAATAAAAAAACGATAAAAACACATCACGATAAAAACATGTCACGATAAAAACACGATAAAAACACTCAATAAGAACACTCATGATAAAAACACAATAAAAACACTCACGATAAAAACACTCACGATAAAAACACTCACAATAAAAACATGTCACGATAAAAACACGATAAAAACACTCAATAAGAACACTCACGATAAAAACACAATAAAAACACTCACGATAAAAACACAATAAAAACACTCACGATAAAAACACAATAAAAACACTCACGATAAAAACACAATAAAAACACGATAAAAACACAATAAAAACACGATAAAAACACTCACGATAAAAACACTCACGATAAAAACACTCAAAATAAGAACACTCACGATAAAAACACTCAAAATAAGAACACTCAGGATAAAAACATGATAAAAACACTCAAAATAAGAACACTCAGGATAAAAACACTCACAATAAAAACACGATAAAAACACTCAGGATAAGAACACTCAGGATAAGAACACGTCACGATAAAAACACGTCACGATAAAAACACGTCACGATAAAAACACGTCACGATAAAAACACGTCACGATAAAAACACTCAGGATAAAAACACGATAAAAACACTCACGATAAAAACACTCACGATAAAAACACTCAATAAGAACACTCACGATAAAAACGCAATAAAAACACTCACGATAAAAACACAATAAAAACACTCACGATAAAAACACGATAAAAACACGATAAAAACACTCACGATAAAAACACTCACGATAAAACACTCAAAATAAGAACACTCACGATAAAAACACTCAAAATAAGAACACTCAGGATAAAAACATGATAAAAACACTCAAAATAAGAACACTCAGGATAAAAACACTCACAATAAAAACACTCACGATAAAAACACTCAGGATAAGAACACTCAGGATAAGAACACTCAGGATAAGAACACGTCACGATAAAAACACGTCACGATAAAAACACGTCACGATAAAAACACTCAGGATAAAAACACGATAAAAACACGATAAAAACACTCACGATAAACACTCAAAATAAGAACACTCACGATAAAAACACGATAAAAACACTCAAAATAAGAACACTCACAATAAAAACACGATAAAAACACTCACGATAAAAACACGTACGATAAAAACACGTCAAGATAAAAACACGTCAAGATAAAAACACTCACGATTAAAACACTCACGATAAAAACATGTCACGATAAAAACACGATAAAAACACTCAATAAGAACACTCACGATAAAAACACTCAAAATAAGAACACTCACGATAAAAACACTCACGATAAAAACACTCACGATAAAAACACTCAAAATAAGAACACTCACGATAAAAACACTCAAAATAAGAACACTCACGATAAAAACACTCACAATAAAAACACTCAAAATAAGAACACTCACGATAAAAACACTCAAAATAAGAACACTCACGATAAAAACACTCACGATAAAAACACAATAAAAACACTCACGATAAAAACACAATAAAAACACTCACGATAAAAACACAATAAAAACACTCACGATAAAAACACAATAAAAACACTCACGATAAAAACACAATAAAAACACTCACGATAAAAACACAATAAAAACACTCACGATAAAAACACTCAAAATAAGAACACTCACGATAAAAACACATCACAATAAAAACACAATAAAAACACTCACGATAAAAACACTCACAATAAAAACACTCGCGATAAAAACACTCAAAAAGAACACTCACGATAAAAACACTAAATAAAAACACTCACGAGAAAAACACAATAAAAACACTCGCGATAAAAACACAATAAAAACACTCACGATAAAAACACAATAAAAACACTCACGATAAAAACACGATAAAAACACAATAAAAACACTCACGATAAAAACACAATAAAAACACTCACGATAAAAACACTCTAAATAAAAACACTCACGATAAAAACACTCTAAATAAAAACACTCACGATAAAAAACACTCTAAATAAAAACACTCACGATAAAAACACTCTAAATAAAAACACTCACGATAAAAACACTCTAAATAAAAACACTCACGATAAAAACACTCTAAATAAAAACACTCACGATAAAAACACTCTAAATAAAAACACTCACGATAAAAACACTCTAAATAAAAACACTCACGATAAAAACACAATAAAAACACTCACGATAAAAACACGTCACAATAAAAAAACGATAAAAACACTCACAATAAAAACATGTCACGATAAAAACACGATAAAAACACTCAATAAGAACACTCACGATAAAAACACGTCACGATAAAAACACGATAAAAACACGATAAAAACACTCAAAATAAGAACACTCACGATAAAAACACTCACAATAAAAACATGTCACGATGAAAACACGATAAAAACACTCAATAAGAACACTCACGATAAAAACACAATAAAAACACTCACGATAAAAACACAATAAAAACACTCACGATAAAAACACGATAAAAACACTCACGATAAAAACACTCACGATAAAACACTCAAAATAAGAACACTCACGATAAAAACACTCACGATAGAACACTCACGATAAAAACACTCAAAATAAGAACACTCAAAATAAGAACACTCAGGATAAAAACATGATAAAAACACTCAAAATAAGAACACTCAGGATAAAAACACTCACAATAAAAACACTCACGATAAAAACACGTCACGATAAAAACACGTCACGATAAAAACACGTCACGATAAAAACACGTCACGATAAAAACACTCAGGATAAAAACACGATAAAAACACGATAAAAACACTCAATAAGAACACTCACGATAAAAACACAATAAAAACACTCACGATAAAAACACAATAAAAACACTCACGATAAAAACACGATAAAAACACTCACGATAAAAACACTCACGATAAAACACTCAAAATAAGAACACTCACGATAAAAACACTCACGATAGAACACTCACGATAAAAACACTCAAAATAAGAACACTCAAAATAAGAACACTCAGGATAAAAACATGATAAAAACACTCAAAATAAGAACACTCAGGATAAAAACACTCACAATAAAAACACTCACGATAAAAACACTCACGATAAAAACACTCACGATAAGAACACTCAGGATAAGAACACTCAGGATAAAAACACGTCACGATAAAAACACGTCACGATAAAAACACGTCACGATAAAAACACTCAGGATAAAAACACGATAAAAACACGATAAAAACACGATAAAAACACTCAAAATAAGAACACTCACGATAAAAACACGATAAAAACACTCAAAATAAGAACACTCACAATAAAAACACGATAAAAACACTCACGATAAAAACACGTACGATAAAAACACGTCAAGATAAAAACACTCACGATTAAAACACTCACGATAAAAACGTCACGATAAAAACACGATAAAAACACTCAATAAGAACACTCACGATAAAAACACGTCACGATAAAAACACGATAAAAACACGATAAAAACACGATAAAAACACTCATGATAAAAACACTCACGATAAAAACACTCAATAAGAACACTCAGGATAAAAACATGATAAAAACACGATAAAAACACTCAAAATAAGAACACTCAAAATAAGAACACTCAGGATAAAAACACGATAAAAACACTCAAAATAAGAACACTCAGGATAAAAACACTCAGGATAAAAACACTCACGATAAAAACACTCAGGATAAGAACACTCAGGATAAGAACACTCAGGATAAAAACACGTCACGATAAAAACACGTCACGATAAAAACACGATAAAAACACGATAAAAACACGATAAAAACACTCAAAATAAGAACACTCACGATAAAAACACGATAAAAACACTCAAAATAAGAACACTCACAATAAAAACACGATAAAAACACTCACGATAAAAACACGTACGATAAAAACACGTCAAGATAAAAACACTCACGATTAAAACACTCACGATAAAAACGTCACGATAAAAACACGATAAAAACACTCAATAAGAACACTCACGATAAAAACACGTCACGATAAAAACACGATAAAAACACGATAAAAACACTCAAAATAAGAACACTCACAATAAAAACACGATAAAAACACTCACGATAAAAACACGTACGATAAAAACACGTCAAGATAAAAACACTCACGATTAAAACACTCACGATAAAAACGTCACGATAAAAACACGATAAAAACACTCAATAAGAACACTCACGATAAAAACACGTCACGATAAAAACACGATAAAAACACGATAAAAACACTCAAAATAAGAACACTCATGATAAAAACACTCACGATAAAAACACTCAATAAGAACACTCAGGATAAAAACATGATAAAAACACTCAAAATAAGAACACTCAGGATAAAAACACTCAGGATAAAAACACTCAGGATAAAAACACGATAAAAACACGATAAAAACACTCACGATAAAAACACTCAAAATAAGAACACTCACGATAAAAACACTCATGATAAAAACACTCAAGATAAAAACACAATAAAAACACTCACGATAAAAACACTCAAAATAAGAACACTCACAATAAAAACTCATGATAAAAACACGATAAAAACACTCACGATGAAAACACGATAAAAACACTAAAAATAAAAACACTCAAAATAAGAACACTCACGATAAAAACACTCATGATAAAAACACTCAAGATAAAAACACAATAAAAACACTCACGATAAAAACACTCAAAATAAGAACACTCACAATAAAAACTCATGATAAAAACACGATAAAAACACTCACGATGAAAACACGATAAAAACACTAAAAATAAAAACACTCACGATAAAAATACTCACGATAAAAACACTCAAAATAAGAACACTCACGATAAAAACTCATGATAAAAACACGATAAAAACACTCACGATAAAAACACGATAAAAACACACAATAAAAACACTCACGATAAAAACACTCACAATAAAAACACTCACGATAAAAACACTCAAAATAAAAACACTCACGATAAAAACACTCAAAATAAAAACACTCACGATAAAAACACTCAAAATAAAAACACTCACGATAAAAACACAATAAAAACACTCACGATAAAAACACTCAAAATAAGAACACTCACGATAAAAACACGTCACAATAAAAACACGATAAAAACACATCACGATAAAAACACATCACGATAAAAACACTCAAAATAAAACCACGATAAAAACACTCGCGCTCTCTATGCTGTATCAGTTAGTTTGGAGTATCAGTCTAAAGGGTCACAGTCTAAAGGGTCAGTTACAGTCTAAAGGGTCAGTTACAGGGTTAGGGTTAGACTCTAAAGGGTCACAGTCTAAAGGGTGAGTTATTATATAAAAGGCACGTTACAGTCTAAGTGGAGGAGTTCCTTTAAAGGTTTGTGGGAAATCCTGAGTTCCTTTACAGGAACAACACTGAGTCTATTTTTAACTCTGCAGGTTTAAGAAGAAACACTCAGAGGTCCATGAGGCCCAGCCCTGGACCTCAGGGTAAGAACCGACTCAACTCAGACTCGGACCTGTGGAATCTGATTTTAGACGACAAAACAGACACAACATTTAAAAAGGAAAGAAGTTTCCACAGAACACAAGAGCCACAAGAGACACACACACACATACACACACTCTCACACACTCTGAAGGAGGAGGAGGGGGACATGAGTCTAAAGTTCAGTGTAAAGTAAATACAGCTTCAACAAACACAAACTTGAACCGGGACTAAACCCGAACTGAACCAGGACTGAACCGGGACTAAAGCAGAGCTCTGTCTCACACTCACGAGGGTCACATTTTAGACACAGGGCACAAGTCCAGAGAGAAATACACAAATAAACACACACACAAATACACGAGGCAGCTGTCGAGATGAGGCATGACAAACACACACACAGACCCCCCCCCCACACACACACACACACACCTACACACCCACACACACACACACAGCTGAACATGCCACAGTCGCCCCGGGGCAGATGGACCAAGCCCCTGGAGTGATGACAGGACTTTAGACTTTAGATCTGGACCTGGTTTAGTCCTGCTTTTGTTCTGGTTCAGTCCTGGTTTAGTCCTGGTTAAAGGTGCACTGTGTAACTTTTTGGTTGGGGTCTGCCTGTTGTTGTTGCTCTGCCTGGAATTTATTAATTTCTTTATTTGGAGCCCGTTAGCTCCACAAAGTGGTGTCTGGTCTTCCTGAGGTCTATTAAATGTATAAAATTATTTCAACTGACGGAGCAGAACTCCAAGACCAGAGACTGGACCTGGACCACTGTGGAACCAAAAACAAGACATTTGGTTTTAGAAATATTTAGAGTCCGTTTATTCAGCTTCACCCAAATGATAACTGCATCGAGTTTATTTTGTAGAGGAAGAGGAAGACTGGAGGAGATGCACAGAGGAAGAGGAAGACTGAAGGAGACGCACAGAGGAAGATTGAAGGAGACGCACAGAGGAAGACTCAGACTGAAGGAGACGCACAGAGGAAGAGGAAGACTGAAGGAGACGCACAGAGGAAGACTCAGACTGGAGGAGACGCACAGAGGAAGACTCAGATTGAAGGAGACGCACAGAGGAAGAGGAAGACTGGAGGAGACGCACAGAGGAAGATTGAAGGAGACGCACAGAGGAAGACTCAGACTGAAGGAGACGCACAGAGGAAGACTCAGACTGAAGGAGACGCACAGAGGAAGAGGAAGACTGAAGGAGACGCACAGAGGAAGACTCAGACTGGAGGAGACGCACAGAGGAAGAGGAAGACTGGAGGAGACGCACAGAGGAAGATTGAAGGAGACGCACAGAGGAAGACTCAGACTGAAGGAGATGCACAGAGGAAGACTCAGACTGAAGGAGACGCACAGAGGAAGACACAGACTGAAGGAGACGCACAGAGGAAGACTCAGACTGAAGGAGACGCACAGAGGAAGAGGAAGACTGGAGGAGACGCACAGAGGAAGAGGAAGACTGGAGGAGACGCACAGAGGAAGAGGAAGACTGGAGGAGACGCACAGAGGAAGAGGAAGACTGGAGGAGACGCACAGAGGAAGACCGAAGGAGACGCACAGAGGAGGAGGAAGACCGAAGGAGACGCACAGAGGAGGAGGAAGACCGAAGGAGACGCACAGAGGAAGACCGAAGGAGACGCACAGAGGAAGACCGAAGGAGACGCACAGAGGAAGACCGAAGGAGACGCACAGAGGAAGACCGAAGGAGACGCACAGAGGAAGACCGAAGGAGACGCACAGAGGAAGACCGAAGGAGACGCACAGAGGAAGACCGAAGGAGACGCACAGAGGAAGACCGAAGGAGACGCACAGAGGAAGACCGAAGGAGACGCACAGAGGAAGACTCGGTGACTGAAGGAGACGCACAGAGGAAGACTCGGTGACTGAAGGAGACGCACAGAGGAAGACTCGGTGACTGAAGGAGACGCACAGAGGAAGACTCGGTGACTGAAGGAGACGCACAGAGGAAGACTCGGTGACTGAAGGAGACGCACAGAGGAAGACTCGGTGACTGAAGGAGACGCACAGAGGAAGACTCGGTGACTGAAGGAGACGCACAGAGGAAGACTCGGTGACTGAAGGAGACGCACAGAGGAAGACTCGGTGACTGAAGGAGACGCACAGAGGAAGACTCAGACTGAAGGAGACGCACAGAGGAAGACACAGACTGAAGGAGACGCACAGAGGAAGACTCAGACTGAAGGAGACGCACAGAGGAAGACACAGACTGAAGGAGACGCACAGAGGAAGACACAGACTGAAGGAGACGCACAGAGGAAGACTCGGTGACTGAAGGAGTCATATCATCTCCATTTAGTAGAACATCTGCATTCGTAACAGCTTTAGGTAAACTCATTTACAAAAACTGAAAATAAAAATGGACCCAAACAGCTTCCCTATGGAACACCACAGGATAAAGGTTCATTATCAGAACCATTAAACCCAATACTGCTGAGTTCACCAATGACGGGAGCTGCGAAAACCCAAATATTCACTGTCGATATCACGGTACATGAAAAGTACATCTGTAAAGTCTAAAAGTACAGTGCCCTCTAGTGTTTTATCACCAGTATGTGCGTCTGCCACAGGTCCAGCAGGTGCACTCAGGCGGTTTAGTGGAACGGGCTGTAGCTCACTGTGATCCTGAAGAAATGACAACCAAAGAGAACCTTTGATATCCTCAAACAGACCAAGATTAGCCCTTCTGTGAGATCTGCAGGGATGATCCTCCACCAGATTCAGGTCTTCGTCTTCGTCTTCTTCAGTGATGTTCTTGTGGACTGTGCCACGTTTTGTTTGAGATCTACATCAGCCACAATAATCCACTTTTTATGTAACTTTAAGAAAACCAAACTAAAGTCCCCGAGAAGAAAGACGTCCTTATTTTGATCTGAAAAGACCACGTCCACATTTTCACACATTTTTGCCATACCACTGTGGAACATTCCAGACAAAGCCATAACATCTCCTTGGAGACAAGCGTTTGACGGACCCTCCACCAGAAAAATTCACTTTCTCTGTCCTTTTTTCCATCACCTTCTCTTACTCTCTCTCTTCTCTCCCCCTCCCTCTCCCTCTCTTTCTTTCTCTCTCTCTCTCCCTGTCCTCTCTTTCTCCTTCCCTCTCGCTCTCTCTCTTCTCTCCCTCTCTTCTCCCCCCCCCTTCCCCTCCCTCTCTTCTTTCTTTCTCTCTCTCTCTCCCTCTGTCTTCTCCCTCTTTCTCCCTCCCTCTCTCTCTCGTCTGTGAAACTCGTCTTTAAAATATTTTCCTACAAAAACCAAAACCTCAAAACCAAAGTCACATTCTGAGGTTAAAGACGACAGGAGCAGGCAGGAGCAGACATGAGCAGACAGGAGCAGGCAGGAGCAAAACCAGAGGAGCAGAGAATTTATGCAACATTTTGAGGACTTTCTTGTATTTTAAAGAGCTCATATTTAGTTTTAAGTTGTTTAATCACTATGGCAACAGTCCACATATTTAAGTGAGTTTAAGTTTAAACGTGACCAATGAGAGACGAGCCTGAGGTAAACAAAGACACCAGCGTTTAAAAGGAGAGACTGGGGAGGTGTGGCCTCTGAGAGATAAACAGAGAAGTGTGATGCTCAAAGGCACAGCGGCAGTGCACGGTTCTGTTCTCCTCTGCACTTGCTCACGTTATTAGACACTGTGAATATGTAAATGAGAGCGTGAGGGGCAGGTGGAGTGTGCAGGGGTCAGGGGTCACTGGGCATTTAGGGGGTCAAAGGTTAAAGGTCGTTTCAGGTCAGAGCGTGTGTCACAGACGCTTCAGGGTGTTTCGATTTTCTGTTCACAAAGTGGAGCCACATTTGAACCGTTTGAGTTTGAGGTTCTGAAGAAAAGTCCAACTGAGCTCAAAGTCCTGTTGGTTTCATTGCTCCAGGGCAGGGCATCAGGTTTAAACCCCGTCCCTCTGCCTGGGGGTGTGTCTTCAAACTGAAACAAACACACGCACATGAGGTCCACCTGTTCACGGGATAAAAACACAATCATGTTTGTCTGAATGTACTCGGGTCACAGCGCACAGGACTCTCTGGACTCTCTGGACTCAGGCGGGACTCAGACGGGACTCTCTGGACTCAGGCGGGACTCTCTCTGGACTCAGGCGGGACTCTCTCTGGACTCAGGCGGGACTCTCTCTGGACTCTCTGGACTCAGGCGGGACTCTCTGGCGGGACTCTCTGGACTCAGGCGGGACTCTCTCTGGACTCTCTGGACTCAGGCAGGACTCTCTGGACTCCGGCGGGACTCAGGCAGGACTCTCTGGACTCAGGCGGGACTCTCTCTGGACTCAGGCGGGACTCTCTCTGGACTCTCTGGACTCAGGCGGGACTCTCTGGCGGGACTCTCTGGACTCAGGCGGGACTCTCTCTGGACTCTCTGGACTCAGGCAGGACTCTCTGGACTCCGGCGGGACTCAGGCAGGACTCTCTGGACTCCGGCGGGACTCAGACGGGACTCTCTGGACTCCGGCGGGACTCAGACGGGACTCTCTGGACTCAGGCGGGACTCTCTCTGGACTCTCTGGACTCAGGCAGGACTCTCTGGACTCCGGCGGGACTCAGGCAGGACTCTCTGGACTCCGGCGGGACTCAGACGGGACTCTCTGGACTCCGGCGGGACTCAGACGGGACTCTCTGGACTCAGGCGGGACTCTCTCTGGACTCTCTGGACTCAGGCAGGACTCTGGACTCCGGCGGGACTCAGGCGGGACTCTCTGGACTCTGGCGGGACTCAGACGGGACTCTCTGGACTCAGGCGGGACTCTCTGGACTCAGGCGGGACTCTCTGGACTCAGGCGGGACTCTGATGAAAATAAATGGATTTGATCAGAAGGTTTGGGCTCGAGTCTCAACCCTGAAAAACACCTAGATCCAAGTGAAGGAGAAGAACAGGGGAGGAGAGAGAGAGAAGAGGGGGATGGAGATGGAGGAGAGAGGTGTGTGCTGAAGAGGCATTTTATCCAGGTCAGTGACAGAAAAACAAAGTGCACAACTCTCATGAGAGAGAAAGAGATGGAGAGAGGAGAGAGAAATGGAGAGAGATGGAGAGAGGAGAGAGATGGAGAGAGAGATGGAGAGAGAGATGGAGAGAGAGATGGAGAGAGGAGAGAGATGGAAAGAGGAGAGAGATGGAGAGAGGAGAGCGAGATGGAGATAGAGATAGACGAGAGAGGAGAGAGATGGAGAGAGGAGAGAGAACAAAGGGATCAGAGGAATTAAAAGAACAATAGATAAAAATGGAACAAAGTGTCAGATTCTGCAGAGAGAAAGAGAGAGAGAGAAAAGAGGAGAGGAGGGGCAGAGAGAGGGGGATAGAGGGAGAGAAAAAGACAGAAAGAGAATCGAGATTAACGAGCGATGACCCAGTTTTACCACAAAGTGTTTGGGGTTCAGACACACACATTAAACACACACACAGACACAGACACACACACACAGACACACAGACACACACACACACACACACACACACACACACACACACACACACACACACAGAGTGCACAAGACTGAACCAGGGCAGTGGGTCAAAGCAGAGCAGAGGAAAAAGAGGAGCAGAGGAGGAGAGGAGCAGAGGAGAGGAAAAAGAGGAGGAGAGGAGCAGAGGAGGAGAGGAGCAGAGGAAAAAGAGGAGCAGAGGAAAAAGGAGAGGAGCAGAGGAGGAGAGGAAAAAGAGGAGCAGAGGAAAAAGAGCAGGAGGAGCAGAGGAGGAGAGGAGCAGAGGAAAAAGGAGCAGAGGAAAAAAGAGGAGAGGAGCAGAGGAGGAGAGGAAAAAGAGGAGCAGAGGAGGAGAGGGAGCAGAGGAAAAAGGAGAGGAGCAGAGGAGGAGAGGAAAAAGAGGAGGAGAGAGCAGAGGAGCAGAGGAAAAAGAGGAGGAGAGGAGCAGAGGAGGAGAGGAAAAAGAGGAGCAGAGGAAAAAGGGGAGCAGAGGAGGAGAGGAGCAGCTCTCTCCCAAAATAATTCGGTAAAATACAAAATCCATTTGCCGATATATCGATACTTTATCATGAAATTACACAATACGATATTTCGGTATTTTTGTACAACTAAATAAATAAATATCTCTATTTGATTCCTTTAGTTCACGGACCTTCCGGTTGAGACTCTGTAAAGGCCGTGTGCCGCTGACCTCTGGTGGACATGAGGTGGAACTACAGCCTCTCTGCTCTTTTGAATTTCACATCAAACTGTTTATTTCACTGAAACTGGGACAGATCCGAGTCAAATCTTCAATATAAATATGTGAATGAGTCTGACAGAGTCTCCAGCTCTACAGCGCCTCCTGCTGTCTCTTAGTGTCTCTTAGGGCTCATGTGTGCCCCTCCTGAAATCTCCTGTTTATGAATCTGATCCACACTGACATCACTGTGTCCCAGTGACCCCACAGTGACCCCACAGATCCATGAGTGACCCCACAGTGACCCCACAGATCCATGAGTGACCCCACAGTGACCCCACAGATCCATGAGTGACCCCACAGTGACCCCACAGACCCACGAGTGACCCCACAGACCCACGAGTGACCCCACAGTGATATTTCCACTCTGGTCACGTCTGAGAGACTCAAACTAAACCAACAATCCTCCATTTCAGAACAAAATCATCAGATCATTTTTGCCTCTTGTATAACTGAGATTTTTACATTTTTATTACTTATTTTTCTATTTTATTTTCACTCGAACATTTACATTTATATAATTCTGCTTTATTTGACATTTGTCTCTTGCTTTTTTCCTACTTGGTTTGAATTTCTTATCACATTTATATTTTTTACTCTTTGTTATTTTATTTTATTTTATTGTGATGAGCTTCTGTGTCCAAACATTTCCCTTGTGGATCAGTAAATTTGTCTAAGTTTATATAAATCTATATGGTAAAATATATGGCGTCCTCAGCTCACCCCTGAAGGTAAAATCAGGTTGATTCTGATCCACTTCCTGATTTTCTGGGTGGTGTGGCGCCCCCTGCTGTGAGACATGTGTCCTGCACCGTGTCCTGGTTTAACCCTCGGCTCTGGAGACTCGACGAAAACACAAAAACACAAAAACACAAAAACAAACGGGAACGTCACTGCGGTTTGATCTGGAAAAGAAAAAACACATTTCACTGAGTCCAGAAGCATTTTGTCTGATCACAGCAGAACAGTCTGTGTTTACATGTTTGAAAGGTTCATTTCCTCTCTCACACTCCCTCCTCCTCTCTTCCTCTCTCCTTCTCTCCCTCCCTTCGTATCATTCTATCTCTCTCTCCAACTGCTCTCTCCCCCTCTCTTCTAATACTCTCTCTATCCCTCCCTCCTCTCTCTCTCTCGTCTTTCTCCCGCCTACCACCTGCTCTCTCTCTTCCTCTCTCTCTGTGGACTCCATTTTTGCAGAATCACTCCATCGAATCCTGCACCAGTTTGCTTGTTCTGCTGATTCCTCTTGACTCAGCACCAGGAAAGTAAGTCTTTTCTTTTTAGGGTTAAAGGATTTCGGGGTTAAATTTGCACAGATTAAAAAGAGGAGGAGGAGCAGAGAGACGGAGAGGGAGAGAAGAAAAGAGGAAGAGAAGGAGAGGTACGTGCAGAGAGAGCCCTGAGCTATGACACAGAGCAGAGGTGCACCCGGGTGACACGTCTCTGTCTCTGGGTCACATCAGGAGACAAAATGGAGGCTGGTTGTTGTTGACTTTCATTTGACAGATTTTCAGGTTGTGGTTTTGGTGAGTTCAGGTTTGGCGCGTGGGCAGTTTCAAAATTAAGTCAGAAAAGCGTTCACAGTCAAAGTGAGAGACGAGACAGACGTTTCCTGCTGAATATCGAATTATTTTAGTACTTGTCTGGAATTTTTTGTTTGGCATTTTCTCTTTGGTATTTTTTGTTTGGTATTTTTTGTCTGGTATTTTTTGTCTGGTATTTTCTGCTGAAGTGTTTGGGTTCTGGAGTCGGGTTTGTGGCGTGTGACTTCAGGAGGTCAAACAGGACTCAGAGCTGAACCTGGGCCAGACTCCGCCATGTTGGAGCTGTAGAGCTCAGAGCGCTCGCACACACCTGCAGCCCCGACAAACACTGATTTTAATACAGATTTTTAGTTTTGTTTTATGTTTACACCTGTGATGTGTCAGATGCCCTCCCAGTTAGATCTGCACAGTGTAAACAACCTCAGGAGCTTTGATGTCCCATGATCCTCTGCTCTAATGTCGTTTCCTCGTCACAAACACCTGGAGTTGTGTTTGTTTCATTCACATGTTTAACACACAAACCTGCAGATTTAACACGAGTTCTTCTCTCAAACTGAAAACACTCTGTTCCACCTTGTGATGTCATCATGTGGTGATACAGGAAGTGCTCCACTGTGTTTTTAAACTCCACACACCTTCACTAGAATCATTTGGATCATTTCAGTCCTGGAATTGCCGATCTCGACTGAACTAAAGGTAAAAGGAGCTGTGAACTTGAAAACTACCACTTGATGACATCACAAGGTGGAACAGAGCGTTTGGAGCTTTGGAGATGTAGACAGACTAATAATAAAGAGTTCCTCAAACATGTGAATGAAACAAACATAACTCCAGGTCTGATTGTGTCCTGCGTTTGTCTCAGTCTCAGTTTCTGGACAGGCTCATGTGAAGCTCAGAACCTCCAGAATTCCCTCCCTGAGCTGCAGAGGCTGCACTAGCACTGACTCTGGGGTTTAGGGAGTGACGTTCAGATCAGAGACATTTTAGGTTTAAACACACTGGATTTGAGCTTTGAACCAGCAACCCACATGAGAGAGTCATGTGACGCTCATTCTGCGTTCTGATTGGATAAAGAACCAAAACACCAAATTAGAACAGAAAGAAACGAGACGTGTCCAGTGTTTTTGTGATTCAGAATAAATCTGCATTGGAAAAGTTCTCAGTTCTATTTAGGTCAAGTTTATGGAATTTTAAATCAAAATATTACAGACAATTCTTTGAAACATGAACTGAAACAAATCCAAAAATCTCCTCCGTTTCAGAACATTTTTGCAGAGGTCTAAACCACAGGTGAATTTTTAATTTTTAATAAAAATACAAAATATTGTTTTGCTTACACTGGACATTCTGTCTCCTAAATAGTTTCAGACTTTGTCCGGTGTGTCAGATGCCCTCCCTGTGTGATTATACTCTCACAGACACAAACTCAAACACACGAGACTAGAATCGTTTCATTATTATCAAATATTTTTAAGTGTTTAAGACAATTTTTATTTCTTGTATCAAAGCAAAAAGAATCTGTTTTACAGAAAAGTTTGTTGGTTCATTTAAGAACATCAGTGAGCCAATCAGATACGTAACATAATTTAGTTTAAGTTTTATTGTGAAAAGAAACATCTCAGTTTGTTTCCTGATTATTGACCCCACGACCAAACAGCAGTGAAATCCTTTCTTCACTTTTACACACTGTCTGGAATTGAATGTTCTTTTACTAAGATTTTCCTAATTATGAGTTTGTATTTTTAATTACTGACGAACTTTGACATCCTTTGAGCTGCAGATTTCTACTTTAAACATTATAAACTTATTTCTGGGTTTGTATTTGAAGCCAAAGACTCACCTAAACAAACACTGCCGTTGTGCTCCTGGGCCTGACACTTTTCTTCTATTCACAGTGTGTGCTGGTTCAGAAGGGAAGGGCATCTGCAGTAAAAAAAAAAAAAAAAAAAGACTAAACTGTAACTGGTTCACTGTGGCGCCCTCTGGTGAAAAATAAGAGAAAAGCAGATTTTAAAACGTGACTAAATTTAAATTAAATAAATCAAATATTACTTTGTTATGTTCATGAACCTTCTCTCAGGTCTCTGATCTTTAAAATATAATTATTGTCTTAATTATTGTGTGAACATGGACCGTAAGAAAAGAATTTGTGACTGAACTGAACTGAACGCCTTTAATTTATTCCATTTATTTGTTTGTAATTTACATGGCTCCTGTCTCACCTCTTATTTACTCTTTTACTGACTAATTAACATTACCAGTTTGTTTGTATAACATTATATAACATTTGCAAATAAATAAATTAAATAAAACTAGCTTAATGACGTCATGCAGAACAGTGAGTTAATTCGAATTTTATGATCAGTAAATTCCACTTTTACAGTTTAGTTTTAATATTTGCAGCAGATGAATCCAAGACTAAATAAAAATGATTTATTTGGATCCGTTTCATTTTGTTGAAGTGTTTCCCGCGGTCCTGGAGCTAAACTCAGGTGAAAATCATCGCGTTTAATCAGAGTCTCCACACCTGAGACACAAAAACACACAAAAACACACAAAAATACACAAAACCAGGGACAGAGCGGCATTAAACCCGACACACAACACTCAGACTGAAGACTACCGACCTGCGGTTGAACCCGGAGACTTTAAAGTAAGATTTTTATCCTTGACGCGGAGATATTTAAATGAAATCAATTTACGCCGCTGTTAGCAACAGGCTAACTGTGCTAATGCTAATGCTAATGCTAATGCTAAAGTGCGGTTTGATGCGGGGCTAACGGCAGAGGCGGATTTACGTTTTAGTTCTACTTTACAGATAAATTCTGTGTCTAAACTAAAGAGAAAATCTGTTAAATTATTGACTGAATAAAGAAGAACTGAGGAACTTTAATCTGTTGTAGTTTTTCGTGTTGTAACAGCTGAATGTTTAATTATAAAAACCCGTCCTGTTTTTGTCTTTCATTGCGACAGAGATGACCTTTCACCTTTGATACGTTTATCACTTGACCTTTCACCTTTGATACGTTTATCACTTGACCTTTCACCTTTGATACGTTTATCACTTGACCTTTCACCTTTGATACGTTTATCACTTGACCTTTCACCTTTGTCTTTTTGCAGATGCTGCGTTTGGTGTCAGGGCGCGTGAGCGGCCTCGTGGCCAGGCGCGTGACCCCCGCGGTGTGCACGAGCGGCGTCAGGACCGCGCACCACGGGCACTGTGAGCACGCGCACACACACACACACACACACACACACACACACACGCACACAAGCACACAAGCACACAGACACACACAGACGTGTCTCATGTCTCTCTCTCTGTGTCTCATGTCTCTCTCTCTCTGTGTCTCATGTCTCTCTCTCTCTGTGTCTCATGTCTCTCTCGCTCTCTCTGTGTCTCATGTCTCTCTCGCTCTCTCTGTGTCTCATGTCTCTCTCGCTCTCTCTGTGTCTCATGTCTCTCTCGCTCTCTCTGTGTCTCATGTCTCTCTCGCTCTCTCTGTGTCTCATGTCTCTCTCGCTCTGTGTCTCATGTCTCTCTCTCTCTGTGTCTCATGTCTCTCTCTCTCTCTGTGTCTCATGTCTCTCTCTCTCTCTGTGTCTCATGTCTCTCTCTCTCTCTGTGTCTCATGTCTCTCTCTCTCTCTGTGTCTCATGTCTCTCTCTCTCTCTGTGTCTCATGTCTCTCTCTCTGTGTCTCATGTCTCTCTCTCTCTCTGTGTCTCATGTCTCTCTCTCTCTCTGTGTCTCATGTCTCTCTCTCTCTGTGTCTCATATCTCTCTCTCTCTGTGTCTCATGTCTCTCTCTCTCTGTGTCTCATGTCTCTCTCTCTCTCTGTGTCTCATGTCTCTCTCTCTCTCTCTGTGTCTCATGTCTCTCTCTCTCTCTCTGTGTCTCATGTCTCTCTCTCTCTCTGTGTCTCATGTCTCTCTCTCTCTGTGTCTCATGTCTCTCTCTCTCTGTGTCTCATGTCTCTCTCTCTCTGTGTCTCATGTCTCTCTCTCTCTGTGTCTCATGTCTCTCTCTCTCTGTGTCTCATGTCTCTCTCTCTCTGTGTCTCATGTCTCTCTCTCTCTGTGTCTCATGTCTCTCTCTCTCTGTGTCTCATGTCTCTCTCTCTCTGTGTCTCATGTCTCTCTCTCTCTCTCTCTGTGTCTCATGTCTCTCTCTCTCTCTCTGTGTGTCTCATGTCTCTCTCTCTCTCTCTGTGTCTCATGTCTCTCTCTCTCTCTCTGTGTCTCATGTCTCTCTCTCTCTCTCTGTGTCTCATGTCTCTCTCTCTCTCTCTGTGTCTCATGTCTCTCTCTCTCTCTCTGTGTCTCATGTCTCTCTCTCTCTCTGTGTCTCATGTGTCTCTCTCTCTCTCTCTGTGTCTCATGTGTCTCTCTCTCTCTCTCTCTCTGTGTCTCATGTCTCTCTCTCTCTCTCTCTGTGTCTCATGTCTCTCTCTCTCTCTCTGTGTGTCTCATGTCTCTCTCTCTCTCTCTGTGTGTCTCATGTCTCTCTCTCTCTCTCTCTGTGTCTCATGTCTCTCTCTCTCTCTCTGTGTGTCTCATGTCTCTCTCTCTCTCTGTGTGTCTCATGTCTCTCTCTCTCTCTCTGTGTCTCATGTCTCTCTCTCTCTCTGTGTGTCTCATGTCTCTCTCTCTCTCTCTGTGTGTCTCATGTCTCTCTCTCTCTCTCTGTGTGTCTCATGTCTCTCTCTCTCTCTCTGTGTGTCTCATGTCTCTCTCTCTCTCTCTGTGTCTCATGTCTCTCTCTCTCTCTCTGTGTCTCATGTCTCTCTCTCTCTCTGTGTCTCATGTCTCTCTCTCTCTCTCTGTGTCTCATGTGTCTCTCTCTCTCTCTCTCTGTGTCTCATGTGTCTCTCTCTCTCTCTCTCTCTGTGTCTCATGTGTCTCTCTCTCTCTCTCTGTGTCTCATGTCTCTCTCTCTCTCTCTCTCTGTGTCTCATGTCTCTCTCTCTCTCTCTGTGTGTCTCATGTCTCTCTCTCTCTCTCTCTGTGTCTCATGTCTCTCTCTCTCTCTCTCTGTGTCTCTCTCTCTCTCTCTGTGTCTCATGTCTCTCTCTCTCTCTCTCTGTGTCTCATGTCTCTCTCTCTCTCTCTCTGTGTCTCATGTCTCTCTCTCTCTCTCTCTGTGTCTCATGTCTCTCTCTCTCTCTCTCTGTGTCTCATGTCTCTCTCTCTCTCTCTCTGTGTCTCATGTCTCTCTCTCTCTCTCTCTGTGTCTCATGTCTCTCTCTCTCTCTCTCTGTGTCTCATGTCTCTCTCTCTCTCTCTCTGTGTCTCATGTCTCTCTGTGTCTTCAGCTCCAGACGTGTCCCAGATGGCGGACATGTCTAAGCCCTTGTACTGGAACAGGAGAGACGTCCCTCTGCCCGACCGTCCCTTCACAGTCGAGCTGAGCGCCGGAGACAAAAGTCTGAAGGAGAAAGAGAAAGGCTCCTGGAAACAGCTGAGCAAAGAGGAAAAGATCGCACGTGAGGATGATTATTATTATTATTATTATTATTATCTTCTACGAGATACAGACACTACATGTCCCATAATCCTCTGCTCTGCTCTGATGTCGTTTCCTCGTCACAAACACCTGGAGTTGTTTGTTTCATTCACATGTTTAACACACAAACCTGCAGATTTAACACGAGTTCTTCTCTCAAACTGAAAACACTCTGTTCCACCTTGTGATGTCATCATGTGGTGATACAGGAAGTGCTCCACTGTGTTTTTAAACTCCACACACCTTCACTAGAATCATTTGGATCATTTCAGCCCTGGAATTGCCGATCTCGACTGAACTAAAGGTAAAAGGAGCTGTTCACTTGAAAACTACCACTTGATGACATCACAAGGTGGGACAGAGTGTTTGGAGCTTTGGAGATGTAGACAGACTAATAATAAAGAGTTCCTCAAACATGTGAATGAAACAAACACAACTCCAGGTCTGTTTTTGAGGAGGAACAGTAGAACATCAGAACGTGACTTACAGGGGCAGTGTGAGGTTCAGGAGATTTGAAGAACATTTACACGACCAGTTTAAAAAAAACAAAAACATTTTTTTTATTAAAGTGAAATGTTCCTCTAATTCTACAATCTCCTTCTGTCCAGCTCCTGTTCCATACGTGAACGCTGGACTTGAGGGGCTCAGTGTTTATCGTACAGATTCTTGGCGACATTGGGCAGATTCTGTGTTTTTCTTCTGATTCGATGTTTCAGCTGAAGTTCTTCTGTTTTTCTTATTTCTGTGGTTAAGTCGTTTTTAGTTTAATCTCATTTCTGTCAGTCGAGTTTAAACTGTTACTGTGACAGGCCTGAACCAAAACTCAAGATTTGTCTAAAATTATTTTTATGACCCGATAGGGAAAATGATTAAAATCACACCCCCCTTCACTCTCTCCGCTCCCTCTGCTCCTCTCTCCTCCTCTCTCCTCCTCTCTCCTCCTCTCCCTCTTCCTCTCCCTCTCTCCTCTCCCTCTCTCCTCCCTCTGTTCCAGTGTATCGTATTTCGTTCGATCAGACGTTTGCAGAGATGAAGCGTCCTTCTGCTGAGTGGAAGACTGTTCTTGGAGGCGTCTTCATCTTCTTGGGCTTCACGGGGCTGGTGGTCTGGTGGCAGAGGATCTACGGTGAGTCACACTTCGTCTTTTCTGTCCACAGTTTAAATCTTAAATCTGGAAAACTGAAATATTCAAAACTTTCGTCTCAGTCTTGGTTTCATCAGCGGGTTTAGTTTAGTTTCAGTTTTGATCTGAGATGATTTCCTGTTTGTCTCACTACATGTCCCAGTGTCCCCGTCGTCCTCGTCGTCCTCGTCCTCTCCTCACAGGAGTTAGTCCAGTCCAGTTTACTCTTTACTCTCCACTCTAAATGTGTCTCCTGTTTAATATAGAAGCCCTAATACAGTCTATATTCTGTCCTGTGCGCTGTCCTGTCCCCTGCCGTCCCCTCCCCTACTGTCTCCTCCTGTCTCCTCCTGTCCTCTCCTGTCCTCTCCTGTCTCCTCCTGTCTCCTCCTGTCTCCTCCTGTGTCTTCCTGTCCTCTCCTGTCCTCTCCTGTCTCCTCCTGTCCTCTCCTGTCTCCTCCTGTGTCTTTCTGTCCTCTCCTGTCCTCTCCTGTCTCCTCCTGTGTCTTCCTGTCCTCTCCTGTCTCCTCCTGTCCTCTCCTGTCTCCTCCTGTGTCCTCCTGTCCTCTCCTGTCTCCTCCTGTCCCCTCCTGTCTCCTGTCCTCTCCTGTCTCCTCCTGTCTCCTCCTGTGTCTTCCTGTCCTCTCCTGTCCTCTCCTGTCTCCTCCTGTCCTCTCCTGTCTCCTCCTGTGTCTTTCTGTCCTCTCCTGTCCTCTCCTGTCTCCTCCTGTGTCCTCCTGTCCTCTCCTCTGTCCTCCTGTCCTCTCCTGTGTCCTCCTGTCCTCTCCTGTGTCCTCCTGTCCTCTCCTGTCTCCTCCTGTCCTCTCCTGTGTCCTCCTGTGTCCTCCTGTCCTCTCCTGTCTCCTCCTGTGTCCTCCTGTCCTCTCCTGTGTCCTCCTGTCCTCTCCTGTGTCCTCCTGTCCTCTCCTGTCTCCTCCTGTGTCCTCCTGTCCTCTCCTGTGTCCTCCTGTGTCCTCCTGTCCTCTCCTGTCTCCTCCTGTGTCCTCCTGTCCTCTCCTGTCTCCTCCTGTGTCCTCCTGTCTCCTCTCCTGTCTCCTCCTGTCCCCTCCTGTCCCCTCCTGTCCTCTCCTGTCCTCTCCTGTCTCCTCTCCTGTCTCCTCCTGTGTCCTCCTGTGTCCTCCTGTCCTCTCCCGTCTCCTCCTGTGTCCTCCTGTCCTCTCCTGTCCCCTCCTGTAGACCTGTTTTTGTTCCTGAGGTCCTGATGTTCCTGATGTTCTACCAGGATCTTCAGGTTGTGTTGGAACGTTCTGACCTTCTCCAGTCACTTGTTTGTGATCAGGACTTGAACTGTTTCTCTTCTCCTCCTGTTCACTGCAGATTCACTGCAGATTCACTGCAGATTCACTGTAAACTCCCCTTTTCTCACTGCACCTTCAGTTTTAGGAAATATTTCACCTTAACACACACATTAAATATTATGAATCTATATTTTGTCATGTTTTGTTCACTGAAAACTCCTGCAAATGTTTCCTGAGCCTTTAAATGTTCAGCCTGGGTCATGTGGAGGATTCGCCCTCCACATGGAGAAACATTTAGTTTTTCTTTGAGCTGTTCTGTGTGTTCTCCTCCCCAGAACCTCGTGTTTGAATCTGAATCTGTTCTTCTCCTCACTGCAGTTTGTGTTTGACATGTTGGTCCAGTTCTCCACCGTTCTCCTTTATTCTGTGACTCACATCTGTGTCTCCTCCTCAGCGTTCCCTCGTTATCATGTTCCTTTATGATCTGTATCGTTTTGATTCATCTCTCTCCTCTCCTCTTCTTGTCTGATTCAGCCCTCTCTCCTCTCTCCTCCTCTTTTTGTCTGATTCAGCCCTCTCTCCTCTCTCCTCTCCTCTTTTTGTCTGATTCAGCCCTCTCTCCTCTCTCCTCTCCTCTTTTTGTCTGATTCAGCCCTCTCTCCTCTCTCCTCTCCTCTTTTTGTCTGATTCAGCCCTCTCTCCTCTCTCCTCTCCTCTTTTTGTCTGATTCAGCCCTCTCTCCTCTCTCCTCTCCTCTTTTTGTCTGATTCAGCCCTCTCTCCTCTCTCCTCTCCTCTTTTTGTCTGATTCAGCCCTCTTTCCTCTCCTCTTTTTGTCTGATTCAGCCCTCTCTCCTCCTCTTTTTGTCTGATTCAGCCCTCTTTCCTCTCCTCTTTTTGTCTGATTCATCCCTCTCTCCTCCTCTTTTTGTCTGATTCATCCCTCTCTCCTCCTCTTTTTGTCTGATTCATCCCTCTCTCCTCTCTCCTCTCCTCTTTTTGTCTGATTCATCCCTCTCTCCTCTCTCCTCTCCTCTTCTTGTCTGATTCATCCCTCTCTCCTCTCTCCTCTCCTTTTTGTCTGATTCAGCCCTCTCTCCTCTCTCCTCTCCTCTTTTTGTCTGATTCAGCCCTCTCTCCTCTCCTCTTTTTGTCTGATTCAGCCCTCTCTCCTCTCTCCTCTCCTCTTTTTGTCTGATTCAGCCCTCTCTCCTCTCTCCTCTCCTCTTTTTGTCTGATTCAGCCCTCTTTCCTCTCCTCTTTTTGTCTGATTCAGCCCTCTCTCCTCCTCTTTTTGTCTGATTCAGCCCTCTTTCCTCCTCTTTTTGTCTGATTCAGCCCTCTCTCCTCCTCTTTTTGTCTGATTCAGCCCTCTTTCCTCTCCTCTTTTTGTCTGATTCATCCCTCTCTCCTCCTCTTTTTGTCTGATTCATCCCTCTCTCCTCTCTCCTCTCCTCTCCTCTTCTTGTCTGATTCATCCCTCTCTCCTCTCTCCTCAGTTTACCCTCCTGCCCCTCGCACCTTTGACCCGGAGTGGCAGCAGAAGCAGGTGCAGAGGATGCTGGACATGAGGGTCAGTCCTGTGCAGGGTTTCTCCGCCAAGTGGGACTATGAAAAGAAGCAGTGGAAGTGACCTCCTCCTGGAGTCAGGGGTCATGGGGCAGCTCCGGGGGTCAGGGGTCAGTCCTGTTCTAAACGTTCTGTGAAAATGTTCTTTACCACTTTAATAAACCGTCCTCCTGAAGTCTCTGTGTTTTTCATCCTCCGAGCGTCTGCGCGTCTGTCCTCGTTTGTCCAGGAGGGGGCAGTGTGCAGCAGGTCTCGGCTCCAGAAGAAGTTCGACATTTGGTGGAGCTGGTTTGAAGTTCTGAGTTTTATTCTGACCTGAGTCCAGCCCCAAAGGAGTTCACTTCTGTAGGGACAGGATGAGATCTCACGAGGGGAATCACTGTTTTGCCTTTTGCCCTGGAGGAAAAAAAGGAGTTTTTTTTTTTGTGGAGCTGCTCCACAAAAAAAACTCTACGATCGCACCATTCACAAATTCAGCTTTATTTAAGTTTTCAGTTTTGTTGTAATTGTTTTTATAAAAATCATTTTCATCAGGTCTTGATCTCGTGGACTGAATCTCGGCTCACGTCTGAACTCGAAGTGTCAGAAAAGTTCAGATTTAGAATCAAAGTTTATTAAATTGGTAATTAAAGCTTAAAATATGAAAATGCATCGTTTCACTTAAAATAAACAATCGAATGTTGCTTGAATTAAAAACTTTTATTCCATCAGTGGATCATTTGAGTGATTCAAGTAAAATGTTCTTAAATTAAGTCATTTTAGTGGATGTTTTTCCCTGTGTCGTAATATCACCATGACAACAGGACCATAACGACCCGCGCTGTGGTCAGTCTGGTGAACTCGGGTCAGAATTCAATTTCAATTCAATTTATTTTTGTATAGCCCAAAATCACAACAACAGTTATCTCGGCGGACTTCACAAAATTGTTGATTTAGCAAACAGAGAAGTCAGAGAATGAAGCAGAATAAGAAACATTCATAAATCAAAAATACAGAATGTCCAACAACAAGCAGGCAAATGGATAATTGTCCCAGCATCTCCTGTCCTTAGACCCTCCTTCTCGGCAAGGAAAAACTCAGAAAAACGCAATAGGAAAACGGAGAAACCTCAAGGAGAACCACAGGAGAGATCCACTCCTATGGACGGACAGGCAGATGAAACTACTAATCTAGCAGGACGAGGACAGTTAATCCAGGACAGGGAAGGAGAGGAGGGGTCCAGGTCCTCGACACTAGGGGGCAGCAGCGGTCCAAACTGGAACAGCAGCATCTGAAACAGTTACACTCCCCAAAAGGGGAGTGGGACAGGGACAACATGTGAATAGCAAAGAACAGACTACGAATGAACTAGTAATTGAATATTCTTAACAGTAGGAGGAGAAAAAGTAGGAGAAACCAGAGGACAGTGCTCAAGTTGCCATAGTTTCCCCAGTAATATATCTCCTAGAGCAGCTTAACTAGGCCTATGGGTTTAGTTTCTGTTCCTAACTGACCTGACCATAAGCTGATTCAAAGAGGAACGTTTTGAGCCTAATCTTAAATGTAGAGACTGTGTCAGCTTCTTTGACATGAGCAGGGAGCTGATTCCACAACAAGGGTGCTTGGTACCTAAAAGCTCTACCTCCTAAAGTACTTTTAGCGACTCTAGGAACCACCAATAGTGCAGCATTTTGAGAGCGGAGTGAACGGTTAGGATGATAAGGTACAATTTCATCTTTAATGTAGGAAGGGGCCATGTCATTTACAGCTTTATAGGTTAGAAGAAGAATTTTAAATTTTACTCTAAACTCAACCGGAAGCCAGTGAAGATTTTTTAATACTGGAGTAATGTGCTCTCGTTTTTTAGTACCTGTTAGTATTCTTGCTGCTGCATTTTGAACCAATTGAAGGCTTTTTATAGAGCTTTTAGGGCAAGCTGCAAGCAGGGAGTTACAATAGTCTAACCTCGAAGTGACAAAAGCATGGACAAGTTTTTCAGCATCATTTTTTGGCAGTACATTTCTAATTTTGGCTATATTGCGTAAATGAAAATAAGCCGTTTTACAGACATGGCTTATGTGTGCTTTAAATGAGAGCTCTTGATCAAATAGGACTCCAAGGTTTCTTACAGTGGAGCTGGAGGCTACACTGACATTGTCCAATGTGATTATCTGCTCAGTTAGAGAGTCAAACTTTACATCGGGCCCAGCTGCAGGCCGGGACAAAACCCCAATAGAGTCTCGTACCTACGAGACTCTATTGGGCCTAATAGAATGACTTCAGTTTTTCAGGGTTAAGAAGTAAATAATTAAAGGTCATCCATGTTTTTATGTCCCTCACACAGTCACTAAGCCTTTCAATTTGATTAGTCTGATCAGGTTTCATTGATAGGTACAGCTGGGTGTCATCTGCATAACAGTGGAAATCGATACCGTGCTTTCGGATGATATTACCTAACGGTAGCATGTAAAGGGTAAACAGAACTGGACCCAGAACTGAACCCTGTGGCACACCGTAGGCTACTTTAGAGCACTGTGAGGAGCTCTGGTTTACATTTACAAACTGGTACCTATCGGATAAATAGGATTTAAACCAGCTGAGGGCAGTTCCTCTGATGCCCACATCACATTCCAACCTCTGCAGTAAAATGTTGTGGTCGATTGTGTCAAAAGCTGCGCTGAGGTCCAACAGAACCAGTATTGAGACCTGACCATTGTCAGCAGCCAATAACAAATCATTTGTTACTTTAACCAGGGCTGTCTCAGTGCTATGATGAGTTCTGAATCCAGATTGAAAATTTTCAAATAAATTATTCTCCTGCAGATGGCGACAAAGCTGTTTAATTACAATTCTCTCCAGAATTTTAGAAATAAACGGAAGATTTGAAATAGGTCTGTAATTGGCTAAGAGGTCAGGATCAAGATTAGGCTTTTTTAGGAGCGGCTTAATTACTGCATATTTAAAAGACTGAGGCACATAACCACTTTCCAGTGAAGTATTTATTATATTAAGAATAGGATCTATAATTAGAGGGAGAATTTCTTTGAAAAGTCTACTTGGGATTGGGTCTAACATACAAGTTGAGGATTTAGAGGACATAAAGGCAGAAGTTAATTCTGCATGATTTAGAGTAGCAAACATCTCAAAAACTGGACCAACTGAGGATAATTCAGATCCCACCAAAACTGAACATGAGTTTAATTGAGACCCTACTCTTACAGCTTGAACTTGCTCAGAATTAAAAGTAGGGGCAATTTCATTTATTTTATCTCTTATAGTAATGATCTTATTATTAAAAAATGTCAGGAAATCCTCAGAACTGAGAGTAATTGGGATTGAAGGTTCTACTGCACTGTGGCAGTTAGTCAGCCTGGCTACAGTGCTGAATAAGAACCTAGGATTATTTTTGTTTACTTCTATTAGATTGGAATAGTAACTGGTTTGGGCCGCAGACAACGCCTGCTTATAGGACAAAAGGCAGGTTTTCCATGCTTTTAAAGACTGCACTGAGTGTGCTTTACGGTAACTTTTCTCAATTCTCCTAACCTTTTGTTTGTGTGCACGCAGTTCTTCATTATACCATGGAGCAGATCGCCTTGGCCTGACAACTTTCTGTTTTAGTGGAGCAACTGCATCAAGGGCAGTTTTCAAAGAATCCATGGTCTTATCAACAAATTGGTCACTTTTGATGGGATCTAAACCATCCCCAGCCGGGTCACATGACATATCATTAAATATTGGCCCAGTTATTTCTATGAAATTAGTAACAGCTTTTTCAGAAATTGTTCTTTTAGTTATTATTTTATTATGGTGAACAGAGAAATCTTTAAGAATAAACTGAAAGGTAATCAAAAAATGATCTGATAATATAGGATTTTGTGGGAGGACTTTTAGATCACTATGTGTACTTATGAATAAACTCTGTGATTTTAAAGTCCGTTTGGTCCTGGAGCTGAAACATGAGTTCAGATGAAGCTGATTTGACGTTTGAAGCGACGCTCGTGTTTCACTTTCTGTTTCAAGTTTAAATCTGTTCAAAAATATGAAATGGTACAAAGTTTAGATTTTGTCTTTAACAGAATTGGGGAAAAGTGCGGCACAGTGGTGCAGACGACTCCTCACGGCGAGAGGGTTCCTAGGGGTCAAAGGTCAAATCTAAAGTTTATGTATTTTGATTTTAAAGTTTTCCACTGATATTCCAACTGTTAAAGTCTGAGTTTGAACGTTCTCCCTGTGCTCAGTCATCTGGGATTTCTGCACAGGATCCTGTCTTAAAGCTGCACTGTGTAACTTTTCTGCTTGTCTCCATGGAGATGCTCTTGCTTTGCCTGGAATGTTCCGTGGTGTGACTTCAAACACAATCACTCCTTCTGTGAACAGGGCGCCTCTCCACAGATCTGACCTGTAATGAAGCCTAGAAGTATTAGTCTTAGATTGTAGTAGCAAAGTTCTCCCTTCAGACAGACAAGTTTAATCTCTACCATGGAACATTCAAGGATAACATCTCCACGGAGACAAGCAGGATACGAACCCTCACCCAGAAAAGTTCCGCACTGCAGCTTTAAATGTACATGGCATTTAAACGCAGAAAAAGCACAAACACATGTTTAGTTGAATTGCATTTTAATGATCGTGTCAGAGTTCACAGACCCACAGAGTCTGAGCTCGTTTTACACCAGGTTTAAATGAGTCCAACTTTAAATACGTCGCTAAACTAATGAACTAAGCTAACGGTTTAAATTACGACGATTTAGAAAAACCAAAAAACTGAATCCACACGAGACGAAAGCTCCTGAAGCACAAACATCTACTGTTCTGATGTTCCTCCTCAAAAACACCTGGAGTTGTGTTTGTTTCATTCACATGTTTGAGGAACTCTTTATTATTAGTCTGTCTACATCTCCAAAGCTCCAAACGCTCTGTTCCACCTTGTGATGTCATCAAGTGGTAGTTTTCAAGTGAACAGCTCCTTTTACCTTTAGTTCAGTCGAGATCGGCAATTCCAGGACTGAAATGATCCAAATGATTCTAGTGAAGGTGTGTGGAGTTTAAAAACACAGTGGAGCACTTCCTGTATCACCACATGATGACATCACAAGGTGGAACAGAGTGTTTTCAGTTTGAGAGAAGAACTCGTGCTAAATCTGCAGGTTTGTGTTAAACATGTGAATGAAACAAACACAACTCCAGGTGACGAGGAGACGACATTAGAGCAGAGGATTCTGGGAGATTTAAAGAAATGTAAAGAAACTTGATCTTGTAAAGATTTTTCACTTTTCTATTTAATTTTTTGACAAAACAAAATCGATGGATTAAATCTGGATTCAGGTCGTTTTTGTAACGTTTTTTTAAGAAGAATTTTGAAGACTTCCTTAGACTCGTGTGGATGGAGTGCACGCTCCTGACCCCTCGTGCACGCTCCTGACCCCTCGTGCACGCTCCTGACCCCTCGTGCACGCTCACAGCTCCTAAAGTCCGGGAGGAGCAGGTTCCTGATATAAAACTGCAGCAGCGTCGGACGAAACAAATCTACAAAAATACATCGACTGGATTCTGGAATGTCGAAGGAACGCCACATCTCCTCCCCTTTTCCTCCTCCTCTTTTCCTCCTCCCCTTTTCCTCCTCCTCTTTTCCTCCTCCTCTTTTCCTCCTCCTCCTCCTCTCCGAAGTCTTCTACACGTCCCCAAAGCTCCTCTCGATCCTCCTCTCTCCATCTTCAGGGGAGTGACAGGTACAGCCTCTTTTCCATCTCCTCCCTCTCTTCTCTCCCATCCCACTGTCTTTCTCTCTTTTCCTTTTCTCCCTCTCTTCAATCTAAAGGTGAGTGACAGGTGAGTGACAGGTGAATCATGTTTTAGTTCAGTTTCAGTAACGAAGCAGCTGTGAGTGAGGGAGAGAGAGAGAACAACACAAAACAGAGTGGAGGAGAAGAGAGAGAAAGAGACGGGGGTCAGGAGGAGAAATGACCGAAGGAGTGATGAGAAAAGAGAGAGAGAAGTGACAGATGAGGCGCGTCACTGATTCACAGTAAAAACATGAGATGGACGAGGACGAAGAGACAAACTTTATTCAGACAGGTGCAGAGACAGGTGCTTTCATACTGAACTGTAACTGATCCTTCTGTAAAACTAAACTGTGTGTGTGTGTGTCTGTGTGTGTATTTGTGTGTGTGTAAACTGTTGGATGTTGTTCCTGCGCCCTCTGGTGGCGGCAGTGCAGCATGTTTCAGAGGCTGTTAGCAGCACGTTAGCCGCATGATGCTAACGTGGGGTTAGGGTGAGACGCTAACGCACTTTAGCGACGTGACACTAACGCACTTTAGCGACGTGACGCTAACACTTTAGCGACGTGACGCTAACGCACTTTAGCGACGTGACGCTAACACTTTAGCGACGTGACACTAACACTTTAGCGACGTGACGCTAACGCACGAGGTTTAGTGAAGCGTGTGTGAAGACAGGTGACACCTGTCAATCAAAGCAAACAGGATGTGTCAGGAAACAGGAAGTGACGAGAAAAACAGAAGAAGATCTGGAGTAACGAAGCTTCACACCTAAAAATCATTTCACCGAGTTTCACCAGAATCAAACTTCAGTCCAAAGAAAGAAAAAGAGTCCAGAGTCCAGGATCAGGATCAGGATCAGGATCAGGATCAGGATCAGGATCAGGAGCAGCTCCAGGACCGGGATCAGGGAGGAGAGGGAGAGAGGACAGAACCGGGTCTGGGCCGGTCTGGGCCGGGTCCCTGCAGGAGGAGGGGTCAAAGGTCACCCCTCTCTCTCTCTCTCTCTCACAGGCGTCTCTGGGCGAGCAGTGACCCCACCACGACCCCGGTCACCAGGGTCATTCCGGCGAAGAGCCACTTCTTAAACCTCTCCTCGGAGCGCCGGCTCTGTGCGGCGGCGTCATCGCCGTAGATCTGAGCGAAACGAGCCTGAGACACAGAAAAGAGACGGTTAAACACTTTCTGTATCACCACATGACATCATCAGGTGGAACTGAGTGTTCAGATGTAGTATTTGTACTTTAAAGGGCGTGTACTTGTACTGCGCTGACACTGATCCTGGAACTGACCCAGGAGTACCCAGGAGTACCCAGAAGTACCCAGGAGGACCCAGGAGTACCCAGGAGTACCCAGGAGTACCCAGAAGTACCCAGAAGTACACAGGAGGACCCAGGAGTACCCAGGAGTACCCAGGAGTACCCAGGAGTACCCAGGAGTACAGAAATACAGAGTTAAATAGTTGAATTTTTCTAAACTGCTCATAAAAATAAACAAACTCTGAAAACGGTTCAGATCTCAGTGTTTCTGTCCAAATGTGACGGAGAAAAAGGGACGCTCCTGTTTTAATGGAAACGAACAACAGGGGGCAGTAGAGCGGCACTCTAAACCAGGACTAAACCAGGACTAAACCAGGTCTAAACCAGGTCTAAACCAGGTCTAAACCAGGTCTAAACCAGGACTAAACCAGGACTAAACCAGGTCTAAACCAGGACTAAAGCAGGACTAAAGCAGTATTAAACCAGTACATGTGAAAGTATTTCTTCTATATATTTGGAACAGACTCGAAACTCGATACTCGATACTCGATGTGCGATACTTGATACTGATTCTGATCCCATGATGAAAATAAACCCTCTTTGTTTAGACGATCTCCTGTGATTTTACACAGAACTTTCTGTTCTATTCCCATGTGTCCTGATATGTGTGGAATCCTGGTGTAGTCCTGGTTTAGTCCTGGTGTAATCTTGGTGTAGTCTTGGTCTAGTCTTGGTCTAGTCCTGGTCTAGTCCCGGTGTAGTCCTGGTCTAGTCCCTCGGTGTTAGTTCTTCCACTCTTAAACTCGTTCTCGTTCTCAACACGTCCTGATGATTAAAGCTCTATGACGGAACATGTGACACAGACAGAGTCATTTCTGCTCAGATGCCCCGCCCCCGAACTTCCTGGAACTGAGTCACCCGCAGTGACCCCGAGTCACCACAGGGAGGCGCCACACTGCCCACACAAAACACCAGGACTAAACCAGGACCAAACCAGGACCAAACCAGGACCAAAACAGGACTAAACCAGGACCAAACACAATCTGACACACAGGGAGGGCATCTGACACACAGGGAGGGCATCTGACACAATCTGATACACAGGGAGGGCATCTGACACAATCTGACACACAGGGAGGGCATCTGACACAATCTGACACACAGGGAGGGCATCTGACACACAGGGAGGGCATCTGACACAAATTCTTGGTAAAGCGTTGGAGGCGACTTCCTGTTTGAGTTTTCTAAGAACAAAGACGCACACAACACACAACTATACAACACACAACTATACAACACTATACAACACACAACTATACAACACTACACAACACACATACACAACTACACAACACACACAACTATACAACACACATACACAACTATACAACAAACATACACAACTACACAACAAACATACACAACTACACAACATTACACAACACACATACACACTACAATACACAATGAGGCAGAGGAAGGAAGCGCGGCCGCCACGCACAACCACCACACACACGACACACAACTCTACTACACAATACTAGTTTACTAGACTACAGATCTGTTTCAGTCCTGGTTTAGTCCTGGTTTAGTCCTGGTTTAGTCCTGATTACAGGTTTTGGGTTCTTTGGTCTGGACTTGTGTGGGAGATCTCTGGGACCACGGGCCACAGTGGAGCAGCGGCTTTAGTGCAAACTGCTGTTGTGTCCTTAGGCAAGACACTTCAGCCACACCTCTCCCAGACCCAGACCCCCAGACCCAGACCCAGACACAGACACCCAGACCCAGAGACCCAGAGACCCAGAGACCCAGAGACCCAGACCCAGAGACCCAGAGACCCAGAGACCCAGAGACCCAGAGACCCAGACTTAACCATGGAGTATTTTTAGAACAATTTCCATAAAACTGGTGTCACTGATTTAATTAAACTGTCACACTCTTCCTCCTCCTCTGTTGTTTTTTTACTCACACTGTCTCACTGTGTCTCTCTCTGTCACTGTGTCTCACTCTGTCTCTGTCTCTCTCTGACACTCTGTCTCTCTCTGACACTCTGTCTCTCTCTGACACTCTGTCTCTCTCTGACACTCTGTCTCTCTCTGACACTCTGTCTCTGTCTCTCTCTGACACTCTGTCTCTGTCTCTCTCTGACACTGTCTCTCTCTGACACTCTGTCTCACTCTGTCTCTGTCTCTCTGTCTGTCTCACTCTGTCTCTCTGACACTCTGTCTCACTATGTCTCTCTCTGTCACTGTCTCTGTCTCACTCTCTCTCACTCTGTCTGTCTCACTCTCTCTCACTGTCTCTCTCTGTCTTTCTCACTCTGTCTCTGTCTGTCTCTCTCTGTCTCTCTCTGTCACTCTCTGTCTCAGTCTGTCACTCTCTGTCTCAGTCTGTCACTCTCTGTCTCAGTCTGTCACTCTCTGTCTCAGTCTGTCACTCTCTGTCTCAGTCTGTCAGTCTGTCACTCTCTCTCTGTCTGTCTCACTCTCTCTGTCTGTCTCACTCTGTCTCTCTCACTCTGTCTCTCTGTCTGTCTCACTCTGTCTCTCTCTGACACTCTGTCTCACTCTGTTTCACTCTGTCTCACTCTGTTTCACTCTGTCTCAGTCTGTTACTGTATCTCTCTCTGTCACTGTGTCTCTCTCTGTCTCAGTCTGTCACTCTGTCTCTCTCTGTCTCTCTCTGTCTCTCTCTGTCTCTCTCTGTCTCACTCTGTCTCACTCTGTCTGTCTCACTGTCTCTCTCTGACACTCTGTCTCTCTCTGACACTCTGTCTCACTCTGTCTCTCTCTGACACTGTCTCACTCTGTCTCTCTCTGACACTCTGTCTCACTCTGTCTCTCTCTGACACTCTGTCTCACTCTGTCTCTCTCTGACACTCTGTCTCTCTCTGTCTTTCTCACTCTGTCTCTCTGTCTTTCTCACTCTGTCTCTCTGTCTTTCTCACTCTGTCTCTCTGTCTTTCTCACTCTGTCTCTCACTCTGTCTCTCTGTCTTTCTCACTCTGTCTCTCTCACTCTGTCTCTCTCTGTCTCAGTCTGTCACTCTGTCTTTCTCACTCTGTCTGTCTCACTCTGTCTGTCTCACTCTGTCTGTCTCTCACACTGTCTCACTCTGACACTGTCTCACTCTGACACTGTCTCTCTCTGACACTCTGTCTCTCTCTGTCTCAGTCTGTCACTCTGTCTCAATCTGTCACTCTGTCTCACTCTGTCTCTCTGTCTCAGTCTGTCACTCTGTCTCACTGTCTCTCTGTCTCAGTCTGTCACTCTGTCTCAGTCTGTCACTCTGTCTCACTCTGTCTCAGTCTGTCACTCTGTCTCAGTCTGTCTCACTCTGTCACTCTGTCTCAGTCTGTCTCACTCTGTCACTCTGTCTCAATCTGTCAATCTGTCACTCTGTCTCACTCTGTCTCTGTCTCACTCTGTCTCTGTCTCACTCTGTCTCTGTCTCACTCTGTCTCTGTCTCACTCTGTCTCACTCTGTCTCACTCTGTCTCACTCTGTCTCAGTCTCAGAGTCAGAGGGAAACTTGGACAGTAAACGCACTTTAAACCTGTTTTATCGCGATTCTTTTAAACAGAACAGACGACACAAAAACTAAAAACTGATTTAAAAATAATCAGGATCAGTGAAGTTTGAGTTCAGAGATATTTATATATATGAATCTATATGTGACACAGAAGAGCTGGACACGTCTATAGAATCATATATAATATAACATGTTTCTATAGAATCATCACATGTCATAAATAATCACATCACAAAAGCCTGAAACATGACAGAATAAAACGTGACTAAACACATGGATCATATGTGATTATGTGTGATTATAGGTGATCCAATACCGGGATCGAATATCGGCTCTCAAATATCAGTCCAGTCGATCTCCCGTCTGGACACTGTGATGTAAAGAGACGCCCTTTTTCTTTCGTGGTGAAATCTCAGACTTTTGAGTTTTGTTTCAATTTAAACATGTGACAGTTTCAGTTTCTGGTATCGGTTTGTATCGGGCATCAGCAGATACTTAAATCCACAGTATCGGTATCGAACCTGAAGAAGCCGGATCGGTGCCTCTCTGAGTAATTGTCAGACTTCAGACGGAGACGTTTGATTGGCTGTCGCTGAGTCCCGTCTGAACCGCGACAGAGTCATGTGACCTCCAGACGGTGTATTTTTAGCCTCTGGTTTAATGAAGCTCGTTAAGTCGCACATTTGCATAAAGTGTCTCATTTGCATAACATAAGACTGTAAATATGAGCTGTAACGAGGCCGTTTATCTGGAGACTTTAAAAACACACCTGATGATGTCACAGGGTGGCACTAATCATCCACAACTAGCCCCGCCCATAACACTCACTTAGCCCCGCCCACTAATTCTAGTTTTTGTTTTTTGGGGCAAATTGTATTTTATTTTATTTTTTGTCTAAATTTGTCTGTTTACTTTAGCAAAACATCACACTTTAAAACGTGTTATTGTGACAGGCCAATCAGCCCCACGGCTCACTTTGCCCCGCCCCACGGCTCACTTTGCCCCGCCCCTCACAAAGGTGCTGATCGCAGCAGAAAAGGTTTTGTGGCTCTGTTTTTGTGTTTTGTCTTTTGTCGTTTTGTTTTGTGGACAGGTTCAAACCGGCCCGGCTCTGTTCCCTCTGTAAACTCTGCCTTTGTGCCTTTGAGCCTCACGCCAGAGTCATGTGACCAGCTCTGTGTGCAGAGAAAGACTTTAAACTGAAGGAAAAAGCCCTAACCCAGAACCTGGGGTCAAAATAAACTCAGATGCCCTTCCAGAAGAAGTCTCTCGAAACGCGACAGTCACATGTCCAGCGACACATCAGGAGCTCAACTCCCGTTTGAAAACATTTAATATGTAAAAATATAAACGAGTTTAAGTGTATAAACGAGAGAACATGAGAGAGAGAGGGAAGGAGAGAGAGGGAGGGAGAGAAAGAAGGAGGGAAGGAGAGGGAGGAGAGAAGGAGGGGAGAGGGAGGAGAGAAGGAGGGAGAAGGATGAGAGAGGGAGGAGAGGGAGGAGAGAAAGAGGGAGAGGGAGAGGGAGGAGAGAGGGAGGGAGAGGGAGGAGAGAGGGAGAGGGAGGAGAGAGGGAGGAGAGGAAGGAGAAAAAGAGGGAGAGGGAGGAGAGAGGGAGGGAGAGGGAGGGGAGGAGAGAAAGAGGGAGAGGGAGGAGAGAAAGGAGAGAGAGGGAGGAGAGAAGGAGGGAGAAGGAGGAGAGAAAGGAGGGAGAGGGAGGAGAAAGGGAGAGGGAGGAGAGAAGGAGGACAGAAAGGAGGGAGAGGGAGGAGAGAAAGAGGGAGAGGAGGGAGGAGAGAAAGAGGGAGAGGGAGGAGAGAGAAAGAGGGAGAGGGAGGAGAGAGGGAGGAGAGAAAGAGGGAGAGGGAGGAGAGAGGGAGGGAGAGGGAGAAGAGAAAGGGAGGAGAGAGGGAGGAGAGAAGGAGGGAGAAGGATGAGAGAGGGAGGAGAGGGAGGAGAGAAAGAGGGAGAGGGAGGAGAGAAAGAGGGAGAGGGAGGAGAGAAAGAGGGAGAGGGAGGAGAGAGGGAGGGAGAGGGAGGAGAGAGGGAGGGAGAGGGAGGAGAGAGGGAGGGAGAGGGAGGAGAGAGGGAGGGAGGGAGAGGGAGGGAGGAGAGAGGGAGGGAGAGGGAGGGAGGAGAGAGGGAGGGAGAGGGAGGAGAGGAACATGAAACAAACAAGCAACAAAAATCAATTGAAGCAAAGGGACAGAGAGAGGAGGGAGTGGGGTGTGCATGAAAAGGTTGAAAGAGGGAGGGATGAGAGAGATGAGTGAGAGAGATAAAGAAGAGATGAAGAAAGAGGGAGAGAGAGAGAGGGGGAGGGGAACAGTGAAAGGTGCATAAACAACAGGCAAAGGAACAAAAATCAATTGTCGACTGAGGACAGAGGAGGATGGAGAGATGAAGGAGGGAGAGAGGGGGAGAGAGGGGGAGTGAGGGAGGAGTGAGGGGGAGTGAGGGAGGAGTGAGGGAGGGGTGAGGGTCTCAGGGGTCAGATTTGCTGCTTTACGGTGAGAGGACGAGTGACAGAAGGAGAGGAATATTAATTACACAGAGAGAGAAAGAAAGAGAGAGAGAGAGAGAGAGAGAGAGAGAGGAGGGAGAGGAGAGAGAGATGAGGGAGAGGAAGAAGAGGAGGGTAAGAGAGAGAGGGAGGAGAGGAAGCAGGAGAAGGAGCGAGGGAGTGAAAAAGAGAAAGAGAGAGAGAGAGAGAGAGAGAGAGAGTGAAAGAGAAAGAGGAGAAGGGGAGGGAGAGGAGCAGGTCAGACATTTTTCATCCCTAATTGGAAAAAGAGAAATAACATCACACTCCCCAATACAGACCTCAGACCTGGTCTAGACCTGGTTCAGTCCTGGTTCAGACCTGGTTTAGACCTGGTCTAGACCTGGTCTAGACCTGGTTCAGACCTGGTTCAGACCTGGTTTAGTCCCGGTTTAGTCCCGGTTTAGTCCTGGTTCAGTCCTGGTTCAGTCTGAAGTAAATAATTGCATCATAAAAACTCTTTGTCAACGTCAGATACTCCTCCTCTCCTCCTCCTCTCTCCCTCTCTCTCCCTCTCTCCCTCTCTCTCTCTCTCTTCCTCTCCCTCTCCCCCTC
>CM057086.1:36487538-36513779 GCA_029959045.1 Taenioides sp. WSHXM2023 | reverse complement strand
GAAGGCGCGGCTGAAGCGCAGCTCGAACTCGTTGGCCGAGTCGCAGAGCGCCTCTTTGACGGCGTCCAGGTCCAACGGAGGGGCGGGGCTATGGAGGGGGGCGGGGTCCGGGGACGGTCTGAGCCGCAGTGAGGGGGCGGAGTCTGGGGGCGGCGCCGTTCACAGAACCGTTAAAGTGAGAGTCTAAAGAAGCGCCGTCTGTTCTCTGCACCTCTGTGTCCACCTGTGTGTCCCTCTGCGTGTCCACCTGCGTGTCCACCTGCGTGTCCCTCTGCGTGTCCACCTGCGTGTCCACCTGCGTGTCCACCTGCGTCCTCTGTGTGTCCATGTCTCTGTCACTGCTCCCGTCTGTGCTCCTGTTGGGGTCCCTGCTCCTGTCTCTGCTCCTGTCCCCCAGCTGCAGATGCTCCGTGGGACAGCCCTTCTGAGACAGTTTGTACTGGATGTAGAATTCCACCAGGTCTCTGTTCAGGGACATGTTCTCGTCTGCTCCAGTGTCCTCCTCAAAGCTCCATCAGAAGAACCAGCAGAACCTTCAGAACCTCAGAGGAACCACGATCTAACCCCAGCTCAGCTCCTGGAGACAAACACACACGTCAGAACCTGACAGACCTGGTCTCAGAACAGCTCTGCAGTCCAGTCCTGATGGTCCAGTGTGTCAGGAGCACCAGCTCTGGTCTCTGTGTGTGTGTGTGTGTGTGTGTGTGTGTGTGTGTGTGTGTGTGTGTGTGTGTGTGTGTGTGTGTGTTTATGGCACACACTTCATGTGTGACCTCTGACCTCGTCTCAGGTCCAGTCTTTGTCTGAGGTCAGAGGTCACAGGAGATGTTTGAGTCAAATCGACCTGCAAGAGGAAACCAAACCAGGACCAGGACTAGACCAGGACTGAACCAGGACTAAACAAGGACTGAACCAGGACTGAACCAGGACTGAACCAGGTCTAAACGGTCTAATCTTGAGGACATGAAGATGTCCAAACTCGTCCTCTGTCCTCGCGCGTCCCTTTGTCTCTAAAATGTCTCCGCGCGGTGTTAAAACGTGACGCGGAACTGTCCGGATCAGCGTCACGTTTCTCTTTGTTTTTCTTTATGTTCTCGTGGATTTACGCGACACGCGTGTCCAAAAGTCTGTCCCGAGCGCGCGCGCAGACACAATGTTTACGTCGCCACACGCGCCACGCGCCAAACACGTGGCGATCAGCGCGTGCACAAGGATTCCTTTCTCCCGTGACCCGCGCGCGGAACAGACGCGACATTTACGCATTTAGAATCCGCGGCAGTGGCGCAGATACGAAATCAACGCGTCCAGTTTATGTCCAGAGACAGAGAGGAGGATGAGGAGGAAGAGGAGGAAGAGAGGAGGAAGAGAGGAGGAAGAGAGGAGGAAGAGAGGAGGAGGAGGAAGAGGAGGAAGAGGAGGAAGAGAGGAGGAAGAGAGGAGGAGGAGGAAGGGAGGAGGAGGAAGAAATGAGGAGTAAGAGAGGAGGAGAGGAGGATGAGGAGGAGGAAGAAATGAGGAGTAAGAGAGGAGGAGAGGAGATGAGGAGGAAGAGGAGGAAGAGGAGGGTAGGAGGAGAGGAGGAAGAGATGACGAGTAAGAGAGGAGGAGAGAGGACAGAGAGGAGGAAGAGGAGGGAAGGAGGAGAGGAGGAAGAGATGAGGAGTAAGAGAGGAGGAGAGGAGGAGAGGAGAGAGGAGGAGGAGGAGAGGAGGAGAGAAGAATAAGAGAGGAGAAAGAGAGGAGGAAAAGGAGGAGAGGAGAGGAGGAGAGAAGAGTAAGAGAGGAGAAAGAGAGGAGGAAAAGGAGGAGAGGAGGAGAGAAGGAGAGAAGAGTAAGAGAGGAGAAAGAGAGGAGGAAAAGGAGGAGAGGAGAGGAGGAGAGAAGGAGAGAAGGAGAGAAGAGTAAGAGAGGAGAAAGAGAAGAGGAAAAGGAGGAGAGGAGGAGAGAAGGAGAGGAAGAGCAATTTACATCCACAGAGAGGAGGAGGAGGAGGAGGAGGAGGAGGAGGAGGAGGAGGAGAAGAGGAGTACAGGAGCAGAGGAGCAGAGGAGCAGCGCGAGTGCGTCTCTCTTAGAGCCGCCGCCTCCTCGCGCGCGGGTTTCTGGTTTATCGGAATCGGATCTCAAAAGACTCGTTCAAACATTAACCACCGGAAACACTTTACGGCGTGGAATCTGGACTGTGGGTTATTCGACACGCCGCGGTCATGACGCGGCGTGGGGGACGTGGAAAATCAAAAACACGGCTCTACCTGACGCGGATGAGACGCGGGTGAGACGCTCCTCCGGATCAGAACCGTCCGTGTTCTGCCGCGCGTCTTGCCGCGCGTCCTGCCGCGAACATGAGGCGGAGTCGAGTTTGGAGCCGTCAGACCCACGGAGAATCCTCACAGTTCGGCTACACGCGTGGACCGTGCGTGTGGCGTACGTCTGGCTCGTCTCGTCGCTCCAGTGCCCCCCACGCGGAGCTCACGCACACGCCCCGCCCTCCGCTGTTACGTAACACGCTTCATAAACACGGATCCTCCTCGGTCCGCGCACGTTCAACCGCGTTACATTAACCAACATTTCCACACCATTTACCACGGACACGCGCGTAATCGGACAGGTTTATGTTTCCACGGAGGAGTCACGTCACGCTGTCACCGCGCAGGCCTCGTGTGACTAGAACATGTGTCTGTGGATCAACAATGAATAACGAGGATCATGACGCGCGTGGAAAGGGGAGCAAACCCCACTGGCCCCGTGATCATTTCATACGTGGGTCATTTCACTCGTGGGTTTTCTGACGGGTTTTATCCGTGGATTTGAACACGCTCCGCGGGTTTTAGAATAGTCCTGATTTTCTAATAATATTACGAGTCCAAACGGAGGAGTCACGTCCAGCCTGCCAGGAGGAGCAGGTTTAGTCCTGGTTTAGTCCTGGTTTGGTCCTGGTTTGGTCCTGGTTTGGTCCTGGTTTGGTCCTGGTTTAGTCCTGGTTTAGACCTGGTTTAGACCTGGTTTAGTCCTGGTTTAGTCCTGGTTTGGTCCTGGTTTAGTCCTGGTTTGGTCCTGGTTTGGTCCTGGTTTGGTCCTGGTTTAGGGGAGGAGCGGGTTTAGTCCTGGTTTGGTCCTGGTTTGGTCCTGGTTTAGGGGAGGAGCGGGTTTAGTCCTGGTTTAGTCCTGGTTTAGTCCTGGTTTAGACCTGGTTTAGGGGAGGAGCGGGTTTAGACCTGGTTTAGACCTGGTTTAGACCTGGTTTAGACCTGGTTTAGACCTGGTTTAGTCCTGGTTTAGGGGAGGAGCGTGTTTAGTCCTGGTTTAGTCCTGGTTTAGTCCTGGTTTAGACCTGGTTTAGTCCTGGTTTAGACCTGGTTTAGACCTGGTTTAGTCCTGGTTTAGTCCTGGTTTAGCCCTGGTTTAGCCCTGGTTGTGGTCCTGGTTTGGTCCTGGTTTAGACCTGGTTTAGGGGAGGAGCGGGTTTAGTCCTGGTTTAGTCCTGGTTTAGACCTGGTTTAGGGGAGGAGTGGGTTTAGTCCTGGTTTAGTCCTGGTTTAGTCCTGGTTTAGTCCTGGTTTGGTCCTGGTTTGGTCCTGGTTTAGGGGAGGAGCGGGTTTAGTCCTGGTTTAGTCCTGGTTTAGACCTGGTTTAGACCTGGTTTAGACCTGGTTTAGGGGAGGAGCGGGTTTAGTCCTGGTTTAGTCCTGGTTTAGACCTGGTTTAGTCCTGGTTTAGACCTGGTTTAGGGGAGGAGCGGGTTTAGTCCTGGTTTAGTCCTGGTTTAGACCTGGTTTAGACCTGGTTTGGTCCTGGTTTGGTCCTGGTTTAGTCCTGGTTTGGTCCTGGTTTAGTCCTGGTTTAGTCCTGGTTTAGACCTGGTTTAGACCTGGTTTAGACCTGGTTTAGTCCTGGTTTAGTCCTGGTTTGGTCCTGGTTTAGTCCTGGTTTAGTCCTGGTTTAGACCTGGTTTAGACCTGGTTTAGACCTGGTTTAGACCTGGTTTAGGGGAGGAGCGGGTTTAGTCCTGGTTTAGTCCTGGTTTGGTCCTGGTTTAGACCTGGTTTAGGGGAGGAGCGGGTTTAGTCCTGGTTTAGTCCTGGTTTAGACCTGGTTTAGGGGAGGACCGGGTTTAGTCCTGGTTTAGTCCTGGTTTAGTCCTGGTTTAGTCCTGGTTTAGTCCTGGTTTAGTCCTGGTTTAGTCCTGGTTTGGTCCTGGTTTAGACCTGGTTTAGACCTGGTTTAGTCCTGGTTTAGGGGAGGAGCGGGTTTAGTCCTGGTTTGGTCCTGGTTTAGACCTGGTTTAGACCTGGTTTAGTCCTGGTTTAGTCCTGGTTTAGGGGAGGAGCGGGTTTAGTCCTGGTTTAGTCCTGGTTTAGACCTGGTTTAGTCCTGGTTTAGTCCTGGTTTAGACCTGGTTTAGACCTGGTTTAGTCCTGGTTTAGTCCTGGTTTAGTCCTGGTTTGGTCCTGGTTTAGACCTGGTTTGGTCCTGGTTTGGTCCTGGTTTAGACCTGGTTTAGTCCTGGTTTAGTCCTGGTTTAGACCTGGTTTAGACCTGGTTTAGTCCTGGTTTAGTCCTGGTTTGGTCCTGGTTTGGTCCTGGTTTGGTCCTGGTTTAGACCTGGTTTAGTCCTGGTTTAGACCTGGTTTAGACCTGGTTTGGTCCTGGTTTGGTCCTGGTTTAGTCCTGGTTTAGTCCTGGTTTGGTCCTGGTTTAGACCTGGTTTAGACCTGGTTTAGTCCTGGTTTGGTCCTGGTTTGGTCCTGGTTTGGTCCTGGTTTAGTCCTGGTTTAGTCCTGGTTTAGGGGAGGAGCGGGTTTAGTCCTGGTTTAGTCCTGGTTTGGTCCTGGTTTAGACCTGGTTTAGTCCTGGTTTAGTCCTGGTTTAGTCCTGGTTTAGGGGAGGAGCGGGTTTAGTCCTGGTTTAGTCCTGGTTTAGTCCTGGTTTAGGGGAGGAGCGGGTTTAGTCCTGGTTTAGTCCTGGTTTGGTCCTGGTTTAGACCTGGTTTAGTCCTGGTTTAGTCCTGGTTTAGTCCTGGTTTGGTCCTGGTTTAGTCCTGGTTTAGTCCTGGTTTAGTCACTGTCATTACGCACAGCAGCGCGTCCAGAGGCGTCACCCGCGCGCTCCACCGTCTCAAAAATAAAAAACTCTGAACTAAACGAAACCGAATCACCGAAACCGAATCACCGGAGAATTTACAGATTTTCCGGTTTTACGCGGAGGATTAAAAACGCCACAGCTGCTCATCGCTCCGGAGCCGCGTCTGAAACGGCTGTCAGAGTCACAAAAGCTCCGGCCTTTCCTCTGCTTCAGAAAATAAAACTTCACGTTTTTAACCAAATCAAATCGCAGATTCAGCGCAGGTTTTGGCCAAACTGAGCAGCGCGTAAACCGAAGGTTAAGAGAAACACTCGAGTCTTTGCTCCGTGTCGGCGGCGTCCCGCGGCTAAAGCGGCGCAGGAGGAAATGGTTTAAATCACGTTTTAAAGACGCGTTTGTCGGACTCCGCGGACAGACGCGAGGCCTCGGGGCCGTGGGGCGTGTTACCTGCAGATCCGAGTCCGTGGAATCATCTCCGGACGCGGTTTAATCCAGCCCACGGTGGGACAAGGGCCGTTTGTGGCATTGCTAACGTTAGCCCGCTGCTAACGCCGGAGCAGAGCCGCGACTGGAGCGCGTCAGAACCGCGTCAGATCCGCCCCCCGCCGTGTCGCTCTCAGCTGATCTCTGCTTCAGGAAATGATCCATCAAACTGTAGACGGACACAAATCTGAGAGTTTGGACAGATTTAAAGGAGGAAACAAGGAAACAAGAATATAGAAGCGACACTTTGCGAGTTAAACGCGTTTGTGAAGCTCCAGTGTGCGAACCGTGAAAATCATCCGACAAATAAGACGCGTTTATGTTTTTATTGATTTCCTTTAAACCTTTTGGCCTTACAGAATGTTCTGGAGGTTCACAGAATGTTCTGGAGGTTTACAGAATGTTCTGGAGGTTTACCAAAGCTCCACACACTTTTATTCTAAATGTTGTGATTTTCCTCATTTTCCGGTCACGGTTTTTCTGGACGGTTCCGGATATTTCACTTTATTAAACATTAAACAAAGGATGTGGCGTCTCCATGGAAACCTTTGTTTTCCCAAAATCCACAGGAGCGCCTCCGGTTTGAGAACAGCACCCTCATGTGGACGTCTTAAGTCACTGCAGTAAACGGGGAAAGAAATGAAAAGTACCGTTTTTATAAAGAGGGCATTAAAGAGGGAGTATTATACCTCTGTGGGGTATTACAGAGGGAGTATTATACCTGTGTGGGGTATTAGAGGGAGTATTATACCGCTGTGGAGTATTACAGAGGGAGTATTATACCTCTGGAGTATTACAGAGGGAGTATTATACCTGTGTGGGGTATTACAGAGGGAGTATTATACCTCTGTGGAGTATTACAGAGGGAGTATTATACCTCTGTGGAGTATTACAGAGGGAGTATTATACCTGTGTGAGGTATTAGAGGGAGTATTATACCTCTGTGGGGTATTACAGAGGGAGTATTATACCTGTGTGGAGTATTACAGAGGGAGTATTATACCACTGTGGGGTATTACAGAGGGAGTATTATACCTCTGTGGGGTATTACAGAGGGAGTATTATACCTGTGTGGAGTATTACAGAGGGAGTATTATACCTCTGTGGGGTATTACAGAGGGAGTATTATACCTCTGTGGAGTATTACAGCGGGAGTATTATACCTGTGTGGGGTATTAGAGGGAGTATTATACCTCTGTGGAGTATTACAGAGGGAGTATTATACCTGTGTGGGGTATTAGAGGGAGTATTATACCTCTGTGGGGTTGAAAAGGTTATATTCACCCAAACGGATTGACGTGTTTTTAAAGTTTCACTCCCTTTGCTCTCCATCCTAAGTCCCTCCCCCTTCAGAGCACCTACACACTCAGTGTGCGTCGCAGTCACTGTGTTCAGTTTTGTCTCATGTTTTTGTACATTTATGGAGAATCGGCTCTATTCACGTTGACCAGAAGACGTCTGGAAACGTGGACGACACTGGTCCTGGACGGATCTATAATAAAAACGTATTAAATTTTATTTTAGTTCTATGTGGAAATGTGATAAAACTGGATTCAGCAGCAGCGTCTGCCAGAGTTTTCCACAGGGGACGGGGCTCGAGTCACTTACAGGTGGAACTGTTGATCTGCCGAACATTTTTTGTTTTTGTTTTTAATTAAGTTACACAAAGAACAGGCAATTTACAAAAGGAAAAAACAAAGTAGCGACATCGAGATGGAGAAAAACGGGCCATTTTTGCAGTTTGTGTCGCCAACAGCCCAAAGGAAGTCGCCATCTGCACGTTTCCAAACGTCTTCTGGTTTTGTGACGTAAGCGTGAATAGAACCGTGTGGAGCCTGGGGGACGTAGACTTGTGGGCGGAGCCTCGTACAGACTTGTACTGCTAACCATACGGAGGGTTTGAATAGGGCCCAGGAGAGATCACTAAATGACTCAAACATGGATGATTCTCAAACCTTTTCTGGCAGGTTTGAGGAACAGTTTTAGAACATGAGAAAAAGAGACAAAAGTCCAGTTTTCCAGAACACTCCATCTGTCGGCGCCGACTCGGGTCTGAGTGAGTGAAACTGGGCCGAGTGTCTCAGATTCCAGTTTATTTCTTCGTTCTGAATTTTACACACAATAAAACATCTGATATTTTACAATGAAAACTTTACAGAAGAATCACTGCAGAATATTTATATATTTATATCTCCCACATCCACAGGAGGAAACGCAGCCGGGATAAAGCACTTCAGAGAAGAAAACGAGAGGAGAGGAGGAGGAGAGGAGGAGGAGAGGAGAGGAGAGGAGGAGGAGGAGAGGAGGAGGAGAGGAGAGGAGGAGGAGGAGAGGAGGAGGAGAGGAGAGGAGGAGGAGAGGAGAGGAGAGGAGGAGGAGGAGAGGAGGAGGAGAGGAGAGGAGAGGAGGAGGAGGAGAGGAGGAGGAGAGGAGAGGAGGAGGAGGAGAGGAGAGGAGAGGAGAGGAGGAGGAGAGGAGGAGGAGAGGAGAGGAGAGGAGGAGGAGAGGAGAGGAGAGGAGGAGGAGGGGAGAGGAGAGGAGAGGAGGAGGAGGAGAGGAGAGGAGGAGGAGGAGAGGAGAGGAGGAGGAGAGGAGAGGAGGAGGAGGAGAGGAGGAGAGGAGAGGAGGAGGAGAGGAGAGGAGGAGGAGAGGAGAGGAGGAGGAGGAGAGGAGGAGGAGAGGAGGAGGAGAGGAGAGGAGGAGGAGGAGAGGAGGAGGTTTGAGTCTTTCTGGAAAACACTGAGTGGCGGCGTTTCACACTCGGATCATAAACTAGAGTCCTGCAACAACACTGCCCCTGACACATGTACTTATACTCAGATAAAATACTAACAGAGTCCTGGTCCAGACCTGGTCCAGTCCTGGTCCAGACCTGGTCCAGTCCTGGTCCAGACCTGGTCCAGTCCTGGTCCAGACCTGGTCTTTGGGTTAAAGTGGAGCACAGATCAGGTCGGGGGGAGTCAGTGAGGCGTCATGAATGTGAACACTGCCCTGGATAAAACCAGTGGAGAGGAGGGGGAGAAGCAGAGGAATCATGATAAAATCCCAGACGCCGGTGCAATCAAGCCTCAGAAACAAATACACAAAATTATATAAAATAGAATCAAAATAAATACTTAAAATCTCTGACAAAAACGAGTCGATCTGAGTTTAAGATGCACACGGAACATTCAACGATCTGACCCCAACGGGACCCCAACAGGACCCTGACGGAACCCCGACGAGACACCAACGGAACACCAACAGGACCCCGACGGGACACCAACAGGACCCCGACGGAACCCCGACGAGACCCCAACGGAGCCCCGACGAGACCCCAACGGAGCCCCGACGAGACCCCAACGGAGCCCCGACGAGACCCCAACGGGAATCCAACAGAACCTGGGATGTTTGGGTTCCTGTGTCTCTGATGACATCACACACTCTCCTGTCCAATCAGCTCAGAGTCTGGTTCAGATTTGTGACGACTATCGACCTAAAGTCCAATGTGATCAATAGAACGGTGACCTCTGACCCCTGACCCCATCTGAGAGTGACATCATCACTTTAAACAGTCTGAAAAACAAAATAAAATATAAAACTTTTCTGTGCCCGTTTCCAGTCAAATATTTCACTTTTAACTTCAGTTTAGCTTCAGTTACAATAAACAAACATTGGAGAAACATTCGTGTTTCATTTTGTCGAATGTCCAGAAAAAGCAACACTGCGGCACTTTTTTGGAGGACGGTCCGACGCCTGCTGGTCTCCATGGAGATGTTCTGCTTCGTCGCTTAATGTCTCGCAGTCTGGCATTTAACTTAAACATCTCCACAGACACAAGCAGGTAATGCCGTAAGACCAAGTTACAGGTGAGATCTGCAGAGAGGTAAGCCTGCTCACAGTAACAATGCAGGTTTTTTAGCAACAACAAACATCTGTAAATGAATAATGCCATAATGTGGAACATTCCAGGTCAAATGAAACAGAAAACGCAACGCACCAAAGTTCTGGTAGAGGCGCAAATGAAAAGAGCATCAATGAAATGATCTGAAATAAATGTAGAATAATCATTTTGAACATGGGCAAACATCTCCATGGAGACGAGCAGAAAAGTTACACAGTGAAACTTTAAACAGATCTACACCTGTCAAATGATTTTGGTTCTGGTTTTGTGGCGTTTCACTGGATTAAAGATGGACGCTGTGACAGAAGATGTGAATCCGAGAAAGAAAACTTCAAATTCACAAATACAAAAAAAAACTCAACAAAAAAACCTGGAATAAACTCCAAATCTGCAGGAGCAAAAACGAGTTCTGAACCTGCGTCTGGATCTGAGAAGGTTCACGAGCTCAGGTTTAGAACCATTACAGAGATCATTTAAAGCACCGAGTGTTTCTCAAACTGTGCGCCCTCTGGTGGCGCCCTCTGGTGGCGCCCTCTGGTGGTGTTTTGTTGCCGCCTCTTTTTGGTGAGTCTCTTTGGACCCAGTTTGTCCCCAGTTTGTCCCCGGTTCGTGGACCTGATTAAAGTCCAGGTTTAGATCTGATCTGAGGCGGGACGTGGTGTGAAAGTTTGAGAAGCACTGAAATAATCTGCCAACAAAGACGGAGCAACGTGACTTTAAAGATGCACAGCCTAAAGCTTCACTGTGGAATATTTCTGAGTTTCAAAGCTGCATTGTGTAACTTTTCTGGTGGATGGTCTGTCAAACACTTGTCTCCACAGAGATGTTATCACTTCGTCTGGAATGTTCCACAGTACGGCATTAAACCTTTCTATCTCCATGGAGACCAAACCAGACCAAGTTCCAGGTCAGATCTGTGGAGAGGCGACCCCGCTCACAGTCAGAATGTCTGTTTTTCTAGGGATTTTTGAGCTCTAAAACCACCTGGAATTGAATAAATGTAAAGTAGAGCCATTTAATGTCACACTGTGGAACATTCCAGGCAGAGCAGTGACGTATCCATAGAAACAAGCAGGTGACGGACCCACAACCAAAACGTTACATAGTGCAGCTTTAAAATCCTAAGACCTGAGTGGACTTGAGCTCCAGCAGGTCCGGGTCTGGATCAGGTCCGGGTCTGGATCAGGTCCGGGTCTGGATCAGGTCCAGGTCTGGATCAGGTCCAGGTCTGGAGCAGGTCCAGGTCTGGAGCAGGTCTAAGGCGGGAACCGTTCACAGTGAGAATCGTTTGTGTCAGGACTGAAGAGGAGGGGACACGGGCCACAGAAGCACATCTCCAGCAGTGAGAGGGTCAGAACTTTCATCTGGATTTGAGGAGGTGCCTCACAGCGAGAAGGTCCCTGGTTCTATTCCCACTTTGGTGCAGATAAGAGGCTGGAGAATGGAGACGGAGGCATTTCTAACAGGACATGATCAGGAGAAGGTCCTGGATGGAAGACTTTGGAGGAACTAATTTGAATATTTTTGTATTAAATGTCAAATATTTAATATCTGTAGTGTTTCTGTTCAGGAAAATTGATTTAAACCCAAAACATGCACAACGGGTCAAATCGTCCAGCTGAGGTTTAACCCAGATGCCCTGAAGGATGGGTCAAATGCAGAGGGACAATAAAGTGTATCTTAAGCTTAAAGTGCAGATGACAGATCAGACTCCTTCCACTAAAACAAAGTCTTTTCTCGTTTAGTGATTCTGTAGAAGTTTCTAAATGTTCTTCCTGGTGTGACGTACGCAGAGGAAACTCCATCACTGTTTCCATAGCGACCAGAATGTAAACAAGATCAGCTTTATTTAGGAACATGAGGGTTTAAAGTGTCAGTAAAGTCCTTCCTTGGGCCTAAAGTGTCTCTGTGTTTTTGGACTTTCCTCTGGTGACATCAGCAGACATCAGCAGGACTTTTCTGTCACTGAACTGATGTAAAACTGAAAGATTTAGCTCAGAGACTTTTCCTTTTTTCTAATTTTAGAATCAGAGAAATCTCTGAATCTGTCAAATGCACTTTACCCCAGCCCCAGATCAAAGTTCTGATGGAATGCATTTGTTTCATGTTGTGTAATGTTCCGCAGTGTTCAGACTCCTTCATGAGTCCAAAGGAGTCTCCTGCGCTCTGCGACGCCCCCCTGTGGAGAGTCCATGTCACAGGCAGAGCTGTGGCGCCCCCTGTGGAGAGTCTATGTCTCGTGCAGGACTGAAGCGCCCTCTGGTGGTGGAGCGTGGATGTGGAAGACGGAGCCGATTCTCAGGAAGAACCTCCTGAGCACCGCCCTGAGCTCTGGGATCAGGTCAAACTGCATCATCTCACAGAGACGGGGGTAAAAGGACGAGGACAGAGGACGGAACTGAGGACAGACGGATGGAAGGAGAGAGGGGAGGAGGGCGTGAAAGAGAGGAGAGGAGAGAGGAGAGAGGAGAGAGGAGAGAGGAGAGGAGAGGAGAGGAGAGAGGAGAGGAGAGAGGGGAGAGGGGAGAGGAGAGAGGGGAGAGGGGAGAGGAGAGAGGGGAGAGAGGAGAGAGGAGAGAGGAGAGGAGAGAGGAGAAAGAAGAGAGAGGAGAAAGGAGAGGAGAGAGAGGAGAGAGGATAGAGAGGAGAGAGGAGAGAGGAGAGGAGAGAGGAGAGAGGAGAGAGGAGAGGAGAGAGGAGAGAGAGGAGAGAGGAGAGAGGAGAGAGGAGAGAGGAGAGAGAGGAGAGAGGAGAGAGAGGAGAGAGGATAGAGAGGAGAGAGGAGAGAGAGGAGAGAGGAGAGGAGAGGAGAGAGGAGAGGAGAGAGGAGAGAGGAGAAGAGAGGAGAGAGAGGAGAGAGGAGAGAGGAGAGGAGAGAGGGGAGAGGAGAGAGGAGAGAGGAGAGGAGAGAGGAGAAAGAAGAGAGAGGAGAAAGGAGAGGAGAGAGAGGAGAGAGGATAGAGAGGAGAGAGGGGAGAGGAGAGAGAGGAGAGAGAGGAGAGAGGAGAGAGGAGAGGAGAGAGGAGAGGAGAGAGGGGAGAGGAGAGAGAGGAGAGAGGAGAGAGGAGAGAGGAGAGGAGAGAGGAGAGGAGAGAGGAGAGAGGAGAGAGGAGAGGAGAGAGGAGAAAGAAGAGAGAGGAGAAAGGAGAGGAGAGAGAGGAGAGAGGATAGAGAGGAGAGAGGAGAGAGGAGAGGAGAGAGGAGAGAGGAGAGGAGAGGAGAGGAGAGAGGAGAGGAGAGAGGAGAGGAGAGAGGAGAGAGAGGAGAGAGGAGAGAGGATAGAGAGGAGAGAGGAGAGAGAGGAGAGAGGAGAGGAGAGGAGAGAGGAGAGGAGAGAGGAGAGAGGAGAAGAGAGGAGAGGAGAGGAGAGAGGAGAGAGGAGAGAGGAGAGGAGAGAGGAGAAAGGAGAGGAGAGAGGAGAAAGGAGAGAGAGGAGAAAGGAGAGGAGAGAGGAGAGGAGAGGAGAGGAGAGAGGAGAGGAGAGAGGAGAGAGGAGAGAGGAGAGGGGAGAGGAGAGAGGAGAGGAGAGAGGAGAAAGGAGAGAGAGGAGAAAGGAGAGAGAGGAGAAAGGAGAGGAGAGAGAGGAGAGGCGAGAGGAGAAAGGAGAGGAGAGAGAGGAGAGAGGGGAGAGGAGAGAGGAGAGGCGAGAGGAGAGGAGAGGCGAGAGGAGAGGAGAGGAGAGAGGAGAAAGGAGAGGAGAGAGAGGAAAGGAGAGAGAGGAGAGAGGGGAGAGGAGAGGCGAGAGGAGAGAGGAGAGGAGAGGAGAGAGAGGAGAGAGGAGAAGAGAGGAGAGGAGAGGAGAGAGGAGAGAGGAGAGAGGAGAGGAGAGGAGAGAGGAGAGAGGAGAAAGGAGAGGAGAGAGAGGAGAGAGGATAGAGAGGAGAGAGGGGAGAGGAGAGAGAGGAGAGAGAGGAGAGAGGAGAGAGGAGAGGAGAGAGGAGAGGAGAGAGGGGAGAGGAGAGAGAGGAGAGAGGAGAGAGGAGAGAGGAGAGGAGAGAGGAGAGGAGAGAGGAGAGAGGAGAGAGGAGAGGAGAGAGGAGAAAGAAGAGAGAGGAGAAAGGAGAGGAGAGAGAGGAGAGAGGATAGAGAGGAGAGAGGAGAGAGGAGAGGAGAGAGGAGAGGAGAGGAGAGGAGAGAGGAGAGGAGAGAGGAGAGGAGAGAGGAGAGAGAGGAGAGAGGGGAGAGGAGAGGCGAGAGGAGAGAGGAGAGGAGAGGCGAGAGGAGAGGAGAGGAGAGAGGAGAGAGGAGAAGAGAGGAGAGGAGAGAGGAGAGGAGAGAGGAGAGAGGAGAGAGGAGAGGAGAGAGGAGAAAGGAGAGAGAGGAGAAAGGAGAGGAGAGAGGAGAGGAGAGGAGAGAGGAGAGGGGAGAGGAGAGAGGAGAGGAGAGAGGAGAGAGGAGAGGAGAGAGGAGAGAGGAGAAAGGAGAGAGAGGAGAAAGGAGAGGAGAGAGGAGAGGAGAGGAGAGGAGAGAGGAGAGAGGAGAGAGGAGAGAGGAGAGAGGAGAGGGGAGAGGAGAGAGGAGAGGAGAGAGGAGAGGAGAGAGGAGAAAGGAGAGAGAGGAGAAAGGAGAGGACAGAGAGGAGAAAGGAGAGGAGAGAGAGGAGAGGCGAGAGGAGAAAGGAGAGGAGAGAGAGGAGAGAGGGGAGAGGAGAGAGGAGAGGCGAGAGGAGAGAGGAGAGGAGAGAGGAGAGGCGAGAGGAGAGGAGAGAGGAGAGGCGAGAGGAGAGAGGGGGATAAAGAATTGATCAAATATTAAAGTCTGAGCTCTGAGAGTTCTCAACAGTAGTAGTAGCAGTAGCAGTAGTAGTAGTAGCAGTAGCAGTAGTAGTAGTAGTACTGCAGTAGTAGTACCTTCTGGTCTGGTAGTCGCAGAGTTCTCGTCAGCAGTAACATTAACAGGCTGTTCCAGGCCTCTCTGTGACTCTCTGAGGTCAGACTGATGAAATAATCCAGAGCCTCTGTGCACACCCTGCAACAAAAAAATAAAAATAAAAATACATTTAAAAGAATAATCTCCAATAAAGTATACTCGGGCGTTAAACCAAAAAACTTAATACAAATACCAACTCGTGATACTAGTCAACCTCTAAATAAGTGTGTAAAGTGTGGACTGCTAAACATAAGGTCGATTTCTTCTAAATCCTTTTTAGTCAATTAATTAATTCAGGACCATAACATTGATATTTTGGCCCTGACTGAAATTTGGCTTCAACCTGGTGATTTTGTGAGATTAAATGAGTCCACACCTCCAAGTCATGTCAACTTTCTGAGTGCCAGGAGCACAGGTCGAGGTGGTGGTGTTGCAGCCATTTCTCATTCTAGTTTATTGCTTTGTCCTAAAACTAATAAAGCGTTTGGCTCGTTTGAAAGCCTCAGTCTATCAATAACCTGCCATAATTGGAAAAACCAAAAAGGTGTTTTATTTATAATAATTTACCGACCTCCTGGTCCTTATTCAGAGTTTTTAACAGAGTTCTCGGATTTTGTGTCGGGTTTGGTTGTAGACTGGGACAAAATTATAATACTTGGAGATTTTAACATAAAAACCGACCTGACAGATGATTGTCTAAACAAAGCCTTTGGCGCTCTTTTGAATGACATCGGTTTTACTCAAAGTGTAAATCAGCCCACACACAGTCATAAGCACACATTGGATCTTGTTTTAACATATGGCATAGAGATCAGTGATCTAAAAGTCCTCCCAAAAAATCCTATATTATCAGATCATTTTTTGATTACCTTTCAGTTTATTCTTAAAGATTTCTCTGTTCACCACAATAAAATAATAACTAAAAGAACAATTTCTGAAAAAGCTGTTACTAATTTCATAGAAATAACTGGGCCAATATTTAATGATATGTCATGTGACCCGGCTGGGGATGGTTTAGATCCCATCAAAAGTGACCAATTTGTTGATAAGACCATGGATTCTTTGAAAACTGCCCTTGATGCAGTTGCTCCACTAAAACAGAAAGTTGTCAGGCCAAGGCGATCTGCTCCATGGTATAATGAAGAACTGCGTGCACACAAACAAAAGGTTAGGAGAATTGAGAAAAGTTACCGTAAAGCACACTCAGTGCAGTCTTTAAAAGCATGGAAAACCTGCCTTCTGTCCTATAAGCAGGCGTTGCGTGCGGCCCAAACCAGTTACTATTCCAATCTAATAGAAGTAAACAAAAATAATCCTAGGTTCTTATTCAGCACTGTAGCCAGGCTGACAAACTGCCACAGTGCAGTAGAACCTTCAATCCCAATTACTCTCAGTTCTGAGGATTTCCTGACATTTTTTAATAATAAGATCATTACTATAAGAGATAAAATAAATGAAATTGCCCCTACTTTTAATTCTGAGCAAGTCCAAGCTGTAAGAGTAGGGTCTCAAACTCATGTCCAGTTTTGGTGGGATCTGAATTATCCTCACTTGGTCCAGTTTTTGAGATGTTTGCTATTCTAAATCATGCAGAATTAACTTCTGCCTTTATGTCCTCTAAATCCTCAACTTGTATGTTGGACCCAATCCCAAGTAGACTTTTCAAAGAAATTCTCCCTCTAATTATAGATCCTATTCTTAATATAATAAATACTTCACTGGAAAGTGGTTATGTGCCTCAGTCTTTTAAATATGCAGTAATTAAGCCGCTCCTAAAAAAGCCTAATCTTGATCCTGACCTCTTAGCCAATTACAGACCTATTTCAAATCTTCCGTTTATTTCTAAAATTCTGGAGAGAATTGTAATTAAACAGCTTTGTCGCCATCTGCAGGAGAATAATTTATTTGAAAAATTTCAATCTGGATTCAGAACTCATCATAGCACTGAGACAGCCCTGGTTAAAGTAACAAATGATTTGTTATTGGCTGCTGACAATGGTCAGGTCTCAATACTGGTTCTGTTGGACCTCAGCGCAGCTTTTGACACAATCGACCACAACATTTTACTGCAGAGGTTGGAATGTGATGTGGGCATCAGAGGAACTGCCCTCAGCTGGTTTAAATCCTATTTATCCGATAGGTACCAGTTTGTAAATGTAAACCAGAGCTCCTCACAGTGCTCTAAAGTAGCCTACGGTGTGCCACAGGGTTCAGTTCTGGGTCCAGTTCTGTTTACCCTTTACATGCTACCGTTAGGTAATATCATCCGAAAGCACGGTATCGATTTCCACTGTTATGCAGATGACACCCAGCTGTACCTATCAATGAAACCTGATCAGACTAATCAAATTGAAAGGCTTAGTGACTGTGTGAGGGACATAAAAACATGGATGACCTTTAATTATTTACTTCTTAACCCTGAAAAACTGAAGTCATTCTATTAGGCCCAATAGAGTCTCGTAGGTACGAGACTCTATTGGGGTTTTGTCCCGGCCTGCAGCTGGGCTCGATGTAAAGTTTGACTCTCTAACTGAGCAGACAATCACATTGGACAATGTCAGTGTAGCCTCCAGCTCCACTGTAAGAAACCTTGGAGTCCTATTTGATCAAGAGCTCTCATTTAAAGCACACATAAGCCATGTCTGTAAAACGGCTTATTTTCATTTACGCAATATAGCCAAAATTAGAAATGTACTGCCAAAAAATGATGCTGAAAAACTTGTCCATGCTTTTGTCACTTCGAGGTTAGACTATTGTAACTCCCTGCTTGCAGCTTGCCCTAAAAGCTCTATAAAAAGCCTTCAATTGGTTCAAAATGCAGCAGCAAGAATACTAACAGGTACTAAAAAACGAGAGCACATTACTCCAGTATTAAAAAATCTTCATTGGCTTCTGGTTGAGCTTAGAGTAAAATTTAAAATTCTTCTTCTAACCTATAAAGCTGTAAATGACATGGCCCCTTCCTACATTAAAGATGAAATTGTACCTTATCATCCTAACCGTTCACTCCGCTCTCAAAATGCTGCACTATTGGTGGTTCCTAGAGTCGCTAAAAGTACTTTAGGAGGTAGAGCTTTTAGGTACCAAGCACCCTTGTTGTGGAATCAGCTCCCTGCTCATGTCAAAGAAGCTGACACAGTCTCTACATTTAAGATTAGGCTCAAAACGTTCCTCTTTGAATTAGCTTATGGTCAGGTCAGTTAGGAACAGAAACTAAACCCATAGGCCTAGTTAAGCTGCTCTAGGAGATATATTACTGGGGAAAGTATGGCAACTTGAGCACTGTCCTCTGGTTTCTCCTACTTTTTCTCCTCCTACTGTTAAGAATATTCAATTACTAGTTCATTCATAGTCTGTTCTTTGCTATTCACATGTTGTCCCTGTCCCACTCCCTTTTGGGGAGTGTAACTGTTTCAGATGCTGCTGTTCCAGTTTGGACCGCTGCTGCCCCCTAGTGTCGAGGACCTGGACCCCTCCTCTCCTTCCCTGTCCTGGATTAACTGTCCTCGTCCTGCTAGATCAGTAGTTTCATCTGCCTGTCCGTCCATAGGAGTGGATCTCTCCTGTGGTTCTCCTTGAGGTTTCTCCGTTTTCCTATTGCGTTTTTCAGAGTTTTTCCTTGGCGAGAAGGAGGGTCTAAGGACAGGAGATGCTGGGACAATCATCCATTTGCCTGCTTGTTGTTGGACATTCTGTATTTTTGATTTATGAATGTTTCTTATTCTGCTTCATTCTCTGACTTCTCTGTTTGCTAAATCAACAATTTTGTGAAGTCCGCCGAGATAACTGTTGTTGTGATTTTGGGCTATACAAAAATAAATTGAATTGAACTGAATTGAAATATGAGCGGGTACAGAGGGGGTATTTACCTCTGTGGGGTATTACAGAGGGGGTATTTCCTTCTCCATGTTCCTTTTATAGTTTTGAAAATGTCCTATTCCCCCAAAACAGTTTATGAACAGGTTTTATAAGTTTAACTTTTGTTTTTGTTGCTCTGAGTCTCCCCTCTCTTTGCTCCCCGTGCTAAGTCACTCCCCCTTCAGAGCTCTATCCCAACACACTCAGCCTCTTTGTGCTAAGTCACTCCCCCTTCAGAGCTCTATCCCAACACACTCAGCGTGTTCAAGAAGGTGTTTAAATTGTTCCATACTTGGTTTGTAAAGTCGTGTTTCTCTGACCTCAGGAGTCGCTCCTGCGTGTCGCCCCAGGCCTCCTGCAGTTTGGGGTCAGAGTTCATCTTAAACAGGATCCTGAGGCTGCAGGCCAGACTGGTGCTCTCCTGCTTCAGCAGATTCGGCTTGGACTTCCCTTTGAACCCTGCAGGGGGCGCACACACATACATATACATACACACACAGGTGAGTTAGAGAGCAGGATATGACATCACAGAGGGGGCGGGGCTCACCTGCTCGCCACAGGGCCGTGCGCTGCTCGTTGTTGGAGTTGAAGTCTTTGGCGAATCGGTGTGACTCCAGGAGACAGTCCAGGAGTCTGAACAGGTGAGAGGACGACAGGTGCACGTACATGCCCTGCTCCGCACCTGTCTCACCTGTCGCCTCCTGCTCCTGCAGAGTGTCACGCTGAAGAGACAAGAACAGAGTGGACAGGTTAAACACACACACAAGCACAAGTTAGACTCACGGTAAATACTCACACACAGTACACACAGAGTACACACAGAGTACACACACAGTACACACACAGTACACACACAGGTCTATGCATCCTCGCTCTTGTTCAGTCAAAGTGTCAGGTGTTGTTGAGTTTGTATATTCCCTGTACAGGTGTGTACAGGTGTGTACAGGTGCGCACAGGTGTGTGTCTCACCTGAGCGGCGGACATGTTGTCTGCGTCCTCCTTCTTGCTGGTGGAGGGGTAGAACACGATGTTGTCGATGGTTTGGATGAGCTCCAGCTGCACCACACATTTAATGAGGAGACCAGCAAAGAGACGCTGGTCTGAGGCTCCTGAGGGACACAGAAGAACCATGAGAACACAGAAGAACAGAGAAGAACACAGAAGAGAAGAGACGCTGGTCTGAGGCTCCTGAGGGACACAGAAGAACCATGAGAACACAGAAGAACAGAGAAGAACACAGAAGAGAAGAGACGCTGGTCTGAGGCTCCTGAGGGACACAGAAGAACCATGAGAACACAGAAGAACAGAGAAGAACACAGAAGAGAAGAGACGCTGGTCTGAGGCTCCTGAGGGACACAGAAGAACCATGAGAACTCAGAAGAACACAGTAGAACGCAGAAGAGTCAGGATCAGGACCACAGCAGAGTCATACAGTTAGAACAGAACCAGAACCATAAGAACCATCCAGTCTCCATCAGGAAGGAACACAGGTAAACGGGTCAGGGGTCATAGGGGTCATAGGGGTCATAGGGGTCATAGGGGTCATAGGGTCCACAGGGTCCACAGGGCCATAGATCAGAGGTCAGACTCACGCGTGTTGGAGCGCCCCTTCCATGTGTCGTCACTGGACATTTGACTGTGTCCTCGCTCTGACGCCGCGCGGTCGTAGCTGCCCTGAGACTGAGCGTCAAAGTCCACCTCCTGCAAACGCACAAACATACACAGATACACAAAGATACACATATTAAATGTAAGGTATAGTATAAACAGTATAATCAGTATATATATTACTCTATAGGATTTAGATCAAACACATGACACAAAGTAAAGTGATGATTCTTACAAAATGCTTCCCCTCTGAAGACTCCTCCTCCTGTCCCACCGGACGCCACGACAACAACCTGAGACACACAAGACAGGTGTGAGGACAGGTGTGTGAGAGGACAGGTGTGTGAGAGGACAGGTGTGTGAGAGGACAGATGTGTGAGGACAGGTGTGTGAGAGGACAGGTGTGTGAGAGGACAGGTGTGTGAGAGGACAGATGTGTGAGGACAGGTGTGTGAGAGGACAGGTGTGTGAGAGGACAGGTGTGTGAGAGGACAGATGTGTGAGGACAGGTGTGTGAGGACAGGTGTGTAAGAGGACAGGTGTGTGAGAGGACAGGTGTGTGAGAGGACAGGTGTGAGAGAGGACAGGTGTGTAAGAGGACAGGTGTGTGAGGACAGGTGTGTGAGGACAGGTGTGTAAGAGGACAGGTGTGTGAGAGGACAGGTGTGTGAGAGGACAGATGTGAGAGAGGACAGATGTGAGAGGACAGGTGTGTGAGGACAGGTGTGTGAGGACAGGTGTGTGAGGACAGGTGTGTGAGAGGACAGGTGTGTGAGAGGACAGGTGTGTGAGGACAGGTGTGTGAGAGGACAGGTGTGAGAGGACAGGTGTGAGAGGACAGGTGTGTGAGAGGACAGGTGTGTGAGAGGACAGGTGTGAGAGAACAGATGTGAGAGAACAGATGTGAGAGGACAGGTGTGAGAGGACAGGTGTGAGAGGACAGGTGTGTGAGAGGACAGGTGTGTGAGAGGACAGGTGTGTGAGGACAGGTGTGTGAGAGGACAGGTGTGTGAGAGGACAGGTGTGTGAGAGGACAGGTGTGAGAGGACAGATGTGAGAGAACAGATGTGAGAGGACAGGTGTGAGAGGACAGGTGTGTGAGAGGACAGGTGTGTGAGAGGACAGGTGTGTGTGAGGACAGGTGTGTGAGAGGACAGGTGTGAGAGAACAGATGTGTGAGGACAGGTGTGTGTGAGGACAGGTGTGTGAGAGGACAGGTGTGTGAGAGGACAGGTGTGTGTGAGGACAGGTGTGTGAGAGGACAGGTGTGTGAGAGGACAGATGTGTGAGAGGACAGATGTGTGAGAGGACAGGTGTGTGTGAGGACAGGTGTGTGTGAGGACAGGTGTGTGAGAGGACAGGTGTGTGTGTGTGAGGACAGGTGTGTGAGAGGACAGGTGTGAGAGAGGACAGGTGTGTGAGAGGACAGGTGTGTGTGAGGACAGGTGTGTGAGAGGACAGATGTGTGAGAGGACAGATGTGTGAGAGGACAGGTGTGTGAGAGGACAGGTGTGAGAGAACAGATGTGAGAGAACAGATGTGAGAGGACAGGTGTGAGAGGACAGGTGTGAGAGGACAGGTGTGAGAGGACAGGTGTGTGAGAGGACAGGTGTGTGAGAGGACAGGTGTGTGAGGACAGGTGTGTGAGAGGACAGGTGTGAGAGAACAGATGTGAGAGGACAGGTGTGAGAGGACAGGTGTGTGAGGACAGGTGTGTGAGAGGACAGGTGTGTGTGAGGACAGATGTGAGAGGACAGGTGTGTGAGAGGACAGGTGTGAGAGGACAGGTGTGTGAGAGGACAGGTGTGTGAGAGGACAGGTGTGTGAGAGGACAGGTGTGAGAGAACAGATGTGAGAGGACAGGTGTGTGAGGACAGGTGTGTGTGAGGACAGATGTGAGAGGACAGGTGTGTGAGAGGACAGGTGTGTGAGAGGACAGGTGTGTGAGAGGACAGGTGTGAGAGGACAGGTGTGTGAGAGGACAGGTGTGTGAGGACAGGTGTGTGAGAGGACAGGTGTGTGTGAGGACAGGTGTGTGAGAGGACAGGTGTGTGTGAGGACAGGTGTGTGTGAGGACAGGTGTGTGAGAGGACAGGTGTGTGTGTGTGAGGACAGATGTGTGAGAGGACAGATGTGTGAGAGGACAGGTGTGTGAGAGGACAGGTGTGAGAGGACAGGTGTGTGAGAGGACAGGTGTGTGAGGACAGGTGTGTGAGAGGACAGGTGTGTGTGAGGACAGGTGTGTGTGAGGACAGGTGTGTGAGAGGACAGATGTGTGAGAGGACAGGTGTGTGAGAGGACAGGTGTGAGAGGACAGGTGTGAGAGGACAGGTGTGAGAGGACAGGTGTGTGAGGACAGGTGTGTGTGTGTGAGGACAGATGTGTGAGAGGACAGATGTGTGAGAGGACAGATGTGTGAGAGGACAGGTGTGTGAGAGGACAGGTGTGAGAGGACAGGTGTGAGAGGACAGGTGTGTGAGGACAGGTGTGTGAGAGGACAGGTGTGTGAGAGGACAGGTGTGTGTGAGGACAGGTGTGTGTGAGGACAGGTGTGTGAGAGGACAGGTGTGTGTGTGTGAGGACAGATGTGTGAGAGGACAGATGTGTGAGAGGACAGGTGTGTGAGAGGACAGGTGTGTGAGAGGACAGATGTGTGTGAGGACAGGTGTGTGTGAGGACAGGTGTGTGAGAGGACAGGTGTGTGTGTGTGAGGACAGATGTGTGAGAGGACAGATGTGTGAGAGGACAGTTGTGTGAGAGGACAGGTGTGAGAGGACAGGTGTGTGAGAGGACAGGTGTGTGAGGACAGGTGTGTGAGAGGACAGGTGTGTGTGAGGACAGGTGTGTGTGAGGACAGGTGTGTGAGAGGACAGGTGTGTGTGTGAGAGGACAGGTGTGTGTGTGTGAGGACAGATGTGTGAGAGGACAGATGTGTGAGAGGACAGATGTGTGAGAGGACAGGTGTGAGAGGACAGGTGTGAGAGGACAGGTGTGTGAGAGGACAGGTGTGTGTGAGGACAGGTGTGTGAGAGGACAGGTGTGTGTGAGGACAGGTGTGTGTGAGGACAGGTGTGTGTGTGTGAGGACAGATGTGTGAGAGGACAGATGTGTGAGAGGACAGGTGTGTGAGAGGACAGGTGTGTGAGAGGACAGATGTGTGAGAGGACAGGTGTGTGTGTGTGTGTGTGTGTGTGTGTGTGTGTGTGTGTGTGTGTGTGGTGGACAGGTGTGTGTAGTTCTTACGCGTGTGGACAGGTGTTCTGGAAGATCTCCTTCATACAGGAGCAGGTCATGTCCCAGACTTCAGGACTGAACTTCTCTCCGTTCAGAATCACCAGGTTTTCCAGACAGTTTGTCCCCGACCGCGCCAGCTGCTCATTATCTGTACACACAACACACACACAACACACACACACACACACACACACACGCACACACACACACGCACACACGCACACACGCACACACGCACACACGCACACACACACACACACACGTACGTACGTAACACAGCAGGATTGATCAGAGGTGGTGTTTCCAGTGAGGAGGTCCTGGAGGTGTTTTTATCACTTTTATAAACCTGACTTTGGTTTGACTCCGAGATCTTCTCACCTGTGCTTAAAGCTGCACTGTGTATTTTTTTGGTCTGGGGTTCATCATCTGCTTTTCTATGGAGACGTCACTGCTCTGCCTGGAATGTTCCACAGTGTGACATTAAACAGCTCTACTTTACATTTATTCAATCACAGGTGGTTTTAGAGCTCAAAAATACCTAGAAAAACAGACATTCTGACTGTGAGCGGGGTCGCCTCTCCACAGATCTGACCTGTAATTTGGTCTGGTTTGGCCTCCATGAAGATAGAAAGGTTTAATGCCATACTGTGGAACATTCCAGACAAAGCAATAACATCTCCATGGAGAAAAGTGTTTGACGAACCCTCCACCAGGAAAGTTTCACAGTGCAGCTTTAATCTTCATTCGGTGTAGTTTGTAGATTCTCCAGACGGTGGCGATCTCACAGAAGCTCATCAAATAAACTGGTTCTTTTGTTTCAGACTTCTGAACTCATTCCTTAAATACTTTTAGCCTTCGTGTTTCACACTGAGCCTCACACACCTTGTTCTAGATGTGCCCTACTGAAACTCTGCAGTGACATCACGCTGGGGAAGGGTGTTCTACATATATGTCTATGTCAGAATGTTTAGCAGTTACCATGGAGACAACAAGGCAAATACTAGCAAACACCGATAAAAAGTGTTAAGTCTGAAAAGGACAAAGTGATGTTTGGTACCTTGCCTGACACACCACTGCAGCTGTGTGAAGATGTCCGGCAGGAGGATGGGGCTCAGAGCTTCGTAGAAATGGGTGAAGACGTCACAGATGGCGTAGAGGGCGTGGTTACAGGTGGTGGTCATCCACTCGGTCTTCTACAGAAACACACGACGGAAACAGGAGTGAAAGGGAGAAGTCCAAAACAACACACGTGTGGAGTTATTTTTAAATCATTTCAGATTTTACAACTAATGTTTCACTATCAACTGTAAGAGTGTCCAAGAGTCCAAGTGTGAAAGTGTGTAAGAGTTCAAGTGTGTAAGAGTCCAAGTGTGTAAGTGTCCTAAAATAAAACCAGGCCAAACTGATCCAAAGGTCTGAGGTCTTTTCTCCACAAAACTGGTGTGTGTGAATCAAAGTTCACACATTCTGAAACAGGAAACGGTCTCGTCACATCAGTGTGTCTAACCAGCATATCGATGATATTTGGGAGCCGATATCCCACCCCAGTATCGTATCGGTGCATCAGTTTTTCTCTGTGGCCTCAGTCCCTCAGAGTCAAACCTGTTTTATGGGCTGGAGACTGCAGCGCCCTCTGGTGGTGGAGCTAAATACTGTCCTCCTCCAGTCTCACACTCCTGCCTGCCAGTTTATCATATACAGTATATATAGTTTATATGTAGTTTATATATAGTTTATATATACCTCCGTCTGCTGCTCTGGGAGTTTCATGTTGTCAAAGATCCTGAAGACGATTCTGAACAGATCGTGCCACCAGTGAGTCTCAAAAGAGCTTCCATAACTCTTCATGATCTCAAACATCACCGTCAGACCTCTGGAACCACAAATAAAATCCACTTTAATATTATACACGAGAGAAACCACATATATGAACATTTAACATTATACACACTACCATAATATATACACTTCACTATTTAAACATCACCGTCAGACCTCTGGAAGGAAACACACAGGACTGTATGACCACATGATGACATCACAAGGTGGAACAGAGTGTTTTCAGTTTGAGAGAAGAACTTGTGTTAAATCTGCAGGTTTGTGTGTTAAACATGTGAATGAAACAAACACAACTCCAGGTGTTTGTGACGAGGAAACGACATTAGAGCAGAGCAGAGGATTATGGGACATTGAGTCTCAGTGTAAACAACATTAGAGCAGAGGATTCTGGGAGATTTAACACCTGGTGCATCCAGTTTGCAGCGGTTGATGATGCAGGAGAGCTGTATGCTGTTGTGTTATGGTATGTTTGTGTTGTGTGGTAGTTGTGTGGTAGTTGTGTGGTAGTTGTGTGGTAGTTGTGTGGTCATACCTGGTGCGTACGTCCAGTTTGCAGCGGTTGATGATGCAGGAGAGCTCAAACAGAATGGGGAACCATCCTCTGACCCAGACTCTGTCTCCTGGAGCCACGTTCATGTCGTCACTGGTGTACTCCCGAAGAGCCTGAGGAAAACACGGAAAACACGGAAAAGTACTACACAGTACTACACATTGTACTCACAAAGAGAGAAAAGGGCAAAGGTCAGAGGTCAAAGGTTATTGCCTTAGTAATCACAGTTTAGTCTGAAGGCGTCAACAGGAAGTGAAGCAGTAAAAGTTTAGAACTAAAGCTTCTGTGTTAAAGTCACTCAAACACAGATCTGACAGGATCAACTGTCACTCAAACACAGATCTGACAGGATCAAACACAGACCTGACAGGATCAAACACAGATCTGACAGGATCAAACACAGATCTGACAGGATCAAACACAGATCTGACAGGATCAACTGTCACTCAAACACAGATCTGACAGGATCAAACACAGATCTGACAGGATCAACTGTCACTCAAACACAGATCTGACAGGATCAAACACAGACCTGACAGGATCAAACACAGATCTGACAGGATCAAACACAGATCTGACAGGATCAACTGTCACTCAAACACAGATCTGACAGGATCAAACACAGATCTGACAGGATCAACTGTCACTCAAACACAGATCTGACAGGATCAACTGTCACTCAAACACAGATCTGACAGGATCAACTGTCACTCAAACACAGATCTGACAGGATCAAACACAGACCTGACAGGATCAAACACAGATCTGACAGGATCAAACACAGATCTGACAGGATCAACTGTCACTCAAACACAGATCTGACAGGATCAAACACA
>CM057086.1:36345038-36485038 GCA_029959045.1 Taenioides sp. WSHXM2023 | reverse complement strand
GGAAAGAGGAGAGAGAGAGGAGGAGAGAGAGGGAGAGAGCGGAGAGAGAGGAGAGAGGAGAGAGAGAGGAGGAGAGAGAGGAGATAGGAGAGAGAGGGAGAGAGAGGAGGAGAGAGAGGGAGGAGAGAGAGGAGAGAGGAGAGAGGAGGAGAGAGAGGAGAGAGGAGAGAGAGGAGAGAGGGAGAGAGAGGAGAGCGAGGAGAGGAGGAGAGAGGAGAGAGGAGGAGAGAGAGAGGAGAGGAGGAGAGAGGGGAGAGAGGAGAGAGGAGAGAGGAGGAGAGAGAGGAGGAGAGAGGGAGGAGAGAGAGGAGAGAGAGAGGAGGAGAGAGAGGAGAGCGAGGAGAGAGGAGAGAGGAGGAGAGAGGAGAGCGAGGAGAGGAGGAGAGAGAAGGAGAGAGGAGGAGAGAGGAGAGGAGGAGAGAGGAGAGAGAGGAGAGGAGGAGAGAGAGGAGGAGAGGAGAAGAGAGAGGAGAGAGAGGAGGAGAACGAAAAAGAGGGAGAGAGGAGGAGACGAGACAAATCAGTAAAAACAAGAAAACACAACTGCATCAATGCGTCCTGTGTGTGTATGTATGTGTGTATCTGTGTGTCTATCTGTGTGCGTCTGTGTGTGTCTCTTACAGACGATGTGTCCCGTGGTCTGGAAGGCCAGCTCCACGATGCTCTCGTCGTGATCTGCTGCTGCCTGGTGGAACACGGAGAAAATGTTCTTCCATCCAGAACGAATGTTCCCCGCCTGAGAGTTCACCATCTGAGCCACACACCGGATCACCATGTCACGGATGGTGGGAGATCTGAGGAGGAGAGGAGGAGGAGAGGGGAGGAGAGAGGAGAGGAGGGGAGAGGAGGAGAGAGAGGAGGAGAGAGAGGAGGAGAGAGAGGAAGAGACAGGAGGAGAGGAGGAGAGAGTGAGGGGTGACAGGTGGAAGGAGACAGGAGAGAGAGAAGTTCAGTATTTTACACCTGAAGATGTTTAAAGCTCCTGTAAAACCAAAACCAACCCCTGTGAGATTTAAGTCCATGTTCTGATGTTCCTCCTCAAAAACACCTGGAGTTGTGTTTGTTTCATTCACATGTTTGAGGAACTCTTTATTATTAGTCTGTCTACATCTCCAAAGCTCCAAACGCTCTGTTCCACCTTGTGATGTCATCAAGTGGTAGTTTTCAAGTGAACAGCTCCTTTTACCTTTAGTTCAGTCGAGATCGGCAATTCCAGGACTGAAATGACCCAAATGATTCTAGTGAAGGTGTGTGGAGTTTAAAAACACAGTGGAGCACTTCCTGTATCACCACATGATGACATCACAAGGTGGAACAGAGTGTTTTCAGTCTGAGAGAAGAACTCGTGTTAAATCTGCAGGTTTGTGTGTGAAACATGTGAATGAAACAAACACAACTCCAGGTGACGAGGAGACGACATTAGGACAGAGCAGAGGATTCTGGGACATGTATTTTTTGCGGTTCTGTTAAAGTGCACTCACCTGTTCTTCTTCATGATGTGCTCAAACGGACGCAGGAAGTCCTTCTGGAAGCGGAAGTTTGCCAGTTCTCCTTTTTCCAGGAACTTCATGGAGAGCTGCCTCAGAGAATCCACAGCAAAGATGGCCACGTCCTCATTTGGGTTACAGCCCACCTGAGAAAATACCCGAGAAGTACTACAACCTGAGAAAATACACGAGAAGTACTACAACCTGAGAAAATACACGAGAAGTACTACAACCTGAGAAAATACCCGAGAAGTACTACAACCTGAGAAAATACCCGAGAAGTACTACAACCTGAGAAAATACACGAGAAGTACTACAGCCTGAGAAAATACACGAGAAGTACTACAGCCTGAGAAAACACACGAGAAGTACTACAGCCTGAGAAAATACACGAGAAGTACTACAACCTGAGAAAATACACGAGAAGTACTACAACCTGAGAAAATACACGAGAAGTACTACAACCTGAGAAAATACCCGAGAAGTACTACAACCTGAGAAAATACCCGAGAAGTACTACAGCCTGAGAAAATACACGAGAAGTACTACAACCTGAGAAAATACCCGAGAAGTACTACAACCTGAGAAAATACACGAGAAGTACTACAGCCTGAGAAAATACACGAGAAGTACTACAGCCTGAGAATACAGGAGGAGAAATGGTAGAACATGAGAATCACGGAGCTGCTGCTGTTTTCAGATTGTAGAATGTGATGAAGTCAAACTCTCAGCTGAGGGCAAATATCTATTTTATTTGTTTTATTTATTTTATTTTGAGACGGGGACAGGGCACGATCTACATGAACCTTAACAGGACAGACTCTTGGTGCATGTTGTTGCTCCAGAGCTCATTTCCACTGTCGTCCCTGGTGCAGGTTTTTTAGTTTTATCTAAAAGGGAAATGAACAAAAGCTCCACCTGTTTGTTTATTTTAGATTAGACCCTGAACCTGAACCTGAACCAGGCCAAAAATCTCTCCTCTGTGATGAAAATACGTTCACAAACAGGTCGAGAGTGCGGGCCTGTACCCTACACGGGGCTGGTGGGTCGTTACCATACGGAGGGGCAGTTCTGACCTTGTTGAAATGGTCCCCGATGACCTGCCAGATCCTGGACCACTGGAGTCTGATGCGGTTCATGTTGTAGTAGGAGATCTCCACGATCTTCTGCAGAGAGAACATCCTGGGCTGGTGTGAAGAGGCCAGCTCGTCCATGGAGACCGCACACAGCCAGCGGACGAAATCCACTGGAGATACAGTATAGAAGAGAAATGTATATAAGAAAAATACAATCAAAACATGAGAGACTGCGCACAGCAAATAAATCCAATGAAAATAAATAAAATTAAAAGTATGTATCGGGCTAAAATTTAAAGTAATGTATGAAAATAGAATCTCAGAGGGAGACGGACTCTGTGTTTATCAGAATTTTACACCTGAAAGTTTCTATAAGGGATGATTTTCATCTATAATGTGTCTGTAGTGTTCTCTGTGGAATGGACACTGTGGAGTGGACAGTGTGGAGAGGACAGTGTGGAGAATTATCCTCACTTGGTCCAGTTTTTGAGAAGTTTGCTACTCTAAATCATGCAGAATTAACTTCTGCCTTTATGTCCTCTAAATCCTCAACTTGTATGTTAGACACAATCCCAAGTAGACTTTTCAAAGAAATTCTCCCTCTAATTATAGATCCTATTCTTAATATAATAAATACTTCACTGGAAAGTGGTTACGTGCCTCAGTCTTTTAAATATGCGGTAATTAAGCCGCTCCTAAAAAAGCCTAATCTTGATCCTGACCTCTTAGCCAATTACAGACCTATTTCAAATCTTCCGTTTATTTCTAAAATTCTGGAGAGAATTGTAATTAAACAGCTTTGTCGTCATCTGCAGGAAAATAATTTATTTGAAAAATTTCAATCTGGATTCAGAACTCATCATAGCACTGAGACAGCCCTGGTTAAAGTAACAAATGATTTGTTATTGGCTGCTGACAATGGTCAGGTCTCAATACTGGTTCTGTTGGACCTCAGCACAGCTTTTGACACAATCGACCACAACATTTTACTGCAGAGGTTGGAATGTGATGTGGGCATCAGAGGAACTGCCCTCAACTGGTTTAAATCCTATTTATCCGATAGGTACCAGTTTGTAAATGTAAACCAGAGCTCCTCACAGTGCTCTAAAGTAGCCTACGGTGTGCCACAGGGTTCAGTTCTGGGTCCAGTTCTGTTTACCCTTTATATGCTACCGTTAGGTAATATCATCCGAAAGCACGGTATCGATTTCCACTGTTATGCAGATGACACCCAGCTGTACCTATCAATGAAACCTGATCAGACTAATCAAATTGAAAGGCTTAGTGACTGTGTGAGGGACATAAAAACATGGATGACCTTTAATTATTTACTTCTTAACCCTGAAAAAACTGAAGTCATTCTATTAGGCCCTAAACACCTACGAGACTCTATTGGGGTTTTGTCCCGGCCTGCAGCTGGGCTCGATGTAAAGTTTGACTCTCTAACTGAGCAGATAATCACATTGGACAATGTCAGTGTAGCCTCCAGCTCCACTGTAAGAAACCTTGGAGTCCTATTTGATCAAGAGCTCTCATTTAAAGCACACATAAGCCATGCCTGTAAAACAGCTTATTTTCATTTACGCAATATAGCCAAAATTAGAAATGTACTGCCAAAAAATGATGCTGAAAAACTTGTCCATGCTTTTGTCACTTCGAGGTTAGACTACTGTAACTCCCTGCTTGCAGCTTGCCCTAAAAGCTCTATAAAAAGCCTTCAATTGGTTCAAAATGCAGCAGCAAGAATACTAACAGGTACTAAAAAACGAGAGCACATTACTCCAGTATTAAAAAATCTTCATTGGCTTCTGGTTGAGCTTAGAGTAAAATTTAAAATTCTTCTTCTAACCTATAAAGCTGTAAATGACATGGCCCCTTCCTACATTAAAGATGAAATTGTACCTTATCATCCTAACCGTTCACTCCGCTCTCAAAATGCTGCACTATTGGTGGTTCCTAGAGTCGCTAAAAGTACTTTAGGAGGTAGAGCTTTTAGGTACCAAGCACCCTTGTTGTGGAATCAGCTCCCTGCTCATGTCAAAGAAGCTGACACAGTCTCTACATTTAAGATTAGGCTCAAAACGTTCCTCTTTGAATTAGCTTATGGTCAGGTCAGTTAGGAACAGAAACTAAACCCATAGGCCTAGTTAAGCTGCTCTAGGAGATATATTACTGGGGAAAGTATGGCAACTTGAGCACTGTCCTCTGGTTTCTCCTACTTTTTCTCCTCCTACTGTTAAGAATATTCAATTACTAGTTCATTCATAGTCTGTTCTTTGCTATTCACATGTTGTCCCTGTCCCACTCCCTTTTGGGGAGTGTAACTGTTTCAGATGCTGCTGTTCCAGTTTGGACCGCTGCTGCCCCCTAGTGTCGAGGACCTGGACCCCTCCTCTCCTTCCCTGTCCTGGATTAACTGTCCTCGTCCTGCTAGATTAGTAGTTTCATCTGCCTGTCCGTCCATAGGAGTGGATCTCTCCTTCACTGTGGTTCTTCTCGAGGTTTCTCCGTTTTCCCATTGGGTTTTTCGGAGTTTTTCCTTGCCGAGAAGGAGGGTCTAAGGACAGGAGATGCTGGGACAATCATCCATTTGCCTGCTTGTTGTTGAACATTCTGTATTTTTGTTTTATGAATGTTTCTTCTGCTTTATTAATCAACAATTTTGTGAAGTCCGCCAAGATAACTCTTGTTGTGATTTTGGGCTATACAAAAATAAATTGAATTGAATTGAATTGAGAGGACAGTGTGGAGAGGACACTGGACACTGACCGATGGCGTTTCCATCGAGCCTCGTGGATCCAGTGAAGATCCTACAAACACAGAGACGTTTCATGATTTTACTTTGCATTAATTCTGATAATAATTATTAGTAATAATGAAATAAAGATGTAATAAAGTTCTGACCGGTCGACGGCCACCACCACACTCTGTGAGCTGGTCTCTCCCACAGACTCCTGAAGATGAGCCATCTGCCTCCTGTCCTGACTCCCCACCAGGCCTCCTGAGAAACAACACACCAGGTCATCACAGACTGAAGTGACGGGGTTAAAGGTCATCACAGACTGTAGTGAAGGGGTTAAAGGTCATCACAGACTGTAGTGAAGGGGTTAAAGGTCATCACAAACTGTAGTGAAGGGGTTAAAGGTCATCACAGACTCTAGTGACGGGGTTAAAGGTCATCACAGACTGTACTCGAGAGGTTAAAGGTCATCACAGACTGTGGTGAAGGGGTTAAAGGTCATCACAGACTGTAGTGAAGGGGTTAAAGGTCATCACAGACTGTAGTGACGGGGTTAAAGGTCATCACAGACTGTGGTGAAGGGGTTAAAGGTGATCACAGACTGTAGTGAAGGGGTTAAAGGTCATCACAGACTGTACTCAAGGGGTTAAAGGTCATCACAGACTGTGGTGAAGGGGTTAAAGGTGATCACAGACTGTAGTGAAGGGGTTAAAGGTCATCACAGACTGTGGTGAAGGGGTTAAAGGTCATCACAGACTGTAGTGATGGGGTTAAAGGTCCTCACAGACTGTAGTGAAGGGGTTAAAGGTCATCACAGACTGTAGTGACGGGGTTAAAGGTCATCACAGACTGTGGTGAAGGGGTTAAAGGTCATCACAGACTGTAGTGAAGGGGTTAAAGGTGATCACAGACTGTAGTGAAGGGGTTAAAGGTCATCACAGACTGTGGTGAAGGGGTTAAAGGTCATCACAGACTGTAGTGATGGGGTTAAAGGTCCTCACAGACTGTAGTGAAGGGGTTAAAGGTCATCACAGACTGTAGTGAAGGGGTTAAAGGTCATCACAGACTGTAGTGAAGGGGTTAAAGGTCATCACAAACTGTAGTGAAGGGGTTAAAGGTCATCACAGACTCTAGTGACGGGGTTAAAGGTCATCACAGACTGTACGCGAGGGGTTAAAGGTCATCACAGACTGTAGTGACGGGGTTAAAGGTCATCACAGACTGTAGTGACGGGGTTAAAGGTCATCACAGACTGTACTCAAGGGGTTAAAGGTCATCACAGACTGTAGTGAAGGGGTTAAAGGTCATCACAGACTGTAGTGACGGGGTTAAAGGTCATCACAGACTGTAGTGACGGGGTTAAAGGTCATCACAGACTGTACTCAAGGGGTTAAAGGTCATCACAGACTGTAGTGAAGGGGTTAAAGGTCATCACAGACTGTAGTGACGGGGTTAAAGGTCATCACAGACTGTAGTGACGGGGTTAAAGGTCATCACAGACTGTAGTGAAGGGGTTAAAGGTCATCACAGACTGTAGTGAAGGGGTTAAAGGTCATCACAGACTGTACTCAAGGGGTTAAAGGTCATCACAGACTGTGGTGAAGGGGTTAAAGGTCATCACAGACTGTGGTGAAGGGGTTAAAGGTCATCACAGACTGTAGTGAAGGGGTTAAAGGTCATCACAGACTGTACTCAAGGGGTTAAAGGTCATCACAGACTGTAGAGAAGGGGTTAAAGGTCATCACAGACTGTACTCAAGGGTTTAAAGGTCATCAGAGACACAGCAGGAAATACATACATCCATTTTGAGGGCAGTTGATCATCCATATGATATTTAGTTTTGAATTGGTAATTTCTAGAATTGTTAGAAGAGCCAATTAATATTCTGTGGTAGAAAGAGTGGAAAAAATGATCAGGTTTGTATCAGTGTAACTCCTCACTAGTCCAGGGCCGTCCAAGAGACATCTTCAGTTCTGACAGGGTCTAAACCAGAGATGTTCCTCAAACTGTTCTCCTCAAATGTTTTTCCAAACTGTTCTCCTCAGATGTTTCTCCAAACTGTTCTCCTCAGATGTTTCTCCAAACTGTTCTCCTCAGATGTTTCTCCAAACTGTTCTCCTCAAATGTTTCTCCAAACTGTTCTCCTCAAATGTTTCTCCAAACTGTTCTCCTCAGATGTTTCTCCATGTTCTAGTCGTTTCTTCTCTGATCCTCTGAAGTTGGATTTGGAGTGATTCATGTTTGAGGAATCTTTAATCGATCTCCCCCCGTTTTCAGCTCCACGGGTACAAGCCCACTGTGACAAGCCCACTGTGACAAGCCCACTGTGACAAGCCCACTGTGACACGCCCACTGTGACAAGCCCACTGTGACAAGCCCACTGTGACAAGCCCACTGTGACACGCCCACAGTGACACGCCCACTGTGACACTCCCACTGTGACACTCCCACTGTGACGTCACTTCCTTCTCCAGTTCGATGTTCTTCATGGTGATACTCGTAGGTTTGGGCAGCGTTGTGTCGTCGTTTTGGTCCAAATGTAAAAACGTTCTGCTCTGGTGTGATCCTCAGGAGGGGTCCTCAGGTGGTACAGGTTTTTATTATTTTCTTATTTAACAGTGAAAGTCACTCTTACCCAGTCCGAGGGGCATGAACTCCTCTGTGCCCGATGGCAGGCCCCTGATGCCAGGCTCTCTGCTGTGGGACACTCCTGAGATGTAGCGCGCCTTCACCCCTGTGCCAATCAGCTGTGCCAACTCCAGCTGAGAGATGCACTTCAGGATCTGAAACAAGAACAGTAGAGTGTTTAATGTGAGACGACAGGGATAGAACCAGCAACCTCTGGGTTAACGGGCAAGAAATACACCACCAGAGGTACTATAGTTTCTATTTGGATTTGGGCCATATCTCCTGTGTAGTGCCCTCTGTCTGTCGTGACCTGTGTAGTGCCCTGTGTAGTACCCTGTGTAGTGCCCTCTGTAGTGCCCTCTGTAGTGCCCTCTGTAGTGCCCTCTGTCTGTAGTGACCTCTGTCTGTCTGTCGTGACCTGTGTAGTGCCCTCTGTAGTGCCCGCTGTCTGTAGTGCCCTGTGTGTAGTGCCCTCTGTAGTGCCCTGTGTGTGTATTGCCCTCTGTGTGTAGTGCCCTCTGTCTGTAGTGCCCTCTGTATTGCCCTCTGTCTGTATTGCCCTCTGTCTGTATTGCCCTCTGTCTGTATTGCCCTCTGTCTGTATTGCCCTCTCTCTGTAGTGCCCTCTCTCTGTAGTGCCCTCTGTGCTCGTACCTCGTGCCAGGAGTTGCCCAGGTAGTTTCCGTCGGTGTGAGCCACAGTGATGAGGGTTTTTATGGTGTCGATGTTTTTCTGTTTCATTTCAGTGATGCTCGAGCTGGCGGTGAGGAGGGTGAAACGGGCGAGGGCCTGGACGTACGCGTCACGCTCCAACTGTGAGAGAGAGAGATCATCTAAACCAGGTCTAAACCAGGTCTAAACCAGGTCTAAACCAGGACTAAACCAGGACTAAACCAGGACTAAACCAGGACTAAACCAGGACTAAACCAGGTCTAAACCAGGTCTAAACCAGGTCTAAACCGCACGTTGGCGTACATCACCTGCATGCTGAAGATACACGCGATTCTCACTGCACAGCGGATTCCCTCCAAACACAGAGACGCCACGTCAGGATCATCACAGTCCTGAAGACCCACGCTGAAGGCGGCCAGGAGAGGAGTCCAGGCCAGCTAGAGGACAGGAGAGACAAGAGGACAAATATAAGAGGACAAATCTAAGAGGACAAATACAACAGACTGAAGGCTGTGAGGACAAGAGAGAGACAAAAGGACAAAACTCAGGAATGTGCAGGACAAACAGAACACACAGACAAGACCCCGGGGTCAATACAAAAAGATGGACTCCTGAGCCTTTCTGTGTGGAGTTTGCATGTTCTCCCTGTGTCTGCGTGGAGTTTGCATGTTCTCCCTGTGTCTGTGTGTGTTGTACCTTAAACGTGTGTGTAGTGTTAATGTGTTGTACTTTAAACGTGTGTGTAGTGTCGGCGTGTTTTACCTTAAACATGGGGCGTACGTGCTCCAGGTGGGTGGCGCTGAAGAACGGCGCCTGGGCGTGGCTCACTGCCTCCATCAGAGCTTTGGCAGTCTTCGCCATCTGCTCCATCTCCATGTTATAGAGAAGACGCCTCTGCTTCTCACTCGCAACATCTGAGGACAGAGAGAGGTCAGGGAGGGCATCTGACACACGGGGAGGACATCTGAGGACAGAGAGAGGTCAGGGAGGGCATCTGATGATCTCTATTTCCAGAGATATCTACATCAGACACACACACACAGGCAGTGGGAGGGCATCAGGTGTTTTCTCACTCTGTTTGGCCTTGGGTGTGATGGTGAACTCTTTGCTCTCTTTCATGGCGATCTTCTTGCCGGCGATCTGGTGGTAGATGGAGGACAGGTACTCCTCAGGAAGGTCTTTACTGTCGTTTATGCCCCGGTTCATCTTTATGTACTGCTCTTTGGTCATTTTATTCTTCACCTGAAACATAAACACACAAACGTCAGAGAGGTCAGAGGTCAGAGGGGGTATTTACTCCTCTGGGGCATGAGCTGGACCACGTCACATATTCAGATGTTCCTCTTACTCTTCTGAAAATGTTCTGTTGGCCCAAACAGTATTCACATGTTTTAGGAGTTTCACTTCCGTTTGTGACGCTGAGTGTCGTTCGTTTTTCTCTTCGGTCTCTGCCAACGAAGGGCCTGGTTAATATTTATGGGAGCAGGTGCCACAAGGGGGCGCCAGTGCCAGAAACTGTGCCCTTAGGCAAGACACTTCACCAATACTGCCTAGAATGAATGTGGTATGTGTGTTGTGTCAGTGTCAGTAGTAGTAGCAGCAGCAGCAGTAGTAGTATTAGCAGTAGTAGTAGTAGTAGTAGTAGTAGTAGTAGTATTTCTAACCTGAGGGCTGTGCAGGTCTGTGGTCAGCATGATGATGGAGTAGGCCAGGACGTAGGCTGTGTCTGCGCTGGCGAACAGGGTTTGACTGGAGCACAGGAGACAGGAGAAGAGACTCAGACAGGTGCAGACAGGTGCATATATGTGTATGAACTTAAACTTTTTTGAGACACACAAACAGATTCACTGTGTCACATGTTTAAGACGTGTTCAAGTCCTGTAGAACATAAGGATGATAAAGTGGGCAATATAAATAAGACATGTCAGTGCCTCTGGTTACACTCTGGTGTACTGTACAGTCCCTGACAAAAGTCTTGTCGCTTATCCATTTTGTAGAAACAAAAGCTTATAACCTGACTTTAAATTAATCGATTGGTTTTAGAAATGTCTCATATGAAAGCTAAAACCCTCCCAAATTATGCTCAATATACTAAAATAAATTTGCTTCACTGAAGAAAGATTGATCATTTAATGAACACAGAAAGGTCAGATTTTGGCAAGACAAAAGTCTTGTCGCCTACAGAAAACTGAACAAATAATTTACTTCAAATACAAAAATATGTTGCATAACGTCAGTGAATTAAGTAGTGGTGCTGTGAGATCCATATTTAATATCTTGTATGACTTCCATGAGCTTGAAGGACTGCATCCATGCGGTTCGACAATGATTCATACAATTTGTTGATGAAGTCATCAGGAATAGCAAAGAAAGCAGTCTTACATGCCTCCCAGAGTTCATCAAGATTCTTTGGTTTTGCCTTCCATGCTTCCTCTTTCATTCTACCCCAGACATGCTCAATGATGTTCATGTCTGGTGACTGGGCTGGCCAGTCCTGGAGCACCTTGATCTTCTTCGCCTTGAGGAACTTTGATGTAGAGATAGAAGTATGCGATGGAGCACCATCCTGCTGCAAAATTTGACCCCTTTTATGGTTGGGAATGTAAGAGGTAGCTAATACTTCTTGATATTTTAGGCTATTGATATTGCCTTCCACCCTGCAAATGTCTCGCACACCCCCATACTGGATGTAACCCCAGACCATGATTTTTCCGCCACCAAACTTAACTGTTTTCTGGGTGAATCTTGGATCCATGCGGGCTCCAGTAGGTCTCCTGCAATATTTGCGGCGGCTGTGATGTAATTCAACCGAGGATTCATCTGAGAAATCCACCTTCTGCCACTTTTTCAGTGTCCATCCTTTTAGCAGGCTGTGGGCCTTGGCAAAGGCCACACGGTTTTTTAATTGCCTTTTGTTTAGTGCTGGTTTCTGTGCACTGATTCGACCATGGAGGCCATTTCGAGACAGAATTCTACAAACTGTTCTGGTTGACACAGGGACTTGAGGTGACCAAGCCTGGTGGAGCTCTGCTGCAGTGGAAAAGGGGCTGGCCTTGGATTTTCGAATCAACAAACGGTCCTCCCGAGCAGTTGTCTTGCGGGGTCTGCCGGACCTGGGCTTGTCAAAAACATCTCCAGTCTTTTCAGATCTTTTTCTTATTCTTTGTACTTGACGCTGAGACACATTGAAGGTGTCAGCCACCTCAGCAGTGGATCTGGTCTTCAGCCTCTTGATAATTAACGCTTTGGTCTCAGGGTGGATCTTAGGCATGTTGTCAGAGGTCAAGTTGCAGTTGATGTGAAGGTCTGGTGTGCTGGGGTTCTTTTTATACACACCCACTAATTGATTGATCAGTAACTGATCACAGGTGAGGCTGTAATCTAGGATTGGGTGCATCATATGACAAGGCGACAAGACTTTTGTCTTGCCAAAATCTGACCTTTCTGTGTTCATTAAATGATCAATCTTTCTTCAGTGAAGCAAATTTATTTTAGTATATTGAGCATAATTTGGGAGGGTTTTAGCTTTCATATGAGACATTTCTAAAACCAATCGATTAATTTAAAGTCAGGTTATAAGCTTTTGTTTCTACAAAATGGATAAGCGACAAGACTTTTGTCAGGGACTGTATAGAAGCATCACACACCTGTAGTAGAAAATGGTAAAGGTGTGTATAAGACATGGCAGTACCTCTGGTTACACTCCAGGTATCGTGCTGCAAACTTCTCCATGAGCCGGTCGATCTTCTGAGCTTCTCCAGGGAGTCTGAATCCTTCCAGAAAGATCCGGAGCGCAGACACAAAGTCCCGCCCACAGAAGTCCAGCTGGTCCACGTAACTGTACATCACCTCTTTATTGAACTTACTGTTCTCCCCGAGGAACTCCCCCACCTGAGTCTGAGGAACACACAGAACATCTGGTGTTTACTCATGTACTAGGAGAAGAGGCAGGAGATCAGAGTAGAGTGGGCGGGGACAGGTGGTCAGAGCAGAGTGGGCAGGTGATCAGAGCAGAGTGAGTGGGGACAGGTGGTCAGAGCAGAGTGGGCGGGGACAGGTGGTCAGAGCAGAGTGGGCGGGTGATCAGAGCAGAGTGGGCGGAGACAGGTGGTCAGAACAGAGTGGGCGGGGATAGGTGATCAGAGCAAAGTGGGCAGGGACAGGTGATCAGAGCAGAGTGGGCGGAGACAGGTGATCAGAGCAGAGTGGGCGGAGACAGGTGGTCAGAGCAGAGTGGGCGGGGATAGGTGATCAGAGCAGAGTGGGCGGGAATAGGTGGTAGGTGATCAGAGCACAGGTGTGGTGTTTCTCACTGTATCCAGACGATCCTCTTGGTGCAGAAACTGAGCGATCTCCTCGGCCGTGGGCCCCAGCATCCCCTGGTCCTGCAGGTACTGGACCCCCCTCTTTGGCTTCTTATTAAACCTGTGAACATACAACAGGTGTGTGTTATATATGTGTTATACACGTGTTATACACAATATAAACAGGTTATAATCGGTCCTGCAGGTACTGGACTCTTTGTTCCTCCTTAAACCTGAGCACACGTCAGTCACATGTCACATACTTTTATAAAAGAGTTTTAATAATAATAATAATAATAATAATAATACATCAAACTTGTATAGCGCTTTTTTGGACACTCAAAGATGCTTAACAAACAAAGTAGAAAGTAGTTTGAATCAGACCAGTTTTGTCCTGGTCTGTGGTCTGATTCAAACTCTGGAGGATCTTCAGTTTAATCTCTCTGGTCACGTGAGCTTTAGTCTGAGGAACCCCCTCAGGTCTGAGGAACCCTCTCAGGTCTGAGGAACCCCCTCAGGTCTGAGGACTTTCACCTCCTGCTGTTTCTTCTTGTGGACCTCAGATACTCTGGGTAAAGTGTGCAGTACTCTCAGGTCACAGCTCAGATACTGAGTGTCTGAGGTACTGCAGGTTACTGCTGAAAGTGTCTGTACACAAAGATGATTAAAGTACAAGTCTGTAGTACTCACACTAAATTAAAGTATAAATCTGTAGTACTCATACTAGATTAAAGTATACATCTGTAGTACTCATACTAAAGTATAAATCTATAGTACTCATACTAGATTAAAGTATAAATCTGTAGTACTCACACTAGATTAAAGTATAAATCTGTAGTACTCATACTAGATTAAAGTATAAGTCTGTAGTACTCATACTAGATTAAAGTATACATCTGTAGTACTCATACTAGATTAAAGTATAAATCTGTAGTACTCATACTAGATTAAAGTATAAATCTATAGTACTCACACTAGATTAAAGTATAAATCTGTAGTACTCATACTAGATTAAAGTATAAATCTGTAGTACGTAGTAATCACAGTAGATTAAAGGGGTCACACTCACAGGTCTATTCCGTGCTCGATGATCTCCTTCTGCTGTTTGATGACCTCGTACTGCTCGGGGTGGTCGGCCTGAGCGGCGCTGGACGAGAGGGTCGAGTCTAAAGACCCAACGCTGTCCCTACGACCAGAAGGTCTGACCTCTGGAGCCTCAGGGTCACTGGAGTTCTCCTGACCTGGAGGGAGGAAGAGGAGGAGAAGGATAGATGGTAGAAGAGGAGAAGAATGAGAGTTTGAATCTGTCTGTAGGAAAGTGCTCGACATTTGACCCACTCCTCACCATGACCAGAAACAGAAACACTGAGCAGTGATGTGAGGATCAGGACTCTCACAGTGAAACTCACAAACATCTCACCACATCTGGGTCCAGGCTGGAGGACTCGTGTCTTTTATATATGAGACAGAAGTCACAGGTTGGCCTGACAGTAGTTTTGTGTGTTTTGTGTGTGTTTTGTGTGTGTTTTGTGTGTTTTGTAGTACTCATTAGTTGCAGACTCACCCAGGTTGGCCTGCAGGTTGGGGTTCACGTACATGTCTTTGCTCCACTCCACCATACACTTCAAAATGGACACCAGACACTCCAGACCCTTCTTCCTCAGACTCAGCTCCTGTAAACACCACAGCAGGGTGTGGGTCAGGGTGTGGGTCAGGGTGTGGGTCAGGGTGTGGGTCAGAGTGTGGGTCAGAGTGTGGGTCAGAGTGTGGGTCAGGGTTTGGGTCAGGGTGTGGGTCAGGGTTTGGGTCAGGGTGTGGGTCAGGGTGTGGGTCAGGGTCAGGGTTTGGGTCAGGGTGTGAGTCAGGGTCAGGGTGTGAGTCAGGGTCAGGGTTTGGGTCAGGGTGTGGGTCAGGGTGTGGGTCAGGGTCAGGGTGTGGGTCAAGGTGTGGGTCAGGGTGTGGGTCAGGGTCAGGGCGTGGGTCAGGGTGTGGGTCAGGGTTTGGGTCAGGGTGTGGGTCAGGGTTTGGGTGAGGGTGTGGGTCAGGGTCAAGGTTTGGGTCAGGGTGTGGGTCAGGGTCAGGGTGTGGGTCAGGGTTTGGGTCAGGGTGTGGGTCAGGGTGTGGGTCAGGGTCAGGGTGTGGGTCAAGGTGTGGGTCAGGGTGTGGGTCAGGGTTTGGGTCAAGGTTTGGGTCAAGGTTTGGGTCAGGGTGTGGGTCAGGGTGTGGGTGAGGGTGTGGGTCAGGGTGTGGGTCAGGATGTGGGTCAGGGTGTGAGTCAGGGTCAGGGTGTGGGTCAGGGTCAGGGTTTGGGTCAGGGTGTGGGTCAAGGTGTGGGTCAGGGTCAGGGCGTGGGTCAGGGTGTGGGTCAGGGTCAGGGCGTGGGTCAGGGTGTGGGTCAGGGTTTGGGTCAGGGTTTGGGTCAGGGTTTGGGTCAGGGTTTGGGTCAGGGTGTGGGTCAGGGTGTGGGTGCGGGTGTGGGTCAGGGTGTGGGTCAGGGTTTGGGTCAGGGTTTGGGTCAGGGTGTGGGTCAGGGTTTGGGTGAGGGTGTGGGTCAGGGTGTGGGTCAGGGTCAAGGTTTGGGTCAGGGTGTGGGTCAGGGTCAGGGTGTGGGTCAGGGTGTGGGTCAGGGTCAGGGTGTGGGTCAGGGTCAGGGTGTGGGTCAAGGTTTGGGTCAGGGTGTGGGTCAGGGTCAAGGTTTGGGTCAGGGTGTGGGTCAGGGTCAGGGTGTGGGTCAGGGTTTGGGTCAGGGTGTGGGTCAGGGTCAGGGTGTGGGTCAAGGTGTGGGTCAGGGTGTGGGTCAGGGTTTGGGTCAGGGTGTGGGTCAGGGTGTGGGTCAGGGTGTGGGTCAGGGTCAGGGTTTGGGTCAGGGTGTGAGTCAGGGTCAGGGTGTGAGTCAGGGTCAGGGTTTGGGTCAGGGTGTGGGTCAGGGTGTGGGTCAGGGTCAGGGTGTGGGTCAAGGTGTGGGTCAGGGTGTGGGTCAGGGTCAGGGCGTGGGTCAGGGTGTGGGTCAGGGTTTGGGTCAGGGTGTGGGTCAGGGTTTGGGTGAGGGTGTGGGTCAGGGTCAAGGTTTGGGTCAGGGTGTGGGTCAGGGTCAGGGTGTGGGTCAGGGTTTGGGTCAGGGTGTGGGTCAGGGTGTGGGTCAGGGTCAGGGTGTGGGTCAAGGTGTGGGTCAGGGTGTGGGTCAGGGTTTGGGTCAAGGTTTGGGTCAAGGTTTGGGTCAGGGTGTGGGTCAGGGTGTGGGTGAGGGTGTGGGTCAGGGTGTGGGTCAGGATGTGGGTCAGGGTGTGAGTCAGGGTCAGGGTGTGGGTCAGGGTCAGGGTTTGGGTCAGGGTGTGGGTCAAGGTGTGGGTCAGGGTCAGGGCGTGGGTCAGGGTGTGGGTCAGGGTCAGGGCGTGGGTCAGGGTGTGGGTCAGGGTCAGGGTGTGGGTCAGGGTTTGGGTCAGGGTGTGGGTCAGGGTCAAGGTTTGGGTCAGGGTGTGGGTCAGGGTCAAGGTTTGGGTCAGGGTGTGGGTCAGGGTGTGGGTCAGGGTCAGGGTGTGGGTCAGGGTTTGGGTCAAGGTATGGGTCAGGGTGTGGGTCAGGGTGTGGGTCAGGGTCAGGGTGTGGGTCAAGGTTTGGGTCAGGGTGTGGGTCAGGGTATGGGTCAGGGTGTGGGTCAGGGTCAGGGTGTGGGTCAAGGTTTGGGTCAGGGTGTGGGTCAGGGTGTGGGTCAGGGTATGGGTCAGGGTGTGGGTCAGGGTGTGGGTCAGGGTATGGGTCAGGGTGTGGGTCAGGGTCAGGGTGTGGTTCAGGGTTTGGGTCAGGGTTTGGGTCAAGGTTTGGGTCAGGGTTTGGGTCAGGGTGTGGGTCAGGGTCAGGGTGTGGGTCAGGGTTTGGGTCAAGGTTTGGGTCAGGGTCAGGGTGTGGGTCAGGGTGTGGATCAGGGTCAGGGTGTGGGTCAGGGTGTGGGTCAGGGTTTGGGTGTGGATCAGGGTCAGGGTGTGGGTCAAGGTGTGGGTCAGGGTCCGGGTGTGGGTCAAGGTGTGGGTCAGGGTCAGGGTGTGGGTCAGGGTGTGGGTCAAGGTGTGGGTCAGGGTCCGGGTGTGGGTCAAGGTGTGGGTCAGGGTGTGGGTCAGGGTTTGGGTCAGGGTGTGGGTCAGGGTTTGGGTCAGGGTTTGGGTGAGGATGTGGGTCAGGGTGTGGGTCAGGGTTTGGGTCAGGGTTTGGGTCAGGGTCAGGGTTTGGGTCAGGGTTTGGGTGAGGGTTTGGGTGAGGGTCAGGGTTTGGGTCAGGGTGTGGGTCAGGGTCAGGGTTTGGGTCAGGGTGTGGGTCAGGGTCAGGGTTTGGGTCAGGGTGTGAGTCAGGATTTGGGTCAGGGTGTGAGTCAGGGTGTGGGTCAGGGTTTGGGTCAGGGTCAGGGTGTGGGTCAGGGTTTGGGTCAGGGTGTGGGTCAGGGTTTGGGTGAGGGTGTGGGTCAGGGTTTGGGTGAGGGTGTGGGTCAGGGTGTGAGTCAGGGTGTGGGTCAGGGTGTGGGTCAGGGTTTGGGTCAGGGTGTGGGTCAGGGTGTGGGTCAGGGTGTGGGTCAGGGTGTGGGTCAGGGTATGGGTCAGGGTATGGGTCAGGGTGTGGGTCAGGGTCAGGGTGTAGGTCAAGGTTTGGGTCAGGGTGTGGGTCAGGGTGTGGGTCAGGGTCAGGGTGTGTGTCAAGGTTTGGGTCAGGGTGTGGGTCAGGGTTTACACTTGTATATTTGTGTTTTATATACATACTGTATGCTTGTACATACACCTGTAGAGACGTGAGCCCAAACTCCTGTGCCATGTGTGTGTTTCATGTACAGGTGTGTACAGGTGCGTTATTTACCTGTAAAGGTGTGATCCCCAGCTCCTGCCCACTCCTGCCCTGTGCGATCTTGGACAGGTCGTTCACGAGTCGTTCAAAGATATTTGCAGCGTTCAGGTCACAGTCGTAGTTCACGTAGATGTCCACCACACACTGGGCATCTGGAAACAGAAGATCACAGATTAGAGGGACTATTCTGCTTTGAGCTGTCCAGCTGTGCCAGCGCTGTTTGTCCATCGTGTGCCAGCGCTGTTTGTCCATCGTGTGCCAGCGCTGTTTGTCCATCGTGTTTGTCCATCATGTGCCAGTGCTGTTTGTCCATCGTGTTTGTCCATCATGTGCCAGTGCTGTTTGTCCATCGTGTTTGTCCATCATGTGCCAGTGCTGTTTGTCCATCATGTGCCAGTGCTGTTTGTCCATCGTGTTTGTCCATCATGTGCCAGTGCTGTTTGTCCATCAAGTGCCAGCGCTGTTTGTCCATCGTGTTTGTCCATCATGTGCCAGCGCTGTTTGTCCATCATGTGCCAACGCTGTTTGTCCATCATGTGCCAGTGCTGTTTGTCCATCATGTGCCAACGCTGTTTGTCCATCATGTGCCAGTGCTGTTTGTCCATCATGTGCCAACGCTGTTTGTCCATCATGTGCCAACGCTGTTTGTCCATCATGTGCCAGTGCTGTTTGTCCATCATGTGCCAGTGCTGTTTGTCCATCATGTGCCAACGCTGTTTGTCCATCATGTGCCAACGCTGTTTGTCCATCATGTGCCAGTGCTGTTTGTCCATCGTGTTTGTCCATCATGTGCCAGTGCTGTTTGTCCATCATGTGCCAACGCTGTTTGTCCATCATGTGCCAGTGCTGTTTGTCCATCATGTGCCAACGCTGTTTGTCCATGATGTGCCAGTGCTGTTTGTCCATCATGTGCCAACGCTGTTTGTCCATCATGTGCCAGCGCTGTTTGTCCATCGTGTTTGTCCATCATGTGCCAGCGCTGTTTGTCCATCGTGTGCCAGCGCTGTTTGTCCATCGTGTGCCAGCGCTGTTTGTCCATCGTGTGCCAGCGCTGTTTGTCCATCGTGTTTGTCCATCATGTGCCAGCGCTGTTTGTCCATCGTGTTTGTCCATCATGTGCCAGCGCTGTTTGTCCATCATGTGCCAGCGCTGTTTGTCCATCGTGTTTGTCCATCATGTGCCAGCGCTGTTTGTCCATCGTGTGCCAGCGCTGTTTGTCCATCGTGTGCCAGCGCTGTTTGTCCATCGTGTTTGTCCATCATGTGCCAGCGCTGTTTGTCCATCATGTTTGTCCATCATGTGCCAACGCTGTTTGTCCATCATGTGCCAGCGCTGTTTGTCCATCGTGTTTGTCCATCGTGTGCCAGCGCTGTTTGTCCATCGTGTTTGTCCATCGTGTGCCAGCGCTGTTTGTCCATCATGTTTGTCCATCATGTGCCAACGCTGTTTGTCCATCATGTGCCAGCGCTGTTTGTCCATCGTGTTTGTCCATCATGTGCCAGCGCTGTTTGTCCATCATGTGCTAATGCTGTTTGTCCATCATGTGCCAGCGCTGTTTGTCCATCGTGTTTGTCCATCATGTGCCAGCGCTGTTTGTCCATCATGTGCCAGTGCTGTTTGTCCATCGTGTTTGTCCATCATGTGCCAGCGCTGTTTGTCCATCGTGTTTGTCCATCATGTGCCAGCGCTGTTTGTCCATCATGTGCCAGCGCTGTTTGTCCATCGTGTGCCAGCGCTGTTTGTCCATCGTGTTTGTCCATCATGTGCCAGCGCTGTTTGTCCATCGTGTGCCAGCGCTGTTTGTCCATCGTGTGCCAGCGCTGTTTGTCCATCGTGTTTGTCCATCATGTGCCAGCGCTGTTTGTCCATCATGTTTGTCCATCATGTGCCAACGCTGTTTGTCCATCATGTGCCAGCGCTGTTTGTCCATCGTGTTTGTCCATCGTGTGCCAGCGCTGTTTGTCCATCGTGTTTGTCCATCGTGTGCCAGCGCTGTTTGTCCATCATGTTTGTCCATCATGTGCCAACGCTGTTTGTCCATCATGTGCCAGCGCTGTTTGTCCATCGTGTTTGTCCATCATGTGCCAGCGCTGTTTGTCCATCATGTGCTAATGCTGTTTGTCCATCATGTGCCAGCGCTGTTTGTCCATCGTGTTTGTCCATCATGTGCCAGCGCTGTTTGTCCATCATGTGCCAGTGCTGTTTGTCCATCGTGTTTGTCCATCATGTGCCAGCGCTGTTTGTCCATCATGTGCCAGCGCTGTTTGTCCATCGTGTGCCAGCGCTGTTTGTCCATCGTGTTTGTCCATCATGTGCCAGTGCTGTTTGTCCATCGTGTGCCAGCGCTGTTTGTCCATCATGTTTGTCCATCATGTGCCAACGCTGTTTGTCCATCATGTGCCAGCGCTGTTTGTCCATCGTGTTTGTCCATCATGTGCCAACGCTGGTCCCTCATCAGAAACACACCTGGAGAGGGTTTCTTACTCATTCGTGCATGTTTGAGTATGAGGTCTGACCCAGGTCCTATCAGAACCCTTCTTCAGGTCTGGAGGACAGATGTGGGTGGGGTTTGTGTGGTACAGATGTGGGTGGGGTACAGATGTGGGTGGGGTTTGTGTGGTACAGATGTGGGTGGGGTTTGTGTGGTACAGATGTGGGTGGGGTTTGTGTGGTACAGATGTGGGTGGTACAGAAGTGGGTGGGGTTTGTGTGGTACAGATGTGGGTGGGGTTTGTGTGGTACAGATGTGGGTGGGGTTTGTGTTGTACAGATGTGGGTGGGGTTTGTGTTGTACAGATGTGGGTGGGGTTTGTGTTGTACAGATGTGGGTGGGGTTTGTGTTGTACAGATGTGGGTGGGGTTTGTGTGTACAGATGTGGGTGGGGTTTGTGTGGTACAGATGTGGCTGGTACAGAAGTGGGTGGGGTTTGTGTGTACAGATGTGGGTGGGGTTTGTGTGGTACAGATGTGGGGGGGGTTTGTGTGTACAGATGTGGGGGGGGTTTGTGTGGTACAGATGTGGGTGGGGTTTGTGTTGTACAGATGTGGGTGGGGTTTGTGTTGTACAGATGTGGGTGGGGTTTGTGTTGTACAGATGTGGGTGGGGTTTGTGTGTACAGATGTGGGTGGGGTTTGTGTGGTACAGATGTGGGTGGGGTTTGTGTGGTACAGATGTGGGTGGGGTTTGTGTTGTACAGATGTGGGTGGGGTTTGTGTTGTACAGATGTGGGTGGGGTTTGTGTTGTACAGATGTGGGTGGGGTTTGTGTGGTACAGATGTGGGTGGGGTTTGTGTGGTACAGAAGTGGGTGGGGTTTGTGTGGTACAGATGTGGGTGGGGTTTGTGTGGTACAGATGTGGGTGGGGTTTGTGTTGTACAGATGTGGGTGGGGTTTGTGTGGTACAGATGTGGGTGGGGTTTGTGTGGTACAGATGTGGGTGGTACAGAAGTGGGTGGGGTTTGTGTGGTACAGAAGTGGGTGGGGTTTGTGTGGTACAGATGTGGGTGGGGTTTGTGTTGTACAGATGTGGGTGGGGTTTGTGTTGTACAGATGTGGGTGGGGTTTGTGTGGTACAGATGTGGGTGGGGTTTGTGTTGTACAGATGTGGGTGGGGTTTGTGTGGTACAGATGTGGGTGGGGTTTGTGTGGTACAGATGTGGGTGGTACAGAAGTGGGTGGGGTTTGTGTGTACAGATGTGGGTGGGGTTTGTGTGGTACAGATGTGGGTGGGGTACAGATGTGGGTGGGGTTTGTGTGGTACAGATGTGGGTGGGGATTGTGTGGTACAGATGTGGGTGGTACAGAAGTGGGTGGGGTTTGTGTGGTACAGATGTGGGTGGGGTTTGTGTTGTACAGATGTGGGTGGGGTTTGTGTTGTACAGATGTGGGTGGGGTTTGTGTTGTACAGATGTGGGTGGGGTTTGTGTGTACAGATGTGGGTGGGGTTTGTGTGGTACAGATGTGGCTGGTACAGAAGTGGGTGGGGTTTGTGTGTACAGATGTGGGTGGGGTTTGTGTGGTACAGATGTGGGGGGGGTTTGTGTGTACAGATGTGGTGGGGTTTGTGTGTACAGATGTGGGTGGGGTTTGTGTGGTACAGATGTGGGTGGGGTTTGTGTGGTACAGATGTGGGTGGGGTTTGTGTTGTACAGATGTGGGTGGGGTTTGTGTGGTACAGATGTGGGTGGGGTTTGTGTGGTACAGATGTGGGTGGTACAGAAGTAGGTGGGGTTTGTGTGGTACAGATGTGGGTGGGGTTTGTGTTGTACAGATGTGGGTGGGGTTTGTGTGGTACAGATGTGGGTGGGGTTTGTGTGGTACAGATGTGGGTGGTACAGAAGTGGGTGGGGTTTGTGTGGTACAGATGTGGGTGGGGTTTGTGTGGTACAGATGTGGGTGGTACAGAAGTGGGTGGGGTTTGTGTGTACAGATGTGGGTGGGGTTTGTGTGGTACAGATGTGGGTGGGGTTTGTGTGTAAAGATGTGGGTGGGGTTTGTGTGTACAGATGTGGGTGGTACAGAAGTGGGTGGGGTTTGTGTGTACAGATGTGGGTGGGGTTTGTGTGGTACAGATGTGGGGGGGGTTTGTGTGTACAGATGTGGGTGGGGTTTGTGTTGTACAGATGTGGGTGGGGTTTGTGTTGTACAGATGTGGGTGGGGTTTGTGTTGTACAGATGTGGGTGGGGTTTGTGTTGTACAGATGTGGGTGGGGTTTGTGTGTACAGATGTGGGTGGGGTTTGTGTGGTACAGATGTGGGTGGGGTTTGTGTGGTACAGATGTGGGTGGTACAGAAGTAGGTGGGGTTTGTGTGGTACAGATGTGGGTGGGGTTTGTGTTGTACAGATGTGGGTGGGGTTTGTGTGGTACAGATGTGGGTGGGGTTTGTGTTGTACAGATGTGGGTGGGGTTTGTGTGGTACAGATGTGGGTGGGGTTTGTGTGGTACAGAAGTGGGTGGGGTTTGTGTGGTACAGATGTGGGTGGGGTTTGTGTGGTACAGATGTGGGTGGGGTTTGTGTGGTACAGATGTGGGTGGGGTTTGTGTTGTACAGATGTGGGTGGGGTTTGTGTGGTACAGATGTGGGTGGGGTTTGTGTGGTACAGATGTGGGTGGGGTTTGTGTTGTACAGATGTGGGTGGGGTTTGTGTGGTACAGATGTGGGTGGGGTTTGTGTGGTACAGATGTGGGTGGTACAGAAGTGGGTGGGGTTTGTGTGTACAGATGTGGGTGGGGTTTGTGTGGTACAGATGTGGGTGGGGTACAGATGTGGGTGGGGTTTGTGTGGTACAGATGTGGGTGGGGATTGTGTGGTACAGATGTGGGTGGTACAGAAGTGGGTGGGGTTTGTGTGGTACAGATGTGGGTGGGGTTTGTGTTGTACAGATGTGGGTGGGGTTTGTGTTGTACAGATGTGGGTGGGGTTTGTGTGTACAGATGTGGTGGGGTTTGTGTGTACAGATGTGGGTGGGGTTTGTGTGTACAGATGTGGGTGGGGTTTGTGTGGTACAGATGTGGGTGGGGTTTGTGTGGTACAGATGTGGGTGGTACAGAAGTGGGTGGGGTTTGTGTGGTACAGAAGTGGGTGGGGTTTGTGTGGTACAGATGTGGGTGGGGTTTGTGTTGTACAGATGTGGGTGGGGTTTGTGTGGTACAGATGTGGGTGGGGTTTGTGTTGTACAGATGTGGGTGGGGTTTGTGTGGTACAGATGTGGGTGGGGTTTGTGTGGTACAGATGTGGGTGGTACAGAAGTGGGTGGGGTTTGTGTGTACAGATGTGGGTGGGGTTTGTGTGTACAGATGTGGTGGGGTTTGTGTGTACAGATGTGGGTGGGGTTTGTGTGTACAGATGTGGGTGGGGTTTGTGTGGTACAGATGTGGGTGGGGTTTGTGTGGTACAGATGTGGGTGGGGTTTGTGTGGTACAGATGTGGGTGGGGTTTGTGTTGTACAGATGTGGGTGGGGTTTGTGTGGTACAGATGTGGGTGGGGTTTGTGTGGTACAGATGTGGGTGGTACAGAAGTAGGTGGGGTTTGTGTGGTACAGATGTGGGTGGGGTTTGTGTTGTACAGATGTGGGTGGGGTTTGTGTGGTACAGATGTGGGTGGGGTTTGTGTGGTACAGATGTGGGTGGTACAGAAGTGGGTGGGGTTTGTGTGGTACAGATGTGGGTGGTACAGAAGTGGGTGGGGTTTGTGTGTACAGATGTGGGTGGGGTTTGTGTGGTACAGATGTGGGTGGGGTTTGTGTGTAAAGATGTGGGTGGGGTTTGTGTGTACAGATGTGGGTGGTACAGAAGTGGGTGGGGTTTGTGTGTACAGATGTGGGTGGGGTTTGTGTGTAAAGATGTGGGTGGTGTTTGTGTGTACAGATGTGGGTGGTACAGAAGTGGGTGGGGTTTGTGTGTACAGATGTGGGTGGGGTTTGTGTGTAAAGATGTGGGTGGGGTTTGTGTGTACAGATGTGGGTGGTACAGATGTGGGTGGTACAGAAGTGGGTGGGGTTTGTGTGTAAAGATGTGGGTGGGGTTTGTGTGTAAAGATGTGGGTGAGGTTTGTGTGTACAGATGTGGGTGGTACAGATGTGGGTGGTACAGAAGTGGGTGGGGTTTGTGTGTAAAGATGTGGGTGGGGTTTGTGTGTACAGATGTGGGTGGTACAGAAGTGGGTGGGGTTTGTGTGTACAGATGTGGGTGGGGTTTGTGTGTAAAGATGTGGGTGGGGTTTGTGTGTACAGATGTGGGTGGTACAGATGTGGGTGGTACAGAAGTGGGTGGGGTTTGTGTGTAAAGATGTGGGTGGGGTTTGTGTGTACAGATGTGGGTGGTACAGATGTGGGTGGTACAGAAGTGGGTGGGGTTTGTGTGTACAGATGTGGGTGGGGTTTGTGTGGTACAGATGTGGGTGGTACAGAAGTGGGTGGGGTTTGTGTGTACAGATGTGGGTGGTACAGAAGTGGGTGGGGTTTGTGTGTACAGATGTGGGTGGGGTTTGTGTGGTACAGATGTGGGTGGTACAGAAGTGGGTGGGGTTTGTGTGTACAGATGTGGGTGGTACAGAAGTGGGTGGGGTTTGTGTGTACAGATGTGGGTGGGGTTTGTGTGGTACAGATGTGGGTGGTACAGAAGTGGGTGGGGTTTGTGTGTACAGATGTGGGTGGGGTTTGTGTGGTACAGATGTGGGTGGTACAGAAGTGGGTGGGGTTTGTGTGTACAGATGTGGGTGGTACCTGCACAGATGCGGGTGAGGGTTTGGATCACCATCCACTTGTGCTCAAATGAACTCGTTGATGTTTCTAAAATGGTCAAAAAAATCTCACGGAAAAAAACCTGAAAAAAATAAGAGTCACAAAGTCAGACTCACAACAAGAGGAAGTCCTGGTTCAGTCCTGGTTTAGTCCCGGTTCAGTCCTGGTTTAGTCCCGGTTCAGTCCTGGTTTAGTCCCGGTTCAGTCCTGGTTTAGTCCCGGTTCAGTCCTGGTTTAGTCCCGGTTTAGTCCTGGTTTAGTCCTGGTTTAGTCCTGGTTCAGTCCTGTTTAAATCCTGATTTAGTCCCATTTAAATCCTGGTTTAGTCCTGGTTTAGTCCCGTTTTAATCCTGGTTTAGTCCTGGTTCAGTCCTGTTTAAATCCTGGTTCAGTCCTGTTTAAATCCTGCTTCAGTCCTGGTTTAGTCCTGGTTTAGTCCCGTTTAAATCCTGATTTAGTCCTGTTTAAATCCTGGTTTAGTCCAGGTTTAGTCCGGGTTTAGTCCTGGTCCTGACCTCGATCTGCATCTTGAGGTGGATCTTAAAGTGCGACAGCAGCGTGAGGAAAATGGCGAGGGAAAGTTCAAAGACCTCGGGGACGGAGGAGACGCCGTTTTTGGACAGAGCCACACACAGATACTGTTTTATGGCTGTCACAAACATCTCATGAGTCCTGAAGACCGGTCCTGCCCCTTGCAGGACCGACAGGATCAACTGCAGGGACACGATCTTAGAACGCAGCTCATGGGACCTGCAGGAGACGGGAGAATGGATGGATTTATATTTTATATCTGAGACTTTGAACAGAGTTGGGGCTGAGTAAATTACAGTTAAATTAAACATGTTTATGTGTTTAAACTCACTTTGGGTCTGGGGGTCCGTCTGCCAGAGGCTTCATGGACAGTTTACACAGAGACCTGAACACGAGGAACGCATCTTTCTGTAGAACATGAGAGAACCGAGCAGAACCGTGGGTCTGGAGACAGTCTGGGTCCTACAAGAGACACAGAAGATCTACATAAGAACAGTATAAAAGAGACAAAACGAAAATAAGAGCGAAACAGAAGATCTATGTAAGAAGAATATAAGAGAAGGAAGGGCTGTGGGTCTGGAGACAGTCTGGGTCCTGTAAAAATCTGTAAATGTATCAAAAATAATAATTCCGTCCTGACTGCAGCAGATAGAGCTCAAAGAGTTTAAGCGCCCTCTTGTGGCAGCAGTGTGAACAGGCCCAGTAAATGTGCAGGATCATTGAAACATGTGAACGAAACAGAACCTAACTCCAGAGATGTTTGTGAGGAGGACACAGAGTTACACAGATAAAGCTGTTGCCCGTCCTGTGTTATATAAAGTGTAAGTTTATATATAGAGTGTGTAGAATCCCTCAGTCATCCAGGTAGAATCCATAGCAAAAGGAGAAATTTAATTTGTCAACTGGACAGAGTTTATTTGGTCGAATACGTTTCGCAGCTCATCCAAGCTGCTTCTTCAGTTCTGGTCAGATGCTGGTGGACACTGCCTTATATCTGCTTGAAGGGAGGAGCTTAATTACAATGAAAATTACTCTGAGACACACATATTTATATACAGTTTCAGTTGGTCAGGTGAGTCTATTCAATATGGAGTTGTTTACAGTTTCTGTTAGTCAGGTGGGTCTATTCAATATGGAGTGGGAGTGGGGGAGTAGTTAGCAGAACCATTCAGGGCCATGATGGTGTTTTCACACCTCTGGACCTGACCTGGCTAGTCCCATTGTTTTCTCTGTTTGTTTTGATTTGAGTTGATTTGACTGAGTCTGGTGCACAGAGTAATGGGCAGCGTGCTGCCCCCGCGACCCAGCCGGATTAAGCGGGAGAAGATGGATGGATGGATGGATGTTTTGATTTAGGTTTGAGGATAGAGTTATAGATGGAGACAAATGATGTCTGAGACCCCCATTTCTGTTCAAGGAAGGATTCTCTTTCTTGACAAAAATAGCCTCTTTAACTCCTCCTCTCAAACCAGTTCTTTTCTCTGGCCAAGATCTGGTCCTCGCTGTCCTCAAAGGAGTGGCCTGTGGCTTTTAGGTGGAGATGTACGGCAGACTGAGGTCCTTTTAGGTGGAGATGTACGGCAGACTGAGGTCCTTTTAGGTGGAGATGTACGGCAGATTGCGGCCCACCCTGGTTTTCCCGTCTGTGTTGATACATCCTTTTGTGAAGTGGCTGTTTTGTTTCTCCAATGTAGCGCCCCCTGCAGTCTTCACTACACTGAATGGAGTAGACCACATTGCTTTGTTTGTGGCTCGGTGTTTTCAGAATCAGAATCAGAATCAGAATCAGAAATCAGAAAAGCTTTTATTGCCATTGTCAGTGAACACAATTCACAGACTAGGAACTTGCTTTGGTGATGAGGTGCAACATAGAACACTGAATAATAATAATAATAATAATTATTATTATTATTATTATTATACAAAGTAGAGATATCACTGTTAGAAAAGGATAATAATAATAATAATAATAATAATAATAATAAAGTATCACTATTAAAAATAAAGTAAGAGCATGCAAAAAGATTAAGATATATAATAAAAAAATAAAATAGTCTAGTATATACAGAGCATCAGAACAACAGTGCAAACTGACAGTGCAAAAGATCAAGTAACGTGACATGACTTATTTAAAGTGACTGGTGTTATAAAGTGTCCTTAGTACAGGTGTTATAAAGTGTCCTTAGTACAGGTGTTATAAAGTGTCCTTAGTACAGGTGTTATAAAATGACCTTAGTACAGGTGTTATAAGTGTTCATAAAGTGTTTATGAGTCCAACGGCAGAGGGGAAGAAACTGTTCTTATGGCGAGAGGTTCTGGTCCGTATGGACCGTAGCCTTCTGCCAGAGGGAAGTGGCTGGAATAGTCCATGTCCAGGGTGAGAGGGGTCAGCTGCTATCCGGCCTGCTCGCCCCCGAGTCCTGGAGACGTACAGGTCCTGGAGAGATGGAAGGCTACAGCCGATCACCTTCTCAGCAGAGCGCACAATGCGCTGCAGTCTCTGTCTGTCCCTGGCAGTGGCCCCAGCGTACCACACAGTGATGGAGGAGGTGAGGATGGACTCAATGATGGCCGTGTAAAACTGCACCATCATCTGGGCAGGCAGCTTGGCTTTCCTCAGCTGCCGCAGGAAGTACATCCTCTGCTGAGCCTTCTTGATGAGGGAGCTGATGGTCGGCTCCCACTTGAGGTCGTGGGTGATGCAGGTGCCCAGGAAGCGGAAGGAGTCCACAGTGGTGATGGAGGAGTCTGTCAGGGTGAGGAGAGGCAGGGGGGCTGTGACTTTCCTGAAGTCCACGATCATCTCCACTGTCTTCTGGGCGTTGAGCTCCAGGTTGTTGCTGCTGCACCAGGACACCAGCCGGTCCACCTCCCTCCTGTAGGCAGACTCATCGCCGTCCGAGATGAGCCCGATGAGGGTGGTGTCATCCGCAAACTTAACCAGTTTCACGGAGTCGTGGCTGGAGGTGCAGCAGTTGGTGTACAGGGAGAAGAGCAGGGGAGAAAGTACACAGCCCTGTGGAGATCCTGTGCTTATAGTCCGAGTGTCCGAGACATTCTTCCCCAGCCACACGCACTGCCTCCGGTCCGTCAGGAAGTCAGTGATCCACCTGCAGGTGGAGTCAGGCACATTGAGCTGGGTGAGCTTGTCTTGGAGCAGAGCAGGGAGGATGGTGTTAAATCCAGAGCTGAAGTCCACAAACAGGATCCTGGCGTAGGTTCCCGGGGAGTCCAGATGCTGAAGGATGAAGTGGAGGGCCAGGTTGATGGTGTCGTCTACAAACCGATTTGCTCTGTAGGCGAACTGCAGAGGGTCCAGGAGGGGGGAGGTGAATGACTTGAGGTGAGGCAGAACCAGGCGCTCAAATGACTTCATGACTACAGACGTCAGCGCCACAGGCCTGTAGTCGTTAAGTCCGGTGATCCTGGGCTTCTTGGGGACGGGAACGATGGTGGACAGCTTGAAGCAGGCTGGGACATTGCATGACTCCAGGGAGGTGCTAAAGATGTCCGTGAAGACAGAAGCCAGTTCTTCAGCGCAGTGTCTCAGGGTGGAAGGAGAGACACCGTCCGGACCTGGGGCTTTCCGTGGGTTTTGCCTTTTAAATGTCTTAGTCACATCCTGCTTGGAGAGTGTGAGGGCAGTGGGGGAGGAGGAGGGGTCTGAGGTGGGCTTGTCCATTGTCGTCAGTGGGGTGGGGGAGGGTGTGAGACTTCAAATCTAGCGTAGTAGGTGTTAAGCCTTTCCGCTAGTTGTCGGTCATCCACAGCAGGGGGGCTTTGGGTCTATAATTTGTGATCTCCTTCAGACCTTTCCAGACAGAGACAGAGTCGTTGGACCAGAACTTCTCCTTCAGATGGTTATTGTATCTCGATTTAGCCTTCTCCACTTCCTTGCTAAATGAGTACTTGCTCTGTCTGTAAGAGTGAGGGTCATTACTTCTGTGTGCCTCCTCCTTCTCCTTCCTCAGCTGCCTCAGTCTGGGTGTGAACCAGGGTTTGTCATTGTTAAATGACAAACCCTGGTGCAAGATGGAATAATGCTGTCCTCACAGAACTGGATGTATGACGTCACTGTGTCCGTGTACTCATCCAGATTCTCTGCGGAGGTCTTGAACATGCTCCAGTCCGTTGTGTCCAAGCATGTGCGAAGCTCCTCCACAGCCTCGCTGGTCCACCTTTTAGAAGTCCTCACTGTTGGTTTGGAGAGCTTCAGTTGTTGTTTGTATGTGGGGATGAGGTGAACCATGACGTGGTCAGAAAAGCCTAAAGCAGCACGTGACACGCTCCGATAGGCCCCACTGACTGTTGTGTAACAATGATCCAGCGTGTTCTGCTCTCTCGTTGGGCATTTAATAAACTGTTTGTATTTTGGTAACTCCTGGCTCAGGTTTCCCTTGTTAAAGTCGCCGAGGATAGTAAGTAGAGAGTCCGGGAAGGTTCGTTCTACATCCAAAATCTGCTCCGCTAGCACGCGTTGAGCCTCGTGCACGTCCGCGCATGGCGGGATGTAAACAGCAGCCAGAATGAATGAAGCGAACTCATGTGGCGAGTAGAAAGGTTTGCAGTGAATGAAAAGATATTCCAGAGCGGGAGAGCAGTGTTGGGAGATCACAGTTACGTCTGAGCACCAGGCGCTGTTGATGTAGAAACAGACCCCTCCACCTTTTGTCTTTCCCCCGGAGAGAGCCCGATGTCTGTCCGCGCGGAGGAGCTGAAATCCGTCCAGGTGTAACGCGCGGTCCGGGATCTGCTCGCTGAGCCATGTCTCCGTGAAGCACAAGACACAAGAGGAAGAAAAGTCTCTGTTACTCCTCATCAGCAGCGCCAGTTCGTCCATCTTGTTGCTGAGTGAGCGAACGTTGGAGAGGAAAATCCCAGGTAAGGGCGTCCGTGTGCCGCGTCTCCGGAGGCACACCAGAGCCCCTGCGCGTTTTCCTCATCTGCGGCGTCTCACTTTTTTGGCCAAAAAATGAACTAAATCTACTGCAGGCACTAAAAAAACTGGCAGTAGATCAGCAGAAGTCGTTGTTCTGATGTTTAGGAGCTCTTCACGGGTGTAAGAGCACGCTGACACACGATTTACGAACAAAAACAGACAAAACAAAGAGCACCAAATCACCAGGGCGACCATACGCGGCGCCATCTTGGATCTTCCTTAGGATGGACCAGTTTTTGTCTTAAAGTGTTTGTGGGTTTGAAATTTGTAATTTAGCTCCTCCCTTCAAGCAGATATAAAGCAGTGTCCACCAGCATCTGACCAGAACTGAAGAAGCAGCTTGGATGAGCTGCGAAACGTATTCAACCAAATAAACTATGTCCAGTTGACTAATTAAATTTCTCCTTTTGCTATTTATATATAGAGTGGACGTCACGGGGTTGGACTCACCAGCAGGTCTGCAGACGACACAGAGGAACGATCTTCTATAAATCCATTCTGTTCAAGTCTGAGCTGAGGAGGAGGAGGAGCCTGGGTCTGATCTGAGAGAGAGAGAGGAAGAGGAGGAAGAAGAGGAGGAAGAGGAGGAAGAAGAGGAAGAAGAGGAGGAAGAGGAGGAAGAAGAGGAAGAAGAGGAGGAAGAGGAAGAAGAGGAGGAGCAGGGTTAGGGTCTGGAACAGGCCTATTGTGTTTAATTAAAGCCCCACCATGTGACTTTAAAGTAAACATGAGCATTTTCTTTTTCATTTTGGATGTGTTTATTGCACTGAAAGGAGGAGTTTCTTTGGCTGGAATATCCCACAGTACGGTATAAAATTAATCTCTCTCCTTGGAGAATGTTCCGAAGTATGGTTTTAACTTTCTATTCCCATGGAATCATGCAGCTGACACTTCCAGAAAGTTACACAGTGTAGCTTTAACTAGTAAAATGCATTTAACAAAAAGCACAACACAGTAAAAGACCTGTGACTGTAGGTGTGTGTGTGTTACCTGTAGTGTCAGGTGTGTGTGTGTGTGTGTGTGTTACCTGTAGTGTCAGGTGTGTGTGTGTGTGTGTGTGTGTGTGTGTGTTACCTGTAGTGTCAGGTGTGTGTGTGTGTGTGTGTTACCTGTAGTGTCAGGTGTGTGTGTTACCTGTAGTGTCAGGTGTGTGTGTGTGTTACCTGTAGTGTCAGGTGTGTGTGTGTGTGTGTGTGTGTGTTACCTGTAGTGTCAGGTGTGTGTGTGTGTTACCTGTAGTGTCAGGTGTGTGTGTGTGTTACCTGTAGTGTCAGGTGTGTGTGTGTGTGTGTGTGTTACCTGTAGTGTCAGGTGTGTGTGTGTGTGTGTGTTACCTGTAGTGTCAGGTGTGTGTGTGTGTGTGTTACCTGTAGTGTCAGGTGTGTGTGTGTGTGTGTTACCTGTAGTGTCAGGTGTGTATTTGCTCTGCTCTTGTTCAGATGGAGGGAGAGTCGTGTCCACAGCTTCATCCTCAAACACAGAATCTGAAACACAAACAGGAGGAAACAGAATAAGATGAAATACTTTATACCAGAGCTCCCCCTGGTGGTGGTGCATTAATACACCACCTGCCCCCATCTGTATTTGTATTAAATATGATCGGCCTGTAGAAGGTGGTGAGGTCATGTTGAAAAGAAATACTCAAACTGGAAATATTAAACCATTCATAAATATTTCCTCTTCAGTTCTGACAGAAAACTCTTTAAACTTTTATGATTCTGATGTATTTAATCTGAGCCTGATGTCGGAGCTGTACCTGACGCCATAGTCGGGGGGCGCTCTTCTCCGTCCACGGACTCACTGTTTTCCTGCACTCCATTCACTGCAGGTGCCTCTGTCGCCCCCTCCTGGTCGGTCTGAGGGGTGGGGGGAGCGGAGGGGTTGGGGTCAGAGGGGGTGGGGTTAGTGTTAGCATCGTTAGCACTGCTGTCATCTGCGAGGTTGGCCGTAGCGTTAGCCGTAGGATCCGCCGTAGGATCCGCCGTAGGATCCGCCGTAGGATCAGCAGCTCTCAGGTCCACAGAGCTGGCTTTAGGGGAGGGGGAGTTCTGGGGCTCTGGGGTAGGGGTCCCATCAGAGTGGGGGGACACGGACCTCCTCTCCCCGGGGACGGGTGAGGCGCTCTGGGGGAGACGCAGCCGCTCCTTCTCCTGCTCCTGAGCCTCCAGAGCCTGAAACAGAACAAATATTAAAGCTCCTGAAGCACAAACATGTTCTGATGTTCCTCCTCAAAAACACCTGGAGTTGTGTTTGTTTCATTCACATGTTTGAGGAACTCTTTATTATTAGTCTGTCTACATCTCCAAAGCTCCAAACGCTCTGTTCCACCTTGTGATGTCATCAAGTGTTAGTTAGTTAATTTATTTGTCTCCCATAGGAGAAATTTCTTTGAAACGGGAGGGGCTGCTCAAAGTACCACTCACATACAGCACATCATTTAATAACATCAAGATCACAGACATACAAAAACATACAAAAGTTTCTAAGTCCACAGGTCGTCTCCTTCTTCGTCTAGTCTCCAGCTTCTCATTTATCAACTTAACAGATACAGGCACGAATGAATTCCTGAATCTGTTATACAAGAAAGTCCTGTACCTGAGCCCTGAAGGCATCAGGGAATACTCAGGGTGTAGGATATGTGTGTCGTCTGACAAAATCCCAAAGGCCTGGCTAATGGTAGATTCCTCAAACAGCTGCTGTGGGGATAACAGAGGTGACCCTATAATTTTTCCCGCTGTTCTAATCAGACTAGAAATTTGGGTTTTAGATTTCACCCCTAGATTCCCAAACCAAGAGGTGATGCCATAGCGCAAGATTGACTCTATGGCAGCTCTACAGAAGAGCACCATGATGTTCTTAGACACCCCAAACACCCTGAGTCGATGTAAAAAATGCAGCCGTTGGTGGAGTCGGGTACAGACACTGTTGACTTGTGTGCGCCAGCTTAAGTCACTATCCACATGTACTCCCAGGTATCTGAAGGAGGTGACCTGCTGGATACCACAGCTGTTGATGGTCACCAAGCTGTGGTCTCCGACCGAACCTGGATCGATAATCATCTCCACAGTCTTTTCAATGTTTATTAGTAAATGGTGCTCATTGCACCAATCAGCCAGCTTTCCCACCCCGGAGATATGACTGGCTAAGGTTGACGTCCTTGAGAGGAGACTTAAAAGCAACGTATCATCTGAGAACTTAATAATATACTGTTCTGGTTGCAAGCTCACACAATCATTTGTAAATAAAGTAAACAAAAAGGGCGAACTCACGCAGCCCTGAGGACATTGACAGTTTTCAAGTGAACAGCTCCTTTTACCTTTAGTTCAGTAGAGACTGAAATGATCCAAATGATTCTAGTGAAGGTGTGTGGAGTTTAAAAACACAGTGGAGCACTTCCTGTATCACCACATGATGACATCACAAGGTGGAACAGAGTGTTTTCAGTTTGAGAGAAGAACTCGTGTTAAATCTGCAGGTTTGTGTGTTAAATGTGAATGAAAGAAGAGAAATGCTGTTCATTCTGTGAATTATTGTCATGTGTTTGGATATTGATCTGTAAATGTTTGTGAATCTTTTATTTGTGTAAAAATCTTAATGATTTTGTAACATAATGTGAGTGAATTTTACAGACCTCTCCTCAAACCCCCACTCAACTTTAAAGTCACACCCAGGCCTCCTTCCCACCGGGTCTAGCCTTTCCCGTTCAGAAACCGAGAAGCTCCTTTAACCAAGACATTCCAAAAGGGACAATGCTCGAGAAGTTTTCTCTCTCTGTAAATTCTGTGCCCGTCTTCTGACGTGTTTTTGTCCAAATTACTGTAGCTAATCTGACCGAAAGCGATGCTTTCCTATTTTTCCAAATTTAAATATTTGCATGTCTGTAACCAACAGCCTTTTGATCGATTGATTGGCCTTAATCTGGACCAGCGCCATCAGACCTGCTCCTCTTTAAACAGGCGACATCGTTCAGGAGATATCGTTCAGAAGATATCGTTCAGGAGATATCGTTCAGAAGATATCGTTCAGAAGATATCGTTCAGAAGATATCGTTCAGGAGATATCGTTCAGGAGATATCGTTCAGAAGATATCGTTCAGGAGATATCGTTCAGGAGATATCGTTCAGGCGACATCGTTCAGGAGATATCGTTCAGGAGATATCGTTCAGGAGATATCGTTCAGAAGATATCGTTCAGGAGATATCGTTCAGAAGATATCGTTCAGAAGATATCGTTCAGGAGATATCGTTCAGGAGATATCGTTCAGGAGATATCGTTCAGGAGATATCGTTCAGGAGATATCGTTCAGGAGATATCGTTCAGGAGATATCGTTCAGGAGATATCGTTTAGATCGCGTGGCCTTCGTCTGTCCCAGCTCGTTTGATTCTCCAGAGCCAGCGTCGTCACTGGACATGGACATAGCCACGTCGCCCTTGTCGTACGCACAAGTTGTACCTAACCTCAGATCTTTAGATCCCAGCCTAGAGGAACCTACGCTCATTTACATATTTCATATTTAAATTCTTCTGTTTAACTCGGTCAGTAAATTCACATAAACCACTTTGTTTTGGTGAATTGTGATGTTATTATAATATGTGTTATTTCCATGTTTTTAGACTTTCCTTTACAAACTGTTTCTTGATTTGTGTAAAACTATAATATTATATGTTATATTTACGGCAGATTAAGTTAAAATGTGAGAACCATCAGCACCTGGGCCCTTTAAAGTGTGTTTAAAGTGTGTTTAAAGTGTGTTTAAAGTGTGCTCTCAGTACAAACTCACGGCCTGTTGCTCCATCCTGGTGAAGATCACGTGGAGCATCTGCGTGAGTGTGGCTTTGGCTGTCGTCTGGTTGATCAGGTTACGACTTGCCAAATAAATGTTATAACAAGTCCTGACCGTGAGAAGAATCGTCCCCTCATGGATCTCAATGTGAGGAGAGGTCACTGTGGTCAGGAGGGCCTAAACGAGAGGAGAGAGGGAGGAGAGGAGAGAGGGAAGAGAGGAGAGAGGAGAGAGGGAGGAGAGAGGAGGGAGGAGAGAGAGGAGGAGAGGAGAGAGGAGAGAGGGAGGAGAGAGGGAGGAGAGAGGGAGGAGAGGAGAGAGGAGGGAGGGAGGAGAGGAGAGAGGGAGGAGAGAGGGAGGGAGGAGAGGAGAGGAGAAAGGAGGGAGGGAGGAGAGGGGAGAGGAGGGAGGAGAGGAGAGAGGAGGGAGGGAGGAGAGAGGGAGGAGAGAGAGGAGGAGAGGAGGGAGGAGAGAGAGGAGGAGAGGAGAGAGGGAGGAGAGAGGGAGGAGGGAGGGAGGAGAGGAGAGGAGAGAGGAGGGAGGGAGGAGAGGAGAGAGGAGAGGAAAGAGGAAGGAGAGGAGAGAGAGGGAGGAGAGGAGAGAGGGAAGAGAGGAGAGAGGAGGGAGGAGAGGAGAGAGGGAGGAGAGAGGGAGGAGAGAGGGAGGAGAGGAGAGAGGAAGGAGAGGAGAGGAGAGAGGAGGGAGGGAGGAGAGGAGAGAGGGAGGAGAGGAGAGAGAGGGAGGAGAGGAGAGAGGAAGGAGAGGAGAGAGAGGGAGGAGAGGAGAGAGGGAGGAGAGGAGAGAGGAAGGAGAGGAGAGAGAGGGAGGAGAGGAGAGAGGGAGGAGAGGAGAGAGGAAGGAGAGGAGAGAGAGGGAGGAGAGGAGAGAGGGAGGAGAGGAGAGAGGGAGGAGAGGAGAGAGGGGGAGGAGAGGAGAGAGGAGGGAGGGAGGAGAGAGGAGGGAGGGAGAAGAGAGGAGAGGAGAGAGGGAGGGGAGGAGAGAGGAGAGAGGGAGGGAGAATGGCCGTTAAAAACACAGAAAACCAGATCCTAAACCAGGACTGAACCAGGACTGAACCAGGACTAAACCAGGTCTAAACCAGGTCTAAACCAGGTCTAAACCAGGTCTAAACCAGGTCTAAACCAGGTCTAAACCAGGACTAAACCAGGTCTAAACCAGGACTAAACCAGGTCTAAACCAGGACTAAACCAGGACTACACCAGGATTCCACACATATCAGGACACATGGGAATAGAACAGAAAGTTCTGTGTAAAATCACAGGAGATCGTCTAAACAAAGAGGGTTTATTTTCATCATGGGATCAGAATCAGTATCAAGTATCGCACATCGAGTATCGAGTATCGAGTTTCGAGTCTGTTCTTGAGTAACGAAATCCAGTTTGATATTTTAGCATCTAAACACTTCTAAAAGCTTCAACTAAAACAATGTATGAGTCTAAAAATGTTTTCTCTTGTACCTTTATAATCTGCAGCTGGACGCCCTCGTCGGTCTGAGGGCCCTGGAAGCAGTTACAGATGGTCTCCACTAGGCGGTCTATGAGCCTCTTTCCTGGAGTTTTACCGTCGGGGGCATTTCCTGTGATGTGTCCGTACGCAATCAACTTCTGTAACAACAATGAGAAAGACTTGTATAAACGCACAAAGACTCACACAAACCTGTCTGTTTGTAGACTTCGTACTACGACAGAATCCTTCAGGTGTGAACTTTTAATATGGAATGAAGGAGTGAAGAAAAACGTGAACAGTCTGCAGAGAGAAGAGTCAGAAATGAAGAAAGGAATGAAGGAAAAAATGTGTTTAAACGTTAGACTCCTTGTGTGTGAGTAACAAAAAACAGAAGCCTGCACTACTGCATTCACACACACAGAGGTGAAGTGTCTTGCACAATGACACCACAACAGTGACTGAGCTACAGTCACCACAGAACATCCTGTGTAAGGAGGTTAAATTAAACACAGGCAGTAGTAGTAATAATAGTAGTAATAGTAGCAGTAATAATAGCAGTAACAGTAGTAGTAGTAGTAGTAGTAGTAATAATAATAGTAGTAATAATGACTCTGAGACACACATATTTATTTACAGTTTCTGTTAGTCAGGTGAGTCTATTCAATATGGAGTGGGAGTGGGGGAGTAGTTAGCAGAACCATTCAGGGCCATGATGGTGTTTTCACACCTCTGGACATGTCCTGGCTAGTCCCATTGTTTTCTCTGTTTGTTTTGATTTAGGTTTGAGGATAGAGTTATAGATGGAGACAAATGATGTCTGAGACCTCCATTTCTGTTCAAGGAAGGATTCTCTTTCTTGACAAAAATAGCCTCTTTTAAATAGCCTCTATTAAATTTCTCCTTTTGCTAACAATAGTAGTAATAGTAGCAGTAATAATAGCAGTAACAGTAGTAGCAGCAGTAGTAATAATAGTAGTAGTAGCAGTAGCTTCTATGATAAACAGAACAGGTGTAAACTTGTTTGTTCAGTGTTTGATTCACCTGTCAGTCCAGGTGAGTCAGGTACGTTAGGTGAACCCTGTCTGTGGTCAGAGCAGATCATTAAACCAGTTTAACCAGTTTAACCAGATCATCCCAGTCTCAACCTCAGACCTGAAGGAACATCTCCTGCTCCTGCAACACTGAGCCGCCCGGACTGAACTCAACAATATAAATAATGTCAAAATCCCTGACCAGTACCAGTACCAGTAGTAGTAGTAGTAGTAGTAGCAGCAGTAGTACTAGTAGCAGTAGTATTAATAGTAGTATTCCTCACCTGCAGACAGTCCAGGGAGGTGCTGACGATGCGTGGGGACTTTGATTGACAGGCGAGCTCAAACGGCAGCACGTATTTATCCGCCTCGATGTAGTTGGCTCTAGGGGGCACCACTGTTCCATCTCTGCACAGGAACAGAGCCAAGAGTTAGAAGATCAACAACAGATGCGTAAAAAATGGGATAAAACAGGCTAAAACAGGCTAAAACATCAATATTGAGGAAAGGTTCATTTCTGTCCTGTTAATGGGACTTTTTAGTATTGATACCTGCCAAAAATGAGGATGTAGTTTCGATACTCGTTTTAGAATCGATTCGGATCAGATTTTCAATATTTTTGAAAACCCTCAGCTGAAATATTGAGTACAGGGGCATTGTGCGTAGCGTTTTTATCACATGACTTTGTTTTTATCACAAGTGCAGCCTGACCTCAGCTGATGCAGGACTCAAGGCTTTCACAGGATAAACATTCAAACTGATAACAAAGATACACTAAAAGTATGTTTAATCTACTTTACAATCATTTAAATCTATATTACTTCCAAATTATCATCATCATATAGTGAAATGTCCCATAATCCTCTGCTCTGTTCTCATGTCGTTTCTTCAGAACACGGATTAAAGCTCACAGGTCAGTTTAGTGTCATTTAGAAGCTTTAAAGTCCCTGTACCCGATTTTTTTTCCCATTTATTTATTGTATAAGAAGCACTTGAGGTCAAAATATGTCAACTGTGTACTGTCTGTATTAAATTATAAAGATTTTTATTGTCAGAGAAACAGGAGGTGCACTGTTACCTTGCTAAATGCTAGTGAAAAATGCTTCTAAACTCATCGTGGTGAATAATTAGCCTGTTGTGAATGCATAAAGAGTAAAAGAAGAACTTTAGAAACTGTTTTTATCTTGTTAAAGTAAAGTAAATATCAAATAGAGAGGATTTCAGAGTTACAGCTCCACGTTCCCTCCTCCTCCTCGGTCTGTGTTAATGACAAACTCCAACCGTAAAGATTCACCACAGGATCTAAAATGGCCGCAGCATTTCACTGAAACTCAAACTCACTTCTGTTTCTCCAGCTCAGATTTGATCTCATCTGAAACACAAAAACAACATTTATCAGGAAAAAAGGTTAGAAAGGTTTACAACAACAACAGTGGAACTGAACCAGGACTAAAGCAGGGCTAAAGCAGGACTAAAGCAGGGCTAAACCAGGACTAAAGCAGGGCTAAAGCAGGGCTAAACCAGGACTAAAGCAGGACTAAAGCAGGAGTAAAGCAGGACTAAAGCAGGAGTAAAACAGGACTAAAGCAGGACTAAAGCAGGACTAAAGCAGGGCTAAACCAGGACTAAAGCAGGGCTAAACCAGGACTAAACCAGGACTAAACCAGGACTAAAGCAGGACTAAAGCAGGACTAAAGCAGGACTAAAGCAGGACTAAAGCAGGACTAAAGCAGGACTAAACCAGGACTAAAGCAGGACTAAAGCAGGACTAAAGCAGGACTAAAGCAGGACTACACCAGGGCTAAAGCAGGGCTAAAGCAGGAGTAAAGCAGGACTAAAGCAGGGCTAAAGCAGGAGTAAAGCAGGACTAAAGCAGGACTAAACCAGGACTGTCAGATGCCCTCCCTGTGCGTCAGATGCCCTCCCTTTCTGTCTTATTCTGTCTAAAAGCTCTAGTCCTGCACTTTAGACCTTTACAGGTGTGAATGCTCCTGGACACGTTTAAAATGTGAAACTGGATTTAAAAACAAAAACAAAATTAGAAAATTTAAGAGGTAAAAGGGTGAGGTAAAGGCGTGAGGTAAAGGCGTGAGGTAAAGGCGTGAGGTAAAGGGGTGAGGTAAAAGGGTGAGGTAAAGGCGTGAGGTAAAGGGGTGAGGTAAAAGGGTGAGGTAAAGGCGTGAGGTAAAGGCGTGAGGTAAAAGGGTGAGGTAAAGGCGTGAGGTAAAGGCGTGAGGTAAAGGGGTGAGGTAAAGGCGTGAGGTAAAGGCGTGAGGTAAAGGGGTGAGGTAAAGGCGTGAGGTAAAGGCGTGAGGTAAAGGGGTGAGGTAAAGGGGTGAGGTAAAGGTGTGAGGTAAAGGCGTGAGGTAAAGGGGTGAGGTAAAGGGGTGAGGTAAAGGGGTGAGGTAAAGGCGTGAGGTAAAGGCGTGAGGTAAAGGGGTGGGGTAAAGGGGTGGGGTAAAGGCGTGAGGTAAAGGGGTGAGACAGAGGGGTGAGATAAAGTGCACAGCTCATTCAGACACAGAGTGAAACACCAGAACAGACCAGGATTAGGACCAGGACCCGGGTAGAGTTCTACAGGTGTCATGAATAATGAGAAAGTCTGGCCAGAGAGAAAGAGAAGAGAGAGAAGGAGAGGGAGAGGAGAGAAGAAAGAGGAGAAGAGAGAAGAGAAGCGAGAGGACAGAGAGAAGAGAGAAAGACGGGGGTGGGGGTTGAAAGAGGTAGAGAAGGAAAGAGAGTGGGGAAAGGGGAAGAGAGAGACAATAAGATCTAAAGAGGAGGGAGAGAGGGAGAAAGAAGAGAGGGGGATACAGAGAGTAATGGGGAGAAAGAGAGAGAAACGACAGAGTGAGATGACAGAGAGGGAAGGAGAGAAGGGAGTGAGAAAGAAAGAGTGGGGATGGAGAGACAAAGAGAAAGGCTGCAGGATTAATCAAACGGAAATCACAATTTAAATGGTGCAAAACACAAACACTGAAAATATTTGAGTCTTTTATCAAATTCTCTAAAACCCTGTAGTTCAGAACTCTGCAAATATGTAAACTGAAACATTATCAGGAGGATGGGAGGGCATCTGACACACAGGGATACAGGAGGATGGGAGGGCATCTGACACACAGGGATATCAGAATACACTGGTTATCATTACTACTTTATATATCCTGGACGCAGAAGACTGCTTTAGAGACAGTACGGAACATTTTGCCCGGTTAATCATCACACTTTAAACCGGAAGTCCCGCGTGTCCGGGAGCGCGTGCGGGGGACCGCTCTGACACGTCACTTTTCCTCCGTTTGTGTGAAAAACTCTTTAAAAATGCCCTAAACCCGCGCACAGCTCATCTGCTCTGGGGAGAACCCGCTAAATGTGATAAAGTTCCCCGTTAGTCCCGGTGTGTGGCTCAGGGTGAGGGTTCGATTCCCTCAGACAGACGTAAACACAAGAACCAGAGCCAAGGAAACGTCACCTGAAGGCCGGCTAATGCTAATGCTAATGCTAATGCTAATGCTAAGCTAACACTCAGCCCCATCACAAACTTCCCGCTTTTATTATTAAACACAGAACCTTAAACCGGGCCGCGGGTTCCGTACCGAGCGCCACCTGACAGGCGGTCCGCAGGGGCCCGTGTTGGCTCCGCTTCAGCTCTTTGTCCGACAGAATCTTCTCCAGAGCCCGCGACAGGAACATGGCTTTGGTTCTGCGGCTCTGGGCCTCGGGCGGCGGGACGGAGACAGCGGAAGACCGGGGCTCGGGCGCGGGAGGCCGGGGGAGAGGCCGGAGCATGTCGGGCTCAGGCCGTCATCCTGGAGCCGGTCCCGGGGTGACGGGGGCTCCGGGGCGCGGGGCGGGCGGAGGAGAGCGGCTCTTGGGTCCGTCACAGACTGGAGCTCGGTGCTGGAGCTCGGTGCTGTGGTCCGGGGCTGTGGTTCGGTTCTGGAGCTCGGTTCTGTCACAGCTCCAGCGCCGCCATGATGCTGACGCGGATCACGTGACTCTCAGCTGAGCGCGTGCGGCAGGCGTGCGCGAGACGGACAAGAAAAATAAATATATTTAAAAACATATTTTACATATTTTATTTGATTAAATACATCAATAATGATAAAATAATAATAATAACGCTCTATATGTTATAATAATATAAAATATAGTGTGTGTGTGTGTACAGTTTCCAGCAGGTGGCGCTGAAACAGGTTCTGGAGCCGCTCGTGTTTTCAGTCCACGCACCGGTACCAGAGTCACATCCGTTTGACTCAACAGTTTAGTGAAGTGAAGTTAGACTGAATGTGTCCCCTGCATTTGACCCATCCTAAGTGTCTCTGGGTTAAACCTGCATTTGACCCGTCCTCAGTGTCTCTGAGTTAAACCTGTATTTGACCCGTCCTCAGTGTCTCTGAATTAAACCTGCATTTGACCCGTCCTCAGTGTCTCTGGGTTACACCTGCATTTGACCCGTCCTCAGTGTCTCTGGGTTAAACCTGCATTTGACCCATCCTCAGTGTCTCTGGGTTACACCTGCATTTGACCCGTCCTCAGTGTCTCTGGGTTACACCTGCATTTGACCTGTCCTCAGTGTCTCTGAGTTAAACCTGCATTTGACCCGTCCTCAGTGTCTCTGGGTTACACCTGCATTTGACCCGTCCTCAGTGTCTCTGGGTTACACCTGCATTTGACCTGTCCTCAGTGTCTCTGAGTTAAACCTGCATTTGACCCGTCCTCAGTGTCTCTGGGTTACACCTGCATTTGACCCGTCCTCAGTGTCTCTGAGTTAAACCTGCATTTGACCTGTCCTCAGTGTCTCTGAGTTAAACCTGCATTTGACCCGTCCTCAGTGTCTCTGGGTTACACCTGCATTTGACCCGTCCTCAGTGTCTCTGGGTTACACCTGCATTTGACCCGTCCTCAGTGTCTCTGGGTTACACCTGCATTTGACCCGTCCTCAGTGTCTCTGGGTTACACCTGCATTTGACCCGTCCTCAGTGTCTCTGGGTTACACCTGCGCATTAGCTCGTGGCTTCATGGCTTAAAACTCCCTTGGACTCCCTACACCTCAGATTCTGATCCAGGTCCCTTCTTATTTTACAGTTTCATTATTCTTATATTCATCTTTTATTTTCTTAAATTAAAATCCCAAACCGAGTGTTTTGTGCGGAGTTTATTCCAGCGCGTCAGATCACAGTGTACAGCTCATTTACAGTGTTAGAGTTCAACTGTTACAGTCGTATGAAACATCCTTAAGAAAATACTGACATCTCGTTAAAAATATTCACAAGAAAAAATCAACAACAAAAACATGAAAAGAATCTGAAAATGACAGTTTAGACCATGAAATGCACAGGGAGGGCATCTGACACACACAGGGAGGGCATCTGACACACGGGGAGGGCATCTGACACACAGGCTGCCGTTTTGAAGTACCTTAATTTCCTCCACAAACAAAATCTCCTCTTATTATTCTGTATAAAGTGTTGTTCCCCCTGTAGTTTAGATCTGCACAAACACCTCCCTGTGCGTCAGATGCCCTCCCCGTGTGTCAGATGCCCTCCCCGTGTGTGTCAGATGCCCTCCCCGTGTGTCACTTCAGATTTCAGTCTTTTGTCGATTTTTCTGATGTGTTTAAAAAGTGAAATTGAACAGAATCTTATGAAAACACAAATATTTCACAGTAAATCAAAAGTACCGTTTGTTAAATTGAAATGGAGATTAAACATAAATACATCGTTTACATAAAGACGGCGAATGATCAGATAATAAATTACACTGTTGCCGTGGTTACAATCCCAATGTCCCAAAATACAAAAGTAGAAAATAAATTAACATTGAAATCTAAATGATTCAAATCAGAGCTGTGGAATACAGATGGATCAGCCCTCTTTAGTCCTGGTTTAGTCCTGGTTTAGTCCTGGTTTAGTCCTGGTTTAGACCTGGTTTAGTCCTGGTTCAGTCCTGGTTTAGACCTGGTTTAGACCTGGTTTAGTCTCTCAGGACTTTCAGGAGGATGTGAGGCGAGTTCTGCTCTGATGAAGATGAGAAGTGCTTTTCAAAATCAATAATCGATTTTTAATGAGCGGAAATAAGATCTGACTTACACTGGATCAGACCTGGACCAGACCTGGACCAGACCTGGACCAGACCTGGACCTACAGTCCCACAGAGACACAGACCTGGACTTGTTTGGATAAAATCATAAATAATAAAAGTCCCTCAGACTGAAACTCTCTGAGGGACACGTGTGGATTTTGTTTTCGTTGAGACTAAAACTCGTCTCGTTTATGCAAATCTCAGGCTAATTATTAATCTGACCCCAGCACATTCCTGTTCAGTGTGTCACTCAAACACTGAGCAAACAAGACCAAGGACTAAACCAGGTCTAAACCAGGTCTAAACCAGGTCTAAACCAGGTCTGAACCAGGCCTAAACCAGGCCTGAACCAGGACTAAACCAGGTCTGAACCAGGTCTGAACCAGGTCTGAACCAGGCCTAAACCAGGCCTAAACCAGGCCTAAACCAGGCCTAAACCAGGACTAAACCAGGTCTGAACCAGGTCTGAACCAGGTCTGAACCAGGCCTAAACCAGGCCTAAACCAGGCCTAAACCAGGACTAAACCAGGACTAAACCAGGACTAAACCAGGTCTGAACCAGGACTAAACCAGGTCTGAACCAGGACTAAACCAGGTCTGAACCAGGACTAAACCAGGTCTGAACCAGGACTTCAGGTGTAAATCCGTCGCTGTGTCACTCTTTTCTCTCTAGAGCGGACACACACACACACCCACACACCCACACACACACACACACACACACAGTATATTATCATTATTATTAAAGTGGTCCAACAGAACTGAAAACGAAATGTATAAAAGATAAAATAAAAGTGAGAAAACGGCGTTCACATTGAGACGGCGCAAACGTTCAAACCTCAAAATGAAGTGGTCCAAAAATTAACGTTACAAAAATATAAAAGTTTTACAGTAAAGAACCAAAAACATGATTCAAACATTCAGAGATCGAGAAAAAACACGATCCACACGGACGAGGCTACGCGATACTGCGAATACTCCGACACACACAGGGGGAGGGCATCTGACACACACGGAGAGGAGGGGAGGGCATCTGACACACACGGAGAGGAGGGGAGGGCATCTGACACACACGGAGAGGAGGGGAGGGCATCTGACACACACGGAGAGGAGGGGAGGGCATCTGACACACACGGAGAAGAGGGGAGGGCATCTGACACACAGGGAGAGGAGGGGAGGGCATCTGACACACACGGAGAGGAGGGGAGGGCATCTGACACACAGGGAGAGGAGGGGAGGGCATCTGACACACACGGAGAGGAGGGGAGGGCATCTGACACACACGGAGAGGAGGGGAGGGCATCTGACACACACGGAGAGGAGGGGAGGGCATCTGACACACACGGAGAGGAGGGGAGGGCATCTGACACACAGGGAGAGGAGGGAAGGGCATCTGACACACAGGGAGAGGAGGGGAGGGCATCTGACACACAGGGAGAGGAGGGGAGGGCATCTGACACACAGGGAGAGGAGGGGAGGGCATCTGACACACAGGGAGAGGAGGGAAGGGCATCTGACACACAGGGAGAGGAGGGGAGGGCATCTGACACACAGGGAGAGGAGGGGAGGGCATCTGACACACAGGGAGAGGAGGGGAGGGCATCTGACACACAGGGAGAGGAGGGGAGGGCATCTGACGCAGTGAAATGCTGGACAGTGTTTTTTGAGGTGAAAAGTGCAGTTAAAGTTTCATCATTTTTATAATTGAACTCATTTGGAATCATCAGAACGCCTTTAGTTTTCTCCAGTGTTTAAAAATACAAAATAAAACATGTTAGAGTGAATAAACCCTGATGAACCTGCTCCTGCCGCTCCTGCCGCTCCTGCCGCTCGCACCTGTTTGTACTTTCATGTCGTTTTCTGTCCGACATTATTGGACCGTTTCATCGCAGCGATCGACTGATATCTTTTGTTTTTTGGTCGATACGAGGAAGCGATCGCCGATAAACTGCCGATATTTCTGGACCGATTTCGATTATTTTCCCCAAATTCATTTAAATTTACCACAAACTCACCAAACCTTTAAGAGAACTGCGGTCACGTTTTATGGAAGTTTTCTGTTTGTATTTAAATGTTCAAATAAAACGTCGTGTGGACTCTTCATTCAGAAGGTCCAAACGAAATATCGACCTGTGCTGGAGATTTAAGGACGATCGCAGACTCGCTAAAAAGTGCAAATATCGGCGCAATGTATCGGTCTGTCTCTAATTTATTGCATTTGAAATAATCGTTTGTCGAGTTCAGGAGAATTTTTTGTTGAAACGAGGGAAACCTGCAGCTGTGGGAAATATAAAACGAATGATATAAAAGCACAGACTGTCCGTGGACACAGAACCCACGCCCACGGTCACTTCCTGTTTGAACGCGGCGGCTGGCGGGTTCGATATGTCCATTTATATAAACAGTGTGTGGAAACGTCTCACTCCCTCAGGACAATCCTTCAGTCTGAGCTCAAACCCTCAGACTCCTCAGGGCAGGTGCTCCAGGTGTGCGTGGGTTCAGATGTTCCTCGCAGATGTTCCTCGCAGATGTTTCTTACAGGAGTTGGTGGCAGGTGTTGGTGGCAGGTGTTGGTCTGGTTGATGTTTTTGGCCTAGAGTCTCAGAGCGTGATCACCGTCCCGTCCTCCTCCAGACTCCGTCTCTCTCGCGCTCTGCGGGGGTTGGTCGCCGCTGTGGATAAACTGCCCAGGCTGGCGCTGGCGGTGAGGGTCCCGTTGGAGAAGGCGGGGTCAGAGGGGTCAGAGAGGGCGGGGTCAGAGGTGGCGGAGGTCACGGGGTCACGGCGCAGGCGCAGGTGCGGTTCGTATCGGGGGATGTTCGGTTCTTCTTCGGCTCCAGCCTCAATCACCAGGTCCTCCTCCTCGTCGCTCTCCAGCTCCCCCACGGGGAAATTCTGGATGATGTGGGCGGGGCCAGAGTTAACCGCTGCGCCGCCGTATCCACTGTAACCGTAAAAACTGGTGCCGCTGTCGGAGGACCGCCCCGAGCTGCCAGACGCCGCCCCGCCATCTCGGTTCCGCACCACATTGTTCCTCTGATTGGCCGGTTTCACTGTGATGATCAGGTTATGACTGTTGGCAATCATCATGTCCGTCACCTGAAAAACACACAACACGTTTAAAGGTAAAAGACACACAACACACACACAACATGAGAGACACACATCCGTCTGACCAGAAGAAAAACACATCAGACACCTGAAATATTTTTAGGAATGTATTCACAAAAATCCCAGAGGTTTAATTTCAGCTCTTAAACTGTTTACACACACACACACACACACACACACACACACACACACACACACACACACACACACACACACACACACGTGCATGCATGGGGGTCAGACTTTAGCCACAGCTGCCCTGGGGTAGACTGACAGAAGAGAGGCTGCCCCTCTGCACCATCAGACCCTCCCGCCACATTTACACTACACAAATTAACACTATACAAATTTACACTAGACAAATTTACACTAGACAGTGTGAAGTGTCCAAGCAGAGTCTGAGTCTGAGTCAGAGTCACGTTTGGACCTTTGAGTTGTAAGTCAAATGTCCAAACCTGCTCTGACTCTGAAATGTTGGAAAATCATTTCTGACCCCGTGAGTCAAACTGGGCTCGTGTAGAGGCTCCTGTGAACCTCAGACATGGTTTAGCTTCAGAGAAACACTTTGGTCCTTATAATGCAGACCTGATCCAGACTCTTACAGACAGTGCAGTGCGTTCAGTTGTAAACAGACCTGGTCCAGACTCTTGCCGGTCACTTCGATGCCGTTGACCTCCAGGACCTCATCGTTCACGGCCAGCAGCCCTGTGCTCTCGGCGAGGCCTCCAGGGACCATCCTGGAGATGAAGATCCCCGGGACCTTCTGGAGACCCTGAGGCGTGACCCTGACGCTGGAGCCATCCCGGATGTAGAAGCCCAGGGGTTTGTGGAGGCCGTGTTTGAAGAGACGAACCCGCCGGAGACTCTCGGGCAGAAGGTCCACGTCGATGATGGAGGACACGGGTCTGAAGTCTCTGGGCAGGCTGATCATCACAGGAGGCTTTTTACGAGACTCTGGACGAAGGAGAACCGCAGAGAGACCAGGAGTCTTCCTCCGAGTCAGAGAGTCCGAACCAAACGCCGAGAAGTCCGAGTCCTCTGAGAGAGAGAGAAGAGAGGGATGAGTGTAAGAGAGTGAAGAGAGGGATGAGTGTAAGAGAGAGAAGAGAGGGATGAGTGTAAGAGAGAGAAGAGAGGGATGAGTGTAAAAGAGAAGACTACTACACTGTACTGTACTACACTGTACTGTACTGTACTGTACTACACTGTACTGTACTGTACTACACTGTACTGTACTACACTGTACTGTACTGTACTGTACTACACTGTACTGTACTGTACTACACTGTACTGTACTACACTGTACTGTACTGTACTGTACTACACTGTACTGTACTACACTGTACTGTACTGTACTACACTGTACTGTACTACACTGTACTGTACTACACTGTACTGTACTGTACTGTACTACACTGTACTGTACTACACTGTACTGTACTGTACTACACTGTACTGTACTACACTGTACTACACTGTACTGTACTGTACTACACTGTACTGTACTACACTGTACTACACTGTACTGTACTACACTGTACTGTACTACACTGTACTGTACTGTACTGTACTACACTGTACTGTACTACACTGTACTACACTGTACTGTACTACACTGTACTGTACTGTACTGTACTACACTGTACTGTGTTTATTGTGTACTTTTCTGTTTCAGACGCTGCTCTGGAGTCTGTGTGAGACGCCCGAGGACACAAGAGTGTCCTTTGAGACAGAGACGAAAGACAGAAGAGAGACAACAGAGAGAGAGGAGAGAGGGGAGGAGAGAGAGAGAGAGAGGGGAGGAGAGAGGAAGAGAGAGAGAGAGAGAGAGGGGAGGAGAGAGGAAGAGAGAGAGAGAGAGAGAGGGGAGGAGAGAGGAAGAGAGAGAGAGAGGAGAGGAGAGAGAGAGAGAGGAGAGGAGAGAGAGAACAAAGGAGGAAGGGAGAAAGAGAGACGTGGGAGAGAGAAAGAGCCGCCCTGAGGACACAAAAGTGAGTGTCCTTTCAGACAGAGCTGAAAAGAAAGAGAGGAGAGAGGAGAGAGAGAGAAGGGGGGGTCTGCTCATAGGAGCGTGCATGAGGCGCGTGCATGAGGAGCGTGCATGAGGAGCGTGCATGAGGAGCGTGCATGAGGAGCGTGCATGAGGAGCGTGCATGAGGCGCGTGCATGAGGAGCGTGCATGAGCAGTGGAGTTGGGCTTAGCATGCTAGTTGTTGTTGCTTTACTGTAGCTCGGTTCTGGTCTGTGAGTCGAGAAAAGCTCTTCTGAACTCATCGTGGTGAAGGAAGAAGATCAGTGAGAAGAACCCTGAACACACTTTAGACCTGCTTTAGTCCTAGTTTAGTCCTAGTTTAGTCCTGGTTTAGTCCTGGTTTAGTTCTGGTTTAGTCCTGGTTTAGTCCTGGTTTAGTTCTGGTTTAGTCCTGGTTTAGTCCTGGTTTAGTTCTGGTTTAGTCCTGGTCTAGGCCTCTGCAAACTCTTTCTATTTTTCATGTTTAAATACAGAAAAAAAAAAATCACACAGAGATTTTAACTCTGACCCGGTGTAAAGCTACAATAATCTACAGAATTTACTCCCTGTGTGTTAGTGTCATGTGGCTAATAGCTCCACCGTCCAATCAGAACGCTCTCTGCTAAACCCTTGTCTCCACCGTCCAATCAGAACGCTCTCTGCTAAACCCTCGTCTCCACCGTCCAATCAGAACGCTCTCTGCTAAACCCTCGTCTCCACTGTCCAATCAGAACGCTCCCACCTAAACCCTCGTCTCCACTGTCCAATCAGAACGCTCCCACCTAAACCCTCGTCTCCACCGTCCAATCAGAACGCTCCCACCTAAACCCTCGTCTCCACCGTCCAATCAGAACGCTCTCTGCTAAACCCTCGTCTCCACCGTCCAATCAGAACGCTCTCTGCTAAACCCTCGTCTCCACCGTCCAATCAGAACGCTCTCTGCTAAACCCTCGTCTCCACCGTCCAATCAGAACGCTCCCACCTAAACCCTTGTCTCCACCGTCCAATCAGAACGCTCCGTGTAAATCTATTTGGCCTTTATTAAGAGTTTGTGAGTTTGTGTGCGTTATTTTAGGGTAAAATGTGAATTAAAAATACAAAAGTTGCGTGTAAATTCAGACCGATATATCGTGTGTTGGAGGTTTCAAGCCGAAATCTGATACACTTAAAAGAGCAAATATCGTCCTGAAACCTCCAACACACAGACGACCCAATCAGCAGGTTAAAGAAACGTGAAGAACACTGAGGAAGAAGAACACTGAGGAAGAAGAACACTGAGGAAGAAGAACACTGAGGAAGAAGAACACTGAGGGGAAAGAACACTGGGGAAGAACAGTGAGGAAGAAGAACACTGAGGGAAAAGAACACTGAGGAAGAAGAACACTGAGGAAGAAGAACACTGAGGAAGAAGAACACTGAGGGGAAAGAACACTGGGGAAGAAGAACACTGAGGAAGAAGAACACTGAGGGGAAAGAACACTGGGGAAGAACAGTGAGGAAGAAGAACACTGAGGAAGAAGAACACTGAGGAAGAAGAACACTGAGGAAGAAGAACACTGAGGGGAAAGAACACTGAGGGAAAAGAACACTGAGGAAAAAGAACACTGAGGAAGAAGAACACTGAGGGAAAAGAACACTGAGGAAGAAGAACACTGAGGGAAAAGAACACTGAGGAAGAACAACACTGAGGAAGAAGAACACTGAGGGAAAAGAACACTGAGGAAGAAGAACACTGAGGGAAAAGAACACTGAGGAAGAAGAACACTGAGGAAGAAGAACACTGAGGAAGAAGAACACTGAGGGAAAGAACACTGAGGAAGAACAGTGAGGAAGAAGAACACTGAGGGAAAAGAACACTGAGGAAGAAGAACACTGAGGGAAAAGAACACTGAGGAAGAAGAACACTGAGGGAAAAGAACACTGAGGAAGAAGAACACTGAGGAAGAAGAACACTGAGGGGAAAGAACACTGAGGGAAAAGAACACTGAGGAAGAACAGTGAGGAAGAAGAACACTGAGGAAGAAGAACACTGAGGAAGAAGAACACTGAGGGAAAAGAACACTGAGGAAGAAGAACACTGAGGGAAAAGAACATTGAGGAAGAACAGTGAGGAAGAAGAACACTGAGGGAAAAGAACACTGAGGAAGAAGAACACTGAGGAAGAACACTGAGGAAGAAGAACACTGAGGGGAAAGAACACTGAGGGAAAAGAACACTGAGGAAGAACAGTGAGGAAGAAGAACACTGAGGGAAAAGAACACTGAGGAAGAAGAACACTGAGGAAGAAGAACACTGAGGGAAAAGAACACTGAGGAAGAAGAACACTGAGGGAAAAGAACACTGAGGAAGAAGAACACTGAGGAAGAAGAACACTGAGGAAAAAGAACACTGAGGAAGAACAGTGAGGAAGAAGAACACTGAGGAAGAAGAACACTGAGGGAAAAGAACACTGAGGAAGAACACTGACGGAAAAGAACACTGAGGGAAAAGAACACTGAGGAAGAAGAACACTGAGGGGAAAGAACACTGAGGGAAAAGAACACTGAGGAAGAAGAACACTGAGGGGAAAGAACACTGAGGGGAAAGAACACTGAGGGAAAAGAACACTGAGGAAGAAGAACACTGAGGAAGAAGAACACTGAGGGAAAAGAACACTGAGGAAGAACACTGAGGGAAAAGAACACTGAGGGAAAAGAACACTGAGGAAGAAGAACACTGAGGGGAAAGAACACTGAGGGAAAAGAACACTGAGGGGAAAGAACACTGAGGGGAAAGAACACTGAGGGAAAAGAACACTGAGGAAGAAGAACACTGAGGAAGAAGAACACTGAGGAAGAAGAACACTGAGGGAAAAGAACACTGAGGAAAAAGAACACTGAGGAAGAAGAACACTGAGGGGAAAGAACACTGAGGGAAAAGAACACTGAGGAAGAAGAACACTGAGGAAGAAGAACACTGAGGGGAAAGAACACTGAGGGAAAAGAACACTGAGGAAGAACAGTGAGGAAGAAGAACACTGAGGGAAAAGAACACTGAGGAAGAAGAACACTGAGGGAAAAGAACACTGAGGAAGAAGAACACTGAGGGAAAAGAACACTGAGGAAAAAGAACACTGAGGAAGAACAGTGAGGAAGAAGAACACTGAGGAAGAAGAACACTGAGGAAAAAGAACACTGAGGAAGAACACTGAGGGAAAAGAACACTGAGGAAGAAGAACACTGAGGGAAAAGAACACTGAGGAAGAAGAACACTGAGGGAAAAGAACACTGAGGAAGAAGAACACTGAGGGGAAAGAACACTGAGGAAGAAGAACACTGAGGGGAACGAACACTGAGGGAAAAGAACACTGAGGAAGAAGAACACTGAGGAAGAAGAACACTGAGGAAGAAGAACACTGAGGAAGAACACTGAGGGAAAAGAACACTGAGGGAAAAGAACACTGAGGGAAAAGAACACTGAGGAAGAAGAACACTGAGGGAAAAGAACACTGAGGGAAAAGAACACTGAGGAAGAAGAACACTGAGGGAAAAGAACACTGAGGGAAAAGAACACTGAGGAAGAAGAACACTGAGGAAGAAGAACACTGAGGAAGAAGAACACTGAGGAAGAAGAACACTGAGGAAGAAGAACACCGAGGAAGAAGAACACTGAGGAAAAAGAACACTGAGGAAGAACAGTGAGGAAGAAGAACACTGAGGGAAAAGAACACCGAGGAAGAAGAACACTGAGGAAGAAGAACACTGAGGAAGAACACTGAGGAAGAAGAACACTGAGGAAGAACACTGAGGGAAAAGAACACTGAGGAAGAACACTGAGGGAAAAGAACACTGAGGAAGAAGAACACTGAGGAAGAAGAACACTGAGGAAGAAGAACACTGAGGAAGAACACTGAGGGAAAAGAACACTGAGGAAGAAGAACACTGAGGAAGAAGAACACCGAGGAAGAAGAACACCGAGGAAGAACACTGAGGGAAAAGAACACTGAGGAACAGCTCAGATCCATGAGGGGAACAGCTCTGGTCTGGACTCTGGACATCGATCATGAGCTGATCTCAGAGTGTAAATATAATGTTATAAGTGTGCGTTTGTGCGTTTGTTGTTCTTGCTTTGTCACTTCTCTCTCCGTACTTCTGCTTCACCACAAATTTCTGTAACAGCACCACACACGCACACACACACACACACACACGCACACACACACACACACACACACACACACGCACACGCACACGCACACACACACGCACACGCACACGCACACGCACACACGCACACGCACACGCACACACACACACACACGCACACACACACACAGCTGAACCTTTGGATGGGGCAGAGTCTGGGGTTCTATTCCTGGAGACGTCACATTCCACAAACACAACGCCCTGATAAAGAGAGAGAAAAAGAGAGGGAGGAGAGAGGGAGGAGAGGAGAGAGGGAGGAGAGGAGAGAGGGAGGAGAGGAGAGAGGGAGGGAGGAGAGAGGGAGGAGAGGAGAGAGGAGAGGAGAGAGGGAGGAGAGGAGAGGAGAGAGGGAGGAGAGGGAGGAGAGGGAGGAGAGGGAGGAGAGAGGGAGGAGAGAGGGAGGGAGGAGAGAGGAGAGAAGAGGAGAGAGGGAGGAGAGGAGAGAGGGAGGGAGGAGAGAGGGAAGAGAGGAGAGAGGAGAGGAGAGAGGGAGGAGAGGAGAGAGGGAGGGAGGAGAGAGGGAGGAGAGGAGAGAGGGAGGAGAGGAGAGAGGGAGGAGAGGAGAGAGGAGAGGAGAGAGGGAGGGAGGAGAGAGGAGAGGAGAGAGGAGAGGAGAGAGGGAGGAGAGAGGGAGGGAGGAGAGAGGAGAGGAGAGAGGAGAGGGAGGAGAGAGGAGAGGAGAGAGGGAGGAGAGAGGGAGGAGAGAGGAGAGGAGAGAGGGAGGAGAGAGGGAGGGAGGAGAGAGGAGAGGAGAGAGGAGAGGGAGGAGAGGAGAGAGGAGAGAAGAGGAGAGAGGGAGGGAGGAGAGAGGGAGGGAGGAGAGAGGAGAGGAGAGAGGGAGGAGAGAGGAGAGGAGAGAGGGAGGAGAGGAGAGGAGAGAGGGAGGAGAGAGGGAGGAGAGGGAGGAGAGAGGAGAGGAGAGAGGGAGGGAGGAGAGGAGAGAGGGAGGAGAGGAGAGGAGAGAGGGAGGAGAGGGAGGAGAGGGAGGAGAGGGAGGAGAGGGAGGAGAGAGGGAGGAGAGAGGGAGGGAGGAGAGAGGAGAGAAGAGGAGAGAGGGAGGAGAGGAGAGAGGGAGGGAGGAGAGAGGGAAGAGAGGAGAGAGGAGAGGAGAGAGGGAGGAGAGGAGAGAGGGAGGGAGGAGAGAGGGAGGAGAGGAGAGAGGGAGGAGAGGAGAGAGGGAGGAGAGGAGAGAGGAGAGGAGAGAGGGAGGGAGGAGAGAGGAGAGGAGAGAGGAGAGGAGAGAGGGAGGAGAGAGGGAGGGAGGAGAGAGGAGAGGAGAGAGGAGAGGGAGGAGAGAGGAGAGGAGAGAGGGAGGAGAGAGGGAGGAGAGAGGAGAGGAGAGAGGGAGGAGAGAGGGAGGGAGGAGAGAGGAGAGAGGAGAGGGAGGAGAGGAGAGAGGAGAGAAGAGGAGAGAGGGAGGGAGGAGAGAGGGAGGGAGGAGAGAGGAGAGGAGAGAGGGAGGAGAGAGGAGAGGAGAGAGGGAGGAGAGGAGAGGAGAGAGGGAGGAGAGAGGAGAGGAGAGAGGGAGGGAGGAGAGGAGAGAGGGAGGAGAGGAGAGGAGAGAGGGAGGAGAGGGAGGAGAGGGAGGAGAGGGAGGAGAGGGAGGAGAGGGAGGAGAGAGGGAGGAGAGGGAGGAGAGAGGAGAGGAGAGAGGGAGGGAGGAGAGAGGTGGAGGTGGGGGATGAGACACTGATAAAGGAGGAGTAATGGACTTGATAAAAGAGGAGTTGGGGGAGTATAGATTGTAAAAGTTTGATGTGGATTTTAAATCTTAAACAAATGTCCGTCTTTAAATATTGTGATACAGGATCGATATCATGGGCCACTGTTTCGATACCTCGATACATGGACACATCATTATATCGATATATCGGTAAGAGGATTTGTTTTGGTTCTTTTGGTTCTTTTTCCCTCTTCGTTCCGACACAAACTCTTCAGTCCTGGTCTCAGTCCTGGTCTCAGTCCTGGTCTCAGTCCTGGTCTCAGTCCTGGTCCTGGTCTCAGTCCTGGTCTCAGTCCTGGTCTCAGTCCTGGTCTCAATCCTGGTCCTAGTCTCAGTCCTGGTCCTAGTCTCAGTCCTGGTCTCAGTCCTGGTCTCAGTCCTGGTCTCAGTCCTGGTCTCAGTCCTGGTCTCAATCCTGGTCCTGGTCTCAGTCCTGGACTCAGTCCTGGAATCAGTCCTGGAATCAGTCCTGGTCTTTGTTTCTGGTCTTTGGTCTTTTTGAGAAATGAGTTCATTAAATTCTATAAAAAGACGACACAGAAAAATGAACTCACTCCATCACCTCCACCTCTCCCCCCTCCATCACTGTTCTCCCTCCCTCTCACTCCCTCCTTATTTCTCTCTGTCTCTCTCTCTCTCTCTCTCTGTCTCTCTCTCTCTCTGTCTCTCTCCTGCACAAGAGCAGGAAGTGCTCCATTCTCTTTAATCAGACAAATACGTCTGATCAGATCTATGAGACGTCCGCTCCTGTCACCACGGCAACCGGACACTTTCAGCTCACAGAGACTCCCTCCATCCCTCCAACCCCCCATCCCTCCATCTCTCCTCCCTCCATCTCTCCATCTCTCCTCCCTCCATCCCTCCTCCTCCTTCACCTACACCTCTGAATGTCTCTCTCTCTCGATCCCTCCAGAACATAATGCTCAGGTACACACAGATTCAGTTTTCATACACAGGTGCAGACAGACACAGACAGGCGCAGACAGGTGCAGACAGGTGTGTTAAAGGTGTCACAGTTTTACATGAGTTCAGTTTAGGACTTTACTGACACTTTAAACCCTCATGTTCCTAAATAAAGCTGATCTTGTTTACATTCTGGTCGCTATGGAAACAGTGATGGAGTTTCCTCTGCGTACGTCACACCAGGAAGAACATTTAGAAACTTCTACAGAATCACAAAACGAGAAGAAACGAAAAGACAACGTTCACCAGGTCCCTAACCCTAACCCTAACCCTAACCTCGTTTAACACAGAGAGAGAGGGGGAGGAGAGAGACAGAGAGAGAAAGAGAGAGGAGAGAGGGCGAGTGGAGAGAGGGAGAGAAGGAGAGAGGAGAGAGGGAGAGTGGAGAGAGGGAGAGAAGGAGGGAGGAGAGTGGAGAGAGGGAGAGAAGGAGAGAGGGAGAGAAGGAGGGAGGAGAGTGGAGAGAGGGAGAGAGGAGAGAGGGAGAGAGGGCAAGTGGAGAGAGGGAGAGAGGAGAGAGGGAGAGAAGGAGAGAGGGCGAGTGGAGAGAGGGAGAGAAGGAGGGAGGAGAGAGGGCGAGTGGAGAGGGGGAGTGGAAAGAGGGAGTGGAGAGAGGGAGAGAAGGAGAGAGGAGAGAGAAGGAGAGAGGAGAGAGGGCGAGTGGAGAGAGGGAGAGTGGAGAGAGGGCGAGTGGAGAGGGGGAGAGAAGGAGAGAGGAGAGAGGGAGAGTGGAGAGAGGGCGAGGGGAGAGAGGGAGAGAAGGAGGGAGGAGAGAGGGAGAGTGGAGAGAGGGCGAGGGGAGAGAGGGAGAGAAGGAGGGAGGAGAGAGGGCGAGTGGAGAGGGGGAGTGGAAAGAGGGAGTGGAGAGAGGGAGAGAAGGAGAGAGGAGAGAGAAGGAGAGAGGAGAGAGGGCGAGTGGAGAGAGGGAGAGTGGAGAGAGGGAGAGAGGAGAGAGGGCGAGTGGAGAGGGGGAGTGGAGAGAGGGAGAGAAGGAGGGAGGAGAGAGGGGGAGTGGAGAGAGGGAGTGGAGAGAGGGAGAGAAGGAGGGAGGAGAGAGGGGGAGTGGAGAGAGGGAGAGAGGAGAGATGGAGAGAAGGAGAGAGGGAGAGAGGGAGAGAAGGAGAGAGGGAGAGAAGGAGGGAGGAGAGTGGAGAGAGGGAGAGAAGGAGAGAGGGAGAGAAGGAGGGAGGAGAGTGGAGAGAGGGAGAGAGGAGAGAGGGAGAGAGGGCAAGTGGAGAGAGGGAGAGAGGAGAGAGGGAGAGAAGGAGAGAGGGCGAGTGGAGAGAGGGAGAGAAGGAGGGAGGAGAGAGGGCGAGTGGAGAGGGGGAGTGGAAAGAGGGAGTGGAGAGAGGGAGAGAAGGAGAGAGGAGAGAGGGCGAGTGGAGAGAGGGAGAGTGGAGAGAGGGCGAGTGGAGAGGGGGAGAGAAGGAGAGAGGAGAGAGGGAGAGTGGAGAGAGGGCGAGGGGAGAGAGGGAGAGAAGGAGGGAGGAGAGAGGGAGAGTGGAGAGAGGGCGAGGGGAGAGAGGGAGAGAAGGAGGGAGGAGAGAGGGCGAGTGGAGAGGGGGAGTGGAAAGAGGGAGTGGAGAGAGGGAGAGAAGGAGAGAGGAGAGAGAAGGAGAGAGGAGAGAGGGCGAGTGGAGAGAGGGAGAGTGGAGAGAGGGAGAGAGGAGAGAGGGCGAGTGGAGAGGGGGAGTGGAGAGAGGGAGAGAAGGAGGGAGGAGAGAGGGGGAGTGGAGAGAGGGAGTGGAGAGAGGGAGAGAAGGAGGGAGGAGAGAGGGCGAGTGGAGAGAGGGAGAGAGGAGAGATGGAGAGAAGGAGAGAGGGCGAGTGGAGAGAGGGAGAGTGGAGAGAGGGAGAGAAGGAGAGAGGAGAGAGGGCGAGTGGAGGGAGGGAGAGTGGAGAGAGGGAGAGAGGAGAGAGGGCGAGTGGAGAGGGGGAGTGGAGAGAGGGAGTGGAGAGAGGGAGAGAGGAGAGAGGGGGAGTGGAGAGAGGGAGAGAGGAGAGAGGGAGAGAAGGAGAGAGGAGAGAGGGCGAGTGGAGAGAGGGAGAGAAGGAGAGAGGGAGAGAAGGAGAGAGGAGAGAGGGCGAGTGGAGAGAGGGAGAGTGGAGAGAGGGAGAGAGGAGAGAGGGCGAGTGGAGAGGGGGAGTGGAGAGAGGGAGAGAGGAGAGATGGAGAGAGGAGAAAGGGCGAGTGGAGAGGGCGAGTGGAGAGAGGGAGAGTGGAGAGAGGGAGAGAAGGAGAGAGGGAGAGTGGAGAGAGGGAGAGAGGAGAGAGGGAGAGAGGAGAGAGGGCGAGTGGAGAGGGGGAGTGGAGAGAGGGCGAGTGGAGAGAGGGAGAGAAGGAGGGAGGAGAGAGGGGGAGTGGAGAGAGGGAGTGGAGAGAGGGAGAGAAGGAGGGAGGAGAGAGGGGGAGTGGAGAGAGGGAGAGAGGGAGAGAAGGAGGGAGGAGAGGGGGCGAGTGGAGAGAGGGCGAGTGGAGAGAGGGAGAGAGGAGAGAGGGCGAGTGGAGAGGGGGAGTGGAAAGAGGGAGTGGAGAGAGGGAGAGAAGGAGGGAGGAGAGGGGGCGAGTGGAGAGAGGGAGAGAGGGAGAGTGGAGAGAGGGAGGAGAGAGGGCGAGTGGAGAGGGGGAGTGGAAAGAGGGAGTGGAGAGAGGGAGAGAGGAGAGAGGGGGAGTGTAGAGAGGGAGAGAAGGAGGGAGGAGAGGGGGCGAGTGGAGAGAGGGAGAGAGGGAGAGTGGAGAGAGGGAGAGAAGGAGAGAGGGAGAGAAGGAGGGAGGAGAGGGGGCGAGTGGAGAGAGGGAGAGAGGAGAGAGGGGGAGTGAAGAGAGGGAGAGAAGAGAGAGACAGACAGAGAGACAGAGGGAGAGAGAAAAGAGGGAGAGGAAGACAGGGAGAGAGGAGAGAGACAGAGAGAGAGAGAGGCCGAGAGAGACACAGAGAGAGGGGGAGAGAGAGAGAGAGAGAGAGAGAGAGAGAGGAGAGGGGGAGTGAAGAGAAGGAGAGAGAGAGGGAGGAGACAGGAGAGAGAGACAGAGAGAGAGAGGGGGGAGAGGAGAGAGAGGGGGAGGAAGAGAGAGAGAGAGAGGGAGGAGACAGGAGAGAGAGACAGAGAGAGAGAGGGGGGAGAGGAGAGAGAGGGGGAGAGAGAGAGAGACAGAGCAAGATAGACAGAGAAAGAGAGATTGAGAAAGAGACAGAGGGAGAGAGAAAGAGAGAGAGGGAGAGAGAAAAAGAGAGAAAGAGGGAGAGAGACAGAGAGAAAAGAGACAGAGAGAGGGAGAGGAGAAAAGGATGGAGGGAGAGAGGAGGGAGCAGTGTCCAGAATAATCTACATCATAAACCTGATCACAGCCAGACACATTCCAGCTCTACTACACCTCTCTCTCCTCCTCTTCTCTCCCTCCATTGTTCCTCTCTCATCTCTTTCTCACCACCATTCCTCCTTTTCACCTTTTACTTTTTACTCAGTCTCTCTCCCCCTCTTTCTCCCCCTCTCTTTCTTTCATTCATTCTCTTCTCTCTCTCTCTCTCTCCCCCGCTCTGGGCCTCTACATTCCTCTCTCACTAATACTATTCCAACTATCCTCCTCCCTTCTCTCTCTCACTCCTCTTTCCTCCCTCTCTCTCTCCTTTTCTATCTCTTGTCTTTTTCTCTCTATCCTTCCCTCCCTCCCTCCTTTGCTTCACTCGTCTCTCACACGCCCTTCATCTCTAATTACATGCACTGCCTAAACAAAGCCTCCTCTGAAAAGAACTAAACCAGGACTAAAGAAGGTCTAAACCAGGTCTAAACCAGGTCTAAACCAGGACTAAACCAGGTCTAAACCAGGTCTAAACCAGGACTAAACCAGGTCTAAACCAGGACTAAACCAGGACTAAACCAGGACTAAACCAGGTCTAAACCAGGTCTAAACCAGGTCTAAACCAGGACTAAACCAGGTCTAAACCAGGTCTAAACCAGGACTAAACCAGGTCTAAACCAGGTCTAAACCAGGACTAAAGAAGGTCTAAACCAGGTCTAAACCAGGTCTAAACCAGGACTAAACCAGGACTAAACCAGGTCTAAACCAGGTCTAAACCAGGTCTAAACCAGGACTAAACCAGGACTAAACCAGGTCTAAACCAGGTCTAAACCAGGTCTAAACCAGGTCTAAACCAGGACTAAAGAAGGTCTAAACCAGGTCTAAACCAGGTCTAAACCAGGACTAAACCAGGTCTAAACCAGGTCTAAACCAGGTCTAAACCAGGTCTAAACCAGGACTAAAGAAGGTCTAAACCAGGTCTAAACCAGGTCTAAACCAGGACTAAACCAGGTCTAAACCAGGTCTAAACCAGGTCTAAACCAGGACTAAACCAGGTCTAAACCAGGTCTAAACCAGGACTAAACCAGGACTAAACCAGGACTAAAGGAGGTCTAAACCAGGTCTAAACCAGGACTAAACCAGGACTAAACCAGGACTAAACCAGGTCTAAACCAGGTCTAAACCAGGACTAAACCAGGTCTAAACCAGGACTAAACCAGGTCTAAACCAGGTCTAAACCAGGACTAAACCAGGTCTAAACCAGGTCTAAACCAGGTCTAAACCAGGACTAAACCAGGACTAAAGGAGGTCTAAAGAAGGTCTAAAGAAGGTCTAAACCAGGACTAAACCAGGTCTAAACCAGGTCTAAACCAGGACTAAACCAGGACTAAACCAGGACTAAACCAGGACTAAAGAAGGTCTAAAGAAGGTCTAAACCAGGACTAAAGAAGGTCTAAACCAGGTCTAAACCAGGTCTAAACCAGGACTAAACCAGGACTAAAGAAGGTCTAAACCAGGTCTAAACCAGGTCTAAACCAGGACTAAACCAGGACTAAACCAGGTCTAAACCAGGTCTAAACCAGGACTAAACCAGGTCTAAACCAGGACTAAACCAGGTCTAAACCAGGTCTAAACCAGGACTAAACCAGGTTTAAACCAGGTCTAAACCAGGTCTAAACCAGGTCTAAACCAGGACTAAACCAGGACTAAACCAGGACTAAACCAGGACTAAAGGAGGTCTAAAGAAGGTCTAAAGAAGGTCTAAACCAGGACTAAACCAGGTCTAAACCAGGTCTAAACCAGGACTAAACCAGGACTAAACCAGGACTAAAGAAGGTCTAAAGAAGGTCTAAACCAGGACTAAACCAGGTCTAAACCAGGACTAAACCAGGTCTAAACCAGGACTAAACCAGGACTAAACCAGGTCTAAACCAGGTCTAAACCAGGACTAAACCAGGTCTAAACCAGGACTAAACCAGGTCTAAACCAGGTCTAAACCAGGACTAAACCAGGTCTAAACCAGGTCTAAACCAGGTCTAAACCAGGACTAAACCAGGACTAAACCAGGTCTAAACCAGGTCTAAACCAGGACTAAACCAGGACTAAACCAGGACTAAAGGAGGTCTAAAGAAGGTCTAAAGAAGGTCTAAACCAGGACTAAACCAGGACTAAAGAAGGTCTAAAGAAGGTCTAAACCAGGACTAAACCAGGTCTAAACCAGGACTAAACCAGGTCTAAACCAGGACTAAACCAGGACTAAAGAAGGTCTAAAGAAGGTCTAAACCAGGACTAAACCAGGTCTAAACCAGGACTAAAGAAGGTCTAAACCAGGACTAAAGAAGGTCTAAACCAGGACTAAAGAAGGTCTAAACCAGGACTAAACCAGGACTAAACCACGTCTAAACCAGTTTAAAGTTCAGATTTCAGTCTCTCAGGTTTGAACTTTGACCCAAGAACAATAAAATGTTTCCCGGTTTGTTTCTGCAGAGGTCAGAGTTCACAGGTGACTGACACCTGTCAATCAAAAACACAACAAACAGCAGCAGCTCTGAGCGCACAATGAAACACAAGACTCACACAGAGAGAAAGAAGAGAGGGAGAGGAGAGAGGGAGACACACAGAGAGAAAGAAGAGAGGGAGGAGAGAGGGAGACACACAGAGAGAAAGAAGAGAGGGAGGAGAGAGGGAGACACACAGAGAGAAAGAAGAGAGGGAGAGGAGAGGGAGAAAGGGAGACACAGAGAGTAAGAAGAGAGGGAGTGGAGAGAGGGAGACAAACAGACAGAGAGAGAAAGAAAGAGTAGAGAGAAAGAGGGGAGGGAGAGGAGGAAAGGAGGGAGAGACACATACACAGATACAGAGAGGGAGAGAGAGAAGAGAGAGAGAAGAGAGAGAGAGAAGAGAGACAGAGAGAGAAGAGACAGAGAGGAAGAGAGGAGAGAGAGAGAAAAGAGAAGAGAGACAAAGAGAGAGAAGAGAGAGAGAAGAGAGAAAGAGACACAGACAGAGAGACAGCGAGAAGGAGAAAACGATGGACCAGAGACTAAACCAGGACTGAACAGTTTCCATGGCGACACGATGCACAAACACTGAGAAAAAACTTTATAAGATCAACGAAAACTCACGAAAACAGTGAGTGCGAGTGTTCATGTGGTCAGAGCGTTCATGTGGTCAGAGCGTTCATGTGGTCAGAGCGTTCATGTGGTCAGAGCGTTCATGTTCCTGTGGTCAGAGCGTTCATGTGGTCAGAGCGTTCATGTGGTCAGAGCGTTCATGTTCATGTGGTCAGAGCGTTCATGTTCATGTGGTCAGAGCGTTCATGTGGTCAGAGCGTTCATGTTCATGTGGTCAGAGCGTTCATGTTCATGTGGTCAGAGCGTTCATGTGGTCAGAGCGTTCATGTGGTCAGAGCGTTCATGTTCATGTGGTCAGAGCGTTCATGTGGTCAGAGCGTTCATGTGGTCAGAGCGTTCATGTGGTCAGAGCGTTCATGTTCATGTGGTCAGAGCGTTCCTGTGGTCAGAGCGTTCATGTGGTCAGAGCGTTCATGTGGTCAGAGCGTTCATGTTCATGTGGTCAGAGCGTTCATGTTCATGTGGTCAGAGCGTTCATGTGGTCAGAGCGTTCATGTTCATGTGGTCAGAGCGTTCATGTTCATGTGGTCAGAGCGTTCATGTGGTCAGAGCGTTCATGTGGTCAGAGCGTTCATGTTCATGTGGTCAGAGCGTTCATGTGGTCAGAGCGTTCATGTTCATGTGGTCAGAGCGTTCATGTGGTCAGAGCGTTCATGTGGTCAGAGCGTTCATGTGGTCAGAGCGTTCATGTTCATGTGGTCAGAGCGTTCATGTGGTCAGAGCGTTCATGTGGTCAGAGCGTTCATGTGGTCAGAGCGTTCATGTTCATGTGGTCAGAGCGTTCATGTGGTCAGAGCGTTCATGTTCATGTGGTCAGAGCGTTCATGTGGTCAGAGCGTTCATGTTCATGTGGTCAGAGCGTTCATGTTCATGTGGTCAGAGCGTTCATGTGGTCAGAGCGTTCATGTTCATGTGGTCAGAGCGTTCATGTTCATGTGGTCAGAGCGTTCATGTGGTCAGAGCGTTCATGTTCATGTGGTCAGAGCGTTCATGTTCCTGTGGTCAGAGCGTTCATGTTCATGTGGTCAGAGCGTTCGTGTTCATGTGGTCAGAGCGTTCATGTTCATGTGGTCAGAGTGTTCATGTGGTCAGAGCGTTCATGTGGTCAGAGCGTTCATGTGGTCAGAGCGTTCATGTGGTCAGAGTGTTCATGTGGTCAGAGCGTTCCTGTGGTCAGAGCGTTCATGTTCATGTGGTCAGAGCGTTCATGTGGTCAGAGCGTTCATGTGGTCAGAGCGTTCATGTTCATGTGGTCAGAGCGTTCATGTGGTCAGAGCGTTCATGTTCATGTGGTCAGAGCGTTCATGTTCATGTGGTCAGAGCGTTCATGTGGTCAGAGCGTTCATGTGGTCAGAGCGTTCATGTGGTCAGAGCGTTCATGTTCATGTGGTCAGAGCGTTCATGTGGTCAGAGCGTTCATGTTCATGTGGTCAGAGCGTTCATGTTCCTGTGGTCAGAGCGTTCATGTTCATGTGGTCAGAGCGTTCATGTTCATGTGGTCAGAGCGTTCATGTTCATGTGGTCAGAGTGTTCATGTGGTCAGAGCGTTCATGTGGTCAGAGCGTTCATGTGGTCAGAGCGTTCATGTGGTCAGAGCGTTCATGTTCATGTGGTCAGAGCGTTCATGTGGTCAGAGTGTTCATGTGGTCAGAGCGTTCATGTGGTCAGAGCGTTCATGTTCATGTGGTCAGAGCGTTCCTGTGGTCAGAGCGTTCATGTTCATGTGGTCAGAGCGTTCCTGTGGTCAGAGCGTTCATGTTCATGTGGTCAGAGCGTTCATGTTCATGTGGTCAGAGCGTTCATGTTCATGTGGTCAGAGCGTTCATGTGGTCAGAGCGTTCATGTGGTCAGAGCGTTCATGTTCATGTGGTCAGAGCGTTCATGTTCATGTGGTCAGAGCGTTCATGTTCCTGTGGTCAGAGCGTTCATGTTCATGTGGTCAGAGCGTTCATGTTCATGTGGTCAGAGCGTTCATGTGGTCAGAGTGTTCATGTGGTCAGAGCGTTCATGTGGTCAGAGCGTTCATGTGGTCAGAGCGTTCATGTGGTCAGAGCGTTCATGTGGTCAGAGCGTTCATGTTCATGTGGTCAGAGCGTTCATGTGGTCAGAGTGTTCATGTGGTCAGAGCGTTCATGTGGTCAGAGCGTTCATGTTCATGTGGTCAGAGCGTTCCTGTGGTCAGAGCGTTCATGTTCATGTGGTCAGAGCGTTCCTGTGGTCAGAGCGTTCATGTTCATGTGGTCAGAGCGTTCATGTTCATGTGGTCAGAGCGTTCATGTGGTCAGAGCGTTCATGTGGTCAGAGCGTTCATGTTCATGTGGTCAGAGCGTTCATGTGGTCAGAGCGTTCATGTTCATGTGGTCAGAGCGTTCATGTTCCTGTGGTCAGAGCGTTCATGTTCATGTGGTCAGAGCGTTCATGTTCCTGTGGTCAGAGCGTTCATGTTCATGTGGTCAGAGCGTTCATGTGGTCAGAGTGTTCATGTGGTCAGAGCGTTCATGTGGTCAGAGCGTTCATGTGGTCAGAGCGTTCATGTTCATGTGGTCAGAGCGTTCATGTGGTCAGAGCGTTCATGTGGTCAGAGCGTTCATGTTCATGTGGTCAGAGCGTTCATGTGGTCAGAGCGTTCCTGTGGTCAGAGCGTTCATGTTCATGTGGTCAGAGCGTTCCTGTGGTCAGAGCGTTCATGTTCATGTGGTCAGAGCGTTCATGTTCATGTGGTCAGAGCGTTCATGTTCATGTGGTCAGAGCGTTCGTGTTCCTGTGGTCAGAGCGTTCCTGTGGTCAGAGCGTTCATGTTCATGTGGTCAGAGCGTTCATGTTCATGTGGTCAGAGCGTTCCTGTGGTCAGAGCGTTCATGTTCCTGTGGTCAGAGCGTTCATGTTCCTGTGGTCAGAGCGTTCATGTTCATGTGGTCAGAGCGTTCATGTTCATGTGGTCAGAGCGTTCATGTGGTCAGAGCGTTCATGTTCCTGTGGTCAGAGTGTTCATGTTCATGTGGTCAGAGCGTTCATGTTCCTGTGGTCAGAGCGTTCATGTTCCTGTGGTCAGAGTGTTCATGTTCATGTGGTCAGAGCGTTCATGTTCATGTGGTCAGAGCGTTCATGTGGTCAGAGCGTTCATGTGGTCAGAGCGTTCATGTTCCTGTGGTCAGAGCGTTCATGTTCATGTGGTCAGAGCGTTCATGTTCATGTGGTCAGAGCGTTCATGTTCATGTGGTCAGAGCGTTCATGTTCCTGTGGTCAGAGCGTTCATGTTCCTGTGGTCAGAGCGTTCATGTTCATGTGGTCAGAGCGTTCGACGACCACAAACGACCAAACACAAAATAAACGTGACGATAGAGACATTAGCGCCGAGTGCAGAACAAATCTTATTTCCGCACTCGTTTCACAGTTTTATCATTACCAAGCACCAAAAAAACAGGGATATTCTAGTTTTTTTATTTTGAAAATCCGGTCACTCGAGTTAAAATAAAACTCAGATTAAAGTCTAACAGAGCCTCAGACAGAGCAGTGCCTCTAGTTAGCATCAGACCTCAGAGACTGTGGATCAGCATTTGTACAGTACGCGGTGGAGTCATTTTAGAGTCCGGTTCCTTGGTGAGGCTCAGGTTCCTCCGGCTCGGTTCATTTCTTCCTTTTAATCGATCGAGTTTTGAGTTTCACTTTGAGGAAACGAGACACAGAACGCAGCGGCCGAGAAACGAGGAGGCGTTTCATTCACACGAGTTTATTATGAGTCTGTCTACATCTCCAAAGCTCCAAACGCTCTGTTCCACCTTGTGATGTCATCAAGTGGTAGTTTTCAAGTGAACAGCTCCTTTTACCTTTAGTTCAGTAGAGAACTCCAGGTGTGTGACGAGTTTCTGGAGTTTAAAATCTAAAATCTAAATCCTGCATCAGTTTCTTCATCACAGACGTGTTTTTGTGTTTCAGAACCTCAACTCAAGCGCCGAGCTGCACGATGCTAATGTGGCCTGAGAGCTAACAACACACAACACCACAATGAGCTCTTTATCACAACACAGATGCACAATACACGAGCACAGAGCTAAGGGAGGCTAACACAGGCTAACACAGGCTAACGAAGGCTAACACAGGCTAACGAAGGCTAACACAGGCTAACGAAGGCTAACACAGGCTAACGAAGGCTAACGCAGGCTAACACAGGCTAACGCAGGCTAACACAGGCTAACGCAGGCTAACACAGGCTAACGCAGGCTAACACAGGCTAACGCAGGCTAACAGAGGCTAACACAGGCTAACGAAGGCTAACACAGGCTAACAGAGGCTAACACAGGCTAACACAGGCTAACACAGGCTAACGCAGGCTAACACAGGCTAACAGAGGCTAACACAGGCTAACGGAGGCTAACACAGGCTAACGGAGGCTAACACAGGCTAACGCAGGCTAACGGAGGCTAACGGAGGCTAACACAGGCTAACGCAGGCTAACACAGGCTAACGCAGGCTAACACAGGCTAACGGAGGCTAACACAGGCTAACGGAGGCTAACAGAGGCTAACGGAGGCTAACCCTCAGTTTACACCAAAGCGTAACAGAGCGTAAGCGCAGCAGCAACACACGAGCAGGTGTCGCTTTCCATTTTAACCGGTCAGACAATTTACACCAACAGAGTCATTCGAGCGTCCAGCGGCCATCACTGCACGACGGAATTTAGTGTTAGCGACAAATATCAGAGCTGCAAACGCGCGACTTTTAAAAGCTTCAGTTTTTCAGGACCAGGACCAAGACTGAGATCAAGACCGAGACCCAGAGCAACACTGAGACCAAGACCAAGACTGAGACTGAGACAAAGACCAGGATCAAGACTGAGACCGAGACTGAGACCCAGACCCAGACCAACACCGAGACCAGTTCAGAGTCTAGAGGTGGGCCCTTGGGAAAGTGTCACATCTGACCCACACCAGGACCTGAGTCGCCCCGGGGCAGACGGGCAGAGACATGGCTGCTGTTCTGCCCCACAGGCAGAACAAAGATGGACAAAGAGAAGCCTTGACCTGCTCGTCAAATCTCCACTGAGCATGTGCAGAAGTGCTAACGCGCACTGTGACCGCTCGGACCAATCAGAGCGAGAGGAGCCAGAGTGGAGCAGAGAGAGCCGTGAGTCGTGAGCCGTGAGTGATTCAAAAACAGTTTTAAAAACACTGAGGGATTTTGAGGAGAGGAAAAGTTTCTGATGAACAGTTTGGCTGCAGTACCAGAGAGCGGCCACTAGTCTGACTCCAGGCAGCGCTGAGCCGCACTCAGGGATTTGAACTGATCCTCTTTGTTTACTTTTTGTTTTTGACATTTTTATTTCTTTAAAAACTGAACAGACTCCTCCCCCAGGGACAGGACTAACCCTGAAACCCCCTGAAACCCTCTGAAACCCCCTGAAACTATAAAACCCTCTGAAACTCTCTGAACAACAGTTTTCATCCCAGAGGAAGTGTTCTGTGACTAAAGGTCACAGACTGAACCTCAGGAATCAGAGACGTAAAAAGTTCAAATATGAAACAAGCTGCAGGACAGGACAGGTGCAGGACAGGGACAGGAGCAGGGACAGGAGACAGGAGCAGGGACAGGGACAGGAGCAAGGACAGGAGACAGGAGCAGGGACAGGAGACAGGAGCAGGGACAGAAGACAGGAGCAAGGACAGAAGACAGGAGCATGATGGGAAACAGGTTTTGTCCTGAGACGATCTTTAAGTGCTCCCCGTATGTGTGTGGGTTTAATCTGCTCCACCTGCTACACCCGAACACACAAACTGTGTGTGTGTGTGTGTGTGTGTGTGTGTGTGTGTGTGTGTGCGTGTGTGTGTCTTTAATCTCTTTCTTTGGACAAAGTGGTTTAACTCGTCCCCTCCTGCCCCATGGCGACTTAGACCCTCCACCACCTCCTGGGGGGGGGGGTCCCAGACACACACACACGGGGAGGGCATCTGACACACGGGGAGGGCATCTGATACACGGGGAGGGCATCTGACACACAGGTTGTAAGAGTGTGGGAGGGCATCTGACCTTTCCTCTGCAGGAAGAGGCGGAGCAGTGGCGTTGCCGTGGCGATGGCGAGCTGGTAGTTGTCGTCGTTGTTGATGGGCAGGAGGTCCCCGTGGACGTCGGCGTAGCCCACAAGCAGGTCCACGTTCGGGACCCGGTGGACGTGCTGCAGGAGCCCGTAGAACTCATCGAAGCGGCCCGGTTTGGACCGGTCCAGAGAGAAACGCCGGAACTCTGCACCAAACTGACACACAGACCCAATTAGACCAGGAGATATAACTCTGATGCCCTCCCACGACTCAACCAGGACTGAACCAAGACTAAACCAGGACTAAACCAGGTCTAAACCTGGACTAAACCAGGACTAAACCAGGTCTAAACCAGGACTAAACCAGAACTGAACCAGGACTGAACCAGGACTAAACCAGGACTAAACCAGGTCTAAACCAGGACTAAACCAGGACTAAACCAGGACTAAACCAGGACTAAACCAGATCTAAACCAGGGCTAAGCTCCAGTTTGTGGCGGAAGTTGCCGTGGGCCTGTGACACCTGCTCCCCGCGCAGGGGCCGCTCTCCGCGGTCACTTCTCTCGGGTTTTTCCGGTTAAACTCACGGTCCGGGCGGAGGGCGGGTCATGAGTTTAAACCGTGTCTGACACGTTCGGTATCGGTGTGGCTCGGCTCGGCTCGGTTCCGGTTTGGAGCGGAGGAGGTGACAGGTGCCATGGTGCGCTCGAGCCTCAGCTGACCGCCTCCACCTCCACCTCCACCCGCTCCGCCTGAACTTTGGACGGACTCGTAACGACTCCAACTCCGCGAACATCACGAAATACCGTGAAATAAAGAAGCACGCGCGCCCAAACACGTCCAAAAGTGACGCGCACGTCACCGGAGCCGCAGTTTCCGAGTTTCACGAGCTTCAGGTTTAGATGTTTTTAGCCTCTTAGCCGCTAAAGTAGCCCCCGCGCCGGGACATTTCCGTGATAAAACTGTAAATAAGAATCAAACATGGTGGAACTTAATGTCGGCACCTTGCTCTTGACCTCCACGGCGCTCAGGGCTCGGCTGCTGTGCGCCCGGTGCGGTTTGTTCATGTTTGTGGTTCCGCTGCGCTCTCGCCTCGGTCAGTCCCGCTGGAGCCTCGGTCAAACCCGGTCAAACCCGGTCAAACCCGCAGGTCTCGGTCCGGCAGCGGCTCCGGTGGGTCCCGTGTCCGTGTGGAAGTCCCCTCCGCCCCGCTGGATGTGTCCCCGGGTGGAGCGGTGCCTGACAGCCCGAGCTGGGTGCGTAAAGTCCGGGTTGGAGCTGACTCTGGTCCCGCTGAGTCCTGGAGCTTCTGTGGAGACGCGCTTCACAATAAAAGTCTGCGCAGCGCTTTCAAAATAAGAGCTCAAGAGCAGCGCGGCTTTGGGGAGAGTTTAGAGTTTGGAATAAAAAGTAAAATGTAAAATGTAAAGTGTAAAATGTAAAGTGTAAAATGTAAAGTGTAAAGTGTAAAATGTAAAATGTAAAGTGTAAAGTGTAAAGTGTAAAATGTAAAGTGTAAAGTGTAAAGTGTAAAATGTAAAGTGTAAAATGTAAAGTGTAAAGTGTAAAATGTAAAATGTAAAGTGTAAAATGTAAAGTGTAAAATGTAAAGTGTAAAGTGTAAAATGTAAAGTGTAAAATGTAAAGTGTAAAGTGTAAAATGTAAAGTGTAAAATGTAAAGTGTAAAATGTAAAGTGTAAAATGTAAAGTGTAAAGTGCATCTGACAGTTTTAGATGTTCCTCTGGTCCAGACTCGGTTTGGTGACACTCCCTGAGCTCCTCATCCGTTTCACAGTTTTACATCAGTAAAAGTTTCAGTTTGTGGAAAAAAGTTGAGAAGAAAAGTGCAAACATCAGGAAGTGTGTGTGAGCCGCACACCAGGATCCCCCTGCTGATGTCACCAGAGGAAAGTCCAAAACACAGAGACACTTTAGGCCCAGGGAAGGACTTGACACTTTAAACCTTCATGTTCCTAAATAAACTGAACTTTTTTGTGTGTGTGCGTCTCATCACAATTGTTGTGTACTTTACACACACACACGACCTTGTTTACATTATGGTTGCTATGGAAACTGTGATGGAAGTATAAAATATCATATGTTCTTATTATGGCTCCATGACGTCACACCTGCTGCTGCGTCCAAACAGGAAGTGACTTCTGAACTTCACCAAAAGAGAAACATGGAAACATGAGTAAAATTAAAATTAAATATCTTAAATATAAGAACTTTGACTGTTTTTAGAGAAATTAGAAATCTAAAGTGTCAGAGGCGCTTTAAATGAATTAAAACTAAAACTGTAGTGACTTCGGTCAAATCTGAGTGTCACAATGTTCCAGTGTTTGTGATGTTTGTGATGTTTGTGATGTTTGTGATGTTCTCATGTTCTCATGTTCTGAGTCTTTAGTGAAAATGTTCCTGAAGTTCTCCCAGGCCTCTGTTTCCTCAAAATACTTTTACTCAGATAAAACTACAGCGTATGAAGTAGAGATCAAAGTAAAAGTACACGTGACGTCACTGTGGGAGAGTTGTGGCTTTAACCCGCGCGTGTACGTGCGCACAGCGCCATCTGCTGGACGCGGGGCGCAGGTGTCTCCAGGAAAAAGATGATTTACTACGGAACATTAGTGTGGAGACTCCCGTGTTTACATTTGTCCATTTGTGTTTCTGTCTTTTTACTTTTCATTTCAACATTTTAAATTCTAATGTTCCGTATTTTGGCTTTTTTTTTTTTTTTTTTTTTTTTTTTTAAATCACAAACAGATTTAGTCATTAGAGAACTAAACCAGAACTAAACCAGGACTAAACCAGGACTAAACCAGAACTAAACCAGGACTAAACCAGGACTAAACCAGGACTAAACCAGAACTAAACCAGGGACTAAACCAGGGACTAAACCAGGACTAAACCAGAACTAAACCAGAACTAAACCAGGACTAAACCAGAACTAAACCAGGACTAAACCAGAACTAAACCAGGACTAAACCAGGGACTAAACCAGGGACTAAACCAGGACTAAACCAGAACTAAACCAGAACTAAACCAGGACTAAACCAGAACTAAACCAGGACTAAACCAGGGACTAAACCAGGACTAAAATGAACACTTAAATCTCGTCAGCACTTTGTGACATCACTGGTGTGAAGCTGGTGAACCTGCCGTGGGGCAGACTGACTCAGAGGAGCTGAAGTGTCTTGCCCAAATGCACAACAACAGTTTGAACTGAACAGAGCAGGATTCAAACTCTCTGGATCCGGATCTGGTTCTGGTTCACGCACACACGCACACACACACACACACACACACACACACACACACACACACACACACGCACACACACACACACACACGCACGCACACACACACACACGCACGCACACACACACACACACACACGCACACACGCACACACACACGCACGCACACACGCACACACACACACACGCACACACACACACGCACACACACACACACGCACACACACACACGCACACACACACACACACACACGCGCACACACGCACACACGCACGCGCACGCACACACGCACGCACACACGCACGCACACACACACACACACGCACACACACACACACACACGCACACGCACACACGCACACACACACGCACACACGCACACACACACACACACACACGCACGCACACACACACACACACACACACACACACTCGTTATCCTCCTCTCTTGTCTTATCTCTCTCTTTTGTCTCACACACCTCTCTCTCTGTCCTTTGTCTCTCCTCCTCCTCCCTCGCTCCGTCTCTCCGTCCTCTCTCTCACTCCAGATGACCTCTGATACTCGAGTATTTACAGGAGATCTGCACGTGCTCTACGGGAGGGCATCTGACACACTGTAGGCCCACACCTGCTGCAGCACTAGAACTAAACCAGGACTAAACCAGGACTGAACCAGGACTGAACCAGGACTAAACCAGGACTAAACCAGGACTGAACCAGGACTGAACCAAGACTAAACCAGGACTGAACCAGGAATAAACCAGGACTGAACCAGGACTAAACCAGGTCTAGTAAAATAAAAAGTTAAAATAATGATTTTGTAAATTTAAAAAGTGTTTTTTGGTTTTAAATCTTTCAGATTAAATCGGTTTGATTCAGGGTCAAAGGGCGACGCTGCTCCTCCCTCCACCTGCAGGAGGCGCTCTCTCCCTCTCTCCTCCTTTCCCTCCCTCCATCACTCGCTCTTCTCTCCACCCTCCCTCTCTCTCCTCTGCAGCAGCTTCCCTCTCTCTCCCCTCCCCCTCTCTCTTTCTATCCCTCCCTTCCTCTCTCGCTCTTCTCATCACCTCCCTCCTCTCTTCCTCTCTGTCTTTGGCTCCCTCCCTCCCTCCCTCTCCCTCTCTCCTCTGCAGCAGCTTGCCTCTCTCCCCTCCCCTTTTCGAGTCTACTCTTTCTTTCTTGTTTTTCACCCTCCCTCCCTCCCTCCCTCACTCTTCTCACCACCTCCCCCTCTCCCTCTCTCTCTCCTCTGCAGCAGCTTGCCTCTCTCTCCCCTCCCCCTCTCCTGTCCTCTTTCTGTCTCTTGTTTTTCCACCCTCCCTCTCTCTCTCTCCTCTCTGTGGCAGCTTCTCTCTCTCCCCTCCCCTTTTCGACTCTGCTCTTTCTTTCTTGTTTTTCACCCTGTCCCTCCCTCCTCCCTCTCTCCCTTCTTGCTCTTTCAAACTGCTCTTCCCTCTCTCTCCCCTCCCCCTCTCCTGTCCTCTCCTTCTCACGTTTTTTCACTCCCTCTCTCCCCCTCCCTCTCTCTGTAACAGCTCTCCTCTCTTCTCTCACTCTCTGCCCTCTTTTCCTCCCTCGCTCTTCTCACTCCCCCTCCCTCTCTTAAACCGCTTGCCTCTCTCTCTCTCCCCTCCCCCTCTCCAGTCCTCTCTCTCTCATGTTTTTCACTCCCTCTCTCCTCCTCACCCTGTGACTGCTTCTCTCCGTCCGTTTCTTTCTTTCTCTTGTTCTCCACCCTCCTTCCCTCCATCTCTCTCCTCCCCCTCTCCTCTCTCTCTCTCTCTCTCTTTATAACAGCTTCTCTCTCTCCTCTCAAACGCATTACGCTCCCTCCTCTATTTCTGTCCCTCCCTCCTCCCTCTCTTCTTCTTCTCATCACTCTCTCACCCCTCCCCCTCCTCTCTCCCTCTCTGCGTTACGCCCCCCTCCCTCCTGCTCTCCGTCTCTCCCTCGCTCCCTCCCTCCTCTCTCCTGCTCTCCGTCTCTCCCTCGCTCCTCTCCTCTTTCTCTCCTCAGTCCTTGTGTTCTCTCTCACCCCTCCCCCTCTTTCCCTCACTCCTCTCTTCTTTCTCCTCTTCCTCTTATGTTCCTCTTCCTCTCCCTGCCCCCTCCCTCGCTCCTCTATCTCATCTCTCTTCTTATTTTCCCCTCCTCTCCCCTCCCCCTCCTCCCTCGCTTCTCTCCTCCTTTCTCTCCTCAGACCTTGTGTTATCTCTCCCTCCCTCCTGCTCTCATTCTCTCCTCAGACCTTGTGTTCCCTCCTCCCCCTCTCCTCTCTCCTTGTTTTTTTCTCTCTCCTTTCGTCACTCTCTCCTCCCTCTCCCTCTCTCACCCAAAGCTCTTTGTCTATCTCCCTCGCCCCCCCCCAATCCTCTTTCTCTCCTCAGACCTTGTTCCCTCCCTCTCTCCCCCGTTCTTTCACCCTCCCTCTCTCCCTCCTAGGCTCGTCTCCTTTCTCCTTGTCTCCTCTCTCCTTGCGCCCTCACTCCTCCCTCCTCCCTCTTTGCACACAGCACTGCAGATGATCCCTCCCTCCCTCCCTCCTCCTCACCCGTCTCTCTCTCTCTCTCTCTCCACGCGCATAGCAACACGACGGAGTGAGAGAGTCTTTCTTCTCTCCCTCCCTCCTTCTCTCTCTCTCTCTTCTCTCATAATTTCATTCCATTTTAAGATTTCTTCTCCCAGGGAGGAAAATGGATCTATGTGTCAGATGCCCTTCCATTTTCCCAATGAGCCAGATGCCCTCCCATCCTCCTGTATCCTGTGTGTCAGATGCCCTCCCCGTGTGTCAGATGCCCTCCCCTCCTTTTAGTTGAAATATTTCACAGTGAGTTTGTTGCGTTTTGTTGAAGTGGAGAAAAACTGTGGAACATTTGGAGCTTTTCAAACTCAAGGCCGCGATGAGAGAGAAAGAGAGAGAGACAAAGGGAGGAGAGAGAGAGAGACAAAGGGAGGAGAGAGAGACAAAGAGAGAGGGAGACAAAGGGAGGAGAGAGAGAGAGAGAGACAAAGAGAGAGGGAGACAAAGGGAGGAGAGAGAGAGACAAAGGGAGGAGAGAGAGAGACAAAGGGAGGAGAGAGAGAGAGACAAAGAGAGAGGGAGACAAAGGGAGGAGAGAGAGAGAGACAAAGAGAGAGGGAGACAAAGGGAGGAGAGAGAGACAAAGAGAGAGGGAGACAAAGGGAGGAGAAAGAGAGAGAGACAAAGAGAGAGGGAGACAAAGGGAGGAGAGAGAGAGACAAAGGGAGGAGAGAGAGAGAGACAAAGAGAGAGGGAGACAAAGGGAGGAGAGAGAGAGAGACAAAGAGAGAGGGAGACAAAGGGAGGAGAGAGAGACAAAGAGAGAGGGAGACAAAGGGAGGAGAAAGAGAGAGAGACAAAGAGAGGGGGAGACAAAGGGAGGAGAGAGAGAGACAAAGGGAGGAGAGAGAGAGAGACAAAGAGAGAGGGAGACAAAGGGAGGAGAGAGAGAGAGACAAAGAGAGAGGGAGACAAAGGGAGGAGAGAGACAAAGAGAGAGGGAGACAAAGGGAGGAGAGAGAGAGAGACAAAGGGAGGAGAGAGAGAGGGAGACAAAGGGAGGAGAGAGACAAAGAGAGAGAGACAAAGAGAGAGAGACAAAGGGAGGAGAGAGAGAGACAAAGAGAGAGGGAGACAAAGGAAGGAGAGAGACAGACAAAGAGAGAGGGAGACAAAGGGAGGAGAGAGAGACAAAGAGAGAGGTAGACAAAGGGAGGAGAGACAGAGAGAGAGACAAAGAGAGAGAGAGACAAACGGAGGAGAGAGAGACAAAGGGAGGAGAGAGAGAGACAGAGAGAGAGAGACAGAGAGAGAGAGACAAAGGGAGGAGAGAGAGAGAGACAAAGGGAGGAGAGGGGGGCAGAGAGAGAGACAGGAGAGAAAAGAGAGAGACAAAGGGAGGAGAGAGAGAGAGGGGGGCAAAGAGAGAGAGAAGAGAAAAGAAAAAAGAGAGTGGAGAGAGGAGAGAAATAGAGAGAGTGGAGAGAGAAAGAACAGAAGAATTGCTGCAGAAAACCAAAAGAAAACTTTAGAAAATTGTTTTAAAATATTTTGGATCATTTCAACCAAAAACAGAAAAAAAGAAAAGTTTGTGCTGCGGACGGACGGACGGGTTCAGTTTGGAGGAGGAAAATTTCACATTTGAGTTTTGGCCTCAGTCGTGTCATTGTAAAAATGTTTTTATTGTTTTTAAAAATGATTTTGTTTTTAAATGTTTAAAACTCTGTGTTTTGACTAAAATAATAAAATGAGCCTGACCCGAGTTATTTCACATTTAATTTGAACCTTTGTCTTAAAACCTTTGGCCTTTTCAGTTTGTGTTTGAGGCTCAGAAACCGATTTTCTGAATTTAAACCTGAAACTCACCTGAAACTCACCTGAACGGCTCCTTCATTTAAAGTGTAAATTTGGTTTCCAGGCGATGAGTGAAACCTGTTTATTTTTAGAACTCAAGAAAAAAACAGGAAAAATCAAAGAATAAAACTCCACTTTGGTTTAAATCTATAAAACCAAAAAAAATCAGAGACATTTGGGGAAACAAATTCTAAAACTAAATTTCAGCTTCAGCCAAAATACAAAAATAATAAATAAAATCTAATAAATAAAATAATACAAAATAATAATAAAATAAAATAAATAATTTACATTTTTTCTGACATTTACACTTTGTTTTTACTAAAAGAAAATAATAAACAGCAAAAATACAAAAATACGTTTCTGCCAAAAGGTTCTAACTGGGACGTTTTGTGATTTTATTTGTGAAATATTTATTTCTTTTTACCTCCTAAAAAAGGGAAATATGTCCCCTGATCTGGAGAGGATCCACTGACTACAGCTGATGTCATCCACATTCCCCAGGGGTGTGACGCTAACTGGGGGCACTGTTCTGTCTGAAGTTCTGTTACACTTTAATTTGATCTTTATTTGAACCCAGTCTGACCATAAAGACCCGCCTGACCTGAGCCGTTAAAACACGTCCCTCTAAAAACATTACAGCCACAAGCTAGCATTAGCATTAGCATTAGCCAACAGTTCCACCAAAACCACCAAACGTTTTATTCCTGGTGCCGTTCCAGTTCAGACCTGGTTTATTTATTAATGAATTGGGTCAAAGTCTCTAAAAACGTCTCCCCAAAGTGTCCCAGGTCCATTTGCACACGCTGCCTTTACATCAACACACAAACAGCTTTTTTAACTTTATAGTTGTACAATTTGCATCCTCTGCATTTGACCCATCTCCCAGTGTCTCTGGGTTAAACCTGCGTTTGTGTCACTTTTCTGGTGGAGGGTCTGTCAACATCTCCATGGAGATGTTATTGCTTTGGCTGGAATGTTTCACAGTATGGCATTAAACCTTTCTATCTTCATGGAGACCAAACCAGACCAAGTTCCAGGTCAGATCTGTGGAGAGGCGACCCCGCTCACAGTCAGAATGTCTGTTTTTCTAGGTATTTTTGAGCTCTTAAACCACCTGTGATTGAATAAATGTAAAGTAGAGCTGTTTAATGTCACACTGTGGAACATTCCAGGCAGAGCAGTGACGTATCCATAGAAACAAGCACCAGAAGTTACACAGTGCAGCTTTAACAGGGACACATCACTGAAACATCTGATGAAGTGCAAGAACTCGGCCTCTGTTCCAACAAAACGTAAAATTAAAGATTTCTCAAACTCAAATTTCAGTGAATTCTGAACTTTGTTGAAAAATGCGTCTGTGAAAATGAAACTAAACGACATGAAAAAATGTTTTAAATGAACAGAGTCGGGCTCCAGCAGGGTTTGAAACAGATTTTGTGGAAATGTACGACAAAGAGAATCAGAAATACAAGAGAATGAAGCGTTTTGAAAAATAACGCAGTTTATTTAGTTCAGAGCTCGACAATCTTTGACTGTTTCACTATTTTAGTTCCAAACTCTGAAGACAAAAGTGAAGAAGACCTGCAAACATAGACTGTAAATGGACACGTCTGACCCGCTAACGCTGCGCTCAAACAGGAAGTGTTCATGGGCCTGACTGGGCTCCATGGACTCTGGCTCCAGTTCAGTTTGTGTGTAAAAGTGTGGCTCCTGTCTCTGTACCTGCTGCTGTCAGGATCCTCACTCTGACCTTCACATGTTGGTCTGAACCTGCTCTACATGATCCTGAGGTTTTTGGAGTTCAACATTTTGTCCATAAATTCGTATTCCTATGATGGACCTGGCTGTAACTGCCGGCCTCACTGAGATTCATTTGACTGGAGCTGAACGCTGTGGAGACGTCACTCTCCCTCAGAACATTTCTCTACACTGTCCTAAAAATAAATCTCTGGTTTCAAAAGTGTTTTTTTAGTCCAGGCCTGTGTGAAGATCCGAGTCTGGACTGAACCTCCCAGAGTTCAGAGGGGCGTGAGTGACAGGTGGATCAGCCAATCAGGGACCGACGTGGTCCATCTGTACTGAAAAACCGATGGCCGTTGATGAGGACAAAAATCTGACACATCTGGAAAACCTGGAGGATTTCTGCAGAATCAGTGAAGCTCTGAACCGTTCACCTGAGGAGAAACGCGAGGGCGACCAATGAGCTACTTCTGTTCACACGAGTCACTGAAATAAACTCATCTGATTGGACGTCGTGGCTCTGACGAGGCGTTACGAGGGAGTTTCAGTGGTTCATTTGTCGAGACGATCTTGGACTCAAATCGGACTCTTCCTGCACCACTTTGTTTTTGATGTGACAAAACAAAGAAAGATTTACAAAACGTTTCCTCTGAAATGTCGCTCCTCTTCACTTTTGCCCTTGTTTTGAACGACTCTGTACAAATGAAAAGGTCCAAAAGACTCGAGTCCAAATGCCTGAACTCAAACAGAGGTGAGGAAATTAGAGTCGTGTTGAACTTTTTTTGCAGTTCAGTTGAAGGCGAAAGGAAAAACAGAAGAACCGTAAGAAGGGACATATATTAATTTACAAACGGAAAAATAAAAATATACATTAAACTTTGGGGCTCCAGCCACAGCAGGGGGCAAAGGTCAAAGGTCAAACACAGAACAGTTTAAAATCCTGTACACATTTACACGGCCTGACAAAAGCAAAAGTTTTTAATGAGGTCAGCGCCGAAGAAGAAGAAGAAGAAGCAGCAGCTCCTTTTGGTTTAATGTTTTTACTCTGAGGTCAGTCCCAGCTGTGGCCAACTGTGCCAGATGCCCTCCCACCCTCCTGTGTCCCTGTAGTATCAGACTGAGACAGTTAGGGTTAGGGTTACATGTCTCTAGTCAATCTGCACATGTCGTGGAGTGTCAGATGCCCTCCCAGATGTGGTGTGGTTGGAGACTGACAGAAATAATCAGGGGAAAAACATTTGTGGATTTCTGATGAGACGGAGACTGTTCCACGTTCGAGTGTCTGACAAACTCGTATTTTTACTTAAATAAACGTTCCTTGTGGTTCCTCGAGGGCCCCGTGGCGTTCGCCCTGTGTGAGCTCTTTGAGGCAGGTTGGTGTTGGCGTGCAATCGTCCTCCATCTTGTGAATCGTTCTCCAGTTTGAGTCAGAGCCAAATCAGCGTCTGAACGTAATCTGCACACGCTCAGAAACTTCTACGGCAACACACGGACAAACTTCACGTGAAGTAAACTGACGCCAACTCAGCTCTGACTCAAACCGGGTAGAGACAGTCCTCCATCTCGTGAATCGCCCTCCATCTCGTGAATCGCCCTCCATCTCGTGAATCGCCCTCCATCTCGTGAATCGCCCTCCATCTCGTGAATCGTCCTCCATCTCGTGGCGGTTTGTCCGTGTCGCTCAGACCTGCTGTTTGCCGCTCCGAGCCGATGACGGCACAAACTTTGGGATGATGATGGGCACCGTCTGACGGTTTGACCCCTGCAGGATGCCGTAGCCATTTCCAACATGGCCGGTGTGCTGCTCCTCCTCTCCTTCGTCGCTCTCCTCCTCCTCTTCCTCCTCTGACATGTCCTCCATCTCCTCATACTCTGCCCCCGCCCCTTGGTTTAACCCCGCCCTCACGTTCAGAGTGTAGGCGCCGCGCTGCTCCTCCTCTTCGTCGCTGTCCGAGTCGATGGCGATGGTCTCAGGTTGCTGCGTTCTGATTGGCTGCGCGTTGTTGTGTTGTTGCTGCAGCTGTGTTCTGATTGGCTGTGCGTTGCTGGGTTGTTGCTGCTGCGTTCTGATTGGCTGTGAGCCGTTATCGATCGTCCTCACAGCGCCACAGTTCGGTTTTCCTTTGGCCCTCCTCCTCGCCTCCGAAACGCCAATCCGCCGCCGTGACGTCCGGCTCCGCCCCTCTCGTCCTTTAAAGTTCCCGCTCTGAGTAAACGCGAGCGGGTGGCGTACCTCGCCAACCTGCTCCATGCTGAACCCCAGCAGCACGTTGGCGCTCTGAGCTTTGCACATCTGCGCGCATCTGTTCCTCTCGTTCACAAAGTGGTTAAAAATGTCCGACTTCCACATCCACAGACGCGTGGCGAGCTTTTCCATCTCACGGTGGGTGGGGTATGGCTCTTTGGTGAAATACCGGCTCAGAAACGCCTTCTTCACATCGTACGGTTTGGACTCGAGGCCACGGGGGTCCAGTGCCAGTGCCACCGGCTCGTCCGGGTCCTCGGGGAAGAGCACGGCGTTCACATCCCGGGGGTGCGCCTTCTCCCCGGGGGGCCCTCGGCGGCGTTTGGGGAAGGGGCCGTTGGGAGCGGAGGCGCCGATCAGTCTCTTGGCGGCGGCGGGCGGGGCCTGGACGCGAGGGGAGGGGCCGGTCTGTGACTTTCCCACGCCTCTGCAGTGAACCAGGTGGAGCGTGATGGTGGACGCCGTCATGTTGCTGGTGTAGACGCCCAGACAGTGGATGCATTTGTACGTCAGCTTCTTCTCCACCGGGTGCACCGTCTGGATCACCTGGAAACACGGAGAGCAGGGTTTAACGAAGAAGGAAAGGACAGGGGTACAGGTCTTTCAGGAGGGGGTATTTACCTCTATGGGGTTTTCACTGTAACACATCACATATTTAGATCTCCATGTTCCTTTTATTGTTTTTGAAAATTATATATTCACCCAAAACTCATTAAATGTTGTACGAAGGAATTTTTTAGGTTTCAAATTCTCAATGACAGCATTATAGAGACGCAGCAGCATTAGAATTATGACCAAAAAAAAGAATGAAAATCCATCAGCTGTGGACGTGGTGGGTCCAGATAAACATTAGATGTTCTATGACTCTGTGGTGGCATCAGCCATCCTGTACGGTGTGGTCTGCTGGAGCAGCAGCATCACAGAGAGGGAGAGGAAGAAGCTGGACAAGGTCATCAAGAAGTCCAGCTCAGTCCTGGGCTGTCCTCTGGACTCGGTGCAGCAGGTGGGGGACAAGAGGGTCCTGGCTAAGGTCATCTCTATGCTGGACCATGAGGGTCACCCCCTGCAGGACGCCCTGTCTGCTCTGGAGAGCAGCATCAGTGACAGACTGATGCACCCTCGCTGTGTTAAGGAGAGGTTTCGCAGGTCTTTCCTTCCTGCTGCTGTTAGACTGTATAATGAACAATGCTAGTCATGTGTCATCTCCATAGCAACCATGTGTCATCTCCATAGTAATAATAACAATGTGCAATATTATTTAAAGTCACTTTACCTGCTACTTATTTATTTACCCACCACTGTCCATCACTGCACTGTTCACAATCATCTCAGAATCAAAAACACTTATTGTGCAATGTTCCTGTGCCTTTTAGCTTAGCTTACAGTGTTGTGTTTTTTAGTTGATTGTAAATACTTATTGTATTATACTTATTATTATTTATCTTGATTTTGATGCTCTTATTTTCCTACTGTTTCTGTAACTTGCGTTGTGACACTGCAATTTCCCCATTGTGGGACAAATAAAGGATTATCTTATCTTATCTTATCTTAGAGCCTTCTATTGGCTGTTTGGTCGTCGATCAAACTCTCTACTTTTCTATAGTAACCGACTCTCCGGCGCGCTGGGATTACGTGGTTTACGTTCACCTCTCACACATTCCACAGACACAAGACGCCGTTTACTCGACCAACGCAGCGGTTCTTAGTGGCTTTTTCCAACTGTAGCTTCCTCACAGTTTGGACAAAGTTTGTTGCGATGGTGGACGAGAATCCACGACCAGTTAGACGCAAAAGAAAGTCAGTTTATGAGGTCGCTGAAAGAAGAAGAGAAGGGGAAAAGGAGCGAAGCCAAACTAAGGTGATTCTTGGAGATTCCTTCCAGCGATGGCGTCACTGAAGCAGATGAAGGGTCTAAAGACTGACGCGTTGGTCGATAAATTACTTCTGGACAGGAAACTTCTGCTCATCATTTGAAAACGTACAGTAGAGTTACAGCAGCAACAGCGATTCTGAACGAGCCCCGGCTGTAAACAAACAGGATTTCTAGAGTCTGGAGGAGATGGAGGAGGAGGTGGCGTCACACATGAGGAACATTTGAAAAAAAAAACCAAAAACAAACAGTCGCTGGATTTCCCTTTCCTTGGAAAATCCTCTGTACAACCTTTAACATGTTTTGGCATATATAAAAACCTTTATTTTATCAACCAATTTAGATGTTTTTAAATAGCTAATCATTGGACACTGGGAGGGCATCTGAAACAGGGCACATACCTGGTGCCTCTCCTTGAGGTGGTGGGCGAGGGACTCGGAGATGGGCCCTTTGAGGATGGAGAAGCACAGAGGACACAGAGTCTTTCCAATGTCTCGTTTATACGGAACAGCAGCCTGAGTCACACCACGAAGAGGAGGATCTGAGGAGAGCTTAGAGGAGAGAGGGAGCATTCTACGAGAGGAGAGGAGAGAAGAAGAGAGAGAGGAGGAGAGAGAAGACGAGAGAGACGTGGAGAGAGAGGAAGAGAGAGAAGAGGAGAGAGAAGAGGAGAGGGTGTTCGAGAGAGAGGAGGTGGTCTGAGCGTGGAAGGCCACAGACTCCTCCGGCGCGTCCTTCAGGCTGTAGGTGGTGACGAGGAGCTGGATGTTCTTGGGGTTGCCCTGTTGCAGCGTGAGGTCAAAGGTCAGAGGCGAGTCTGTGCGGGGCGCAGCGGTCTCCCCGGGGTGGGCAGTCCTCATGTGGGCAACCATCTTCTCCACGTCGTTGAAGTTGGCTCTGCAGAAGGCGCAGGAGAGCCCGTGGATCAGCATGTGGTTGAGGAGCGTGTCGCTGGGCAGGTAGCGGTTACAGTACAGACATTTACTGGTGAAGTTGTGGATCTTCATGATGTAGTTGGCGATGGCGAGGACCTTCTCCGCCTTGTGCTCCTTCTCGAAGTGGGCGCTGTAGACGTTCTCCGGAAACAGCTCGTTACAGATGGTGCAGATCTTCCACTTCTGCGTGAAGGAGGTGCCCAGGGCAGAGCCGCGTTTGGGCGTTACCGAGGCGACCGTGGTGGCGGCGGCCTGAACGCGGGCGCCGAGGGGGCCGGCCTTCAGTGACGATGTCATCAACACGGGCGCGCGTAGCCCGCCGGGCGTCGCCTTGGCGGCGTGAGACTGCTGTGGCACAAAGACGTGGGCGTTGCCGGGCAGTGTGAGGCGCACGGAGCTGTTAAGAGGCGGAGCCTTAGAGCCCAGGGGGGCAGAGCTTATGCCGGGTTTAGGCGCTGCGGCGCGTCCGAGCGGTGGCGAGGAGAGCGAGCGCGTGGTTGCCATGACGGCGCCCTTCGGCCCCATGCCGATGATGGTCTTCTCAAGCAGAGGTTTGGGCGTCACCATGGTGATGGGCTTGGGGCGGGGCACGAGGACACTGGTGTGGCCGATCATGGCGGTCACCTGGTACCCGATCCTCTCGTGGTCCTCGATCACGTGCTGCACCAGCGCCTCGTATGTGCGCGGCACAAACAGACACTTCTTACAGTGGATCTGGGCGCTGTTGGCGGCGCTGTTGGCGGCGCTGCCAGAGGTGGAGCTCTTCTCACTCGGTTTGACGATGTAGGGCTGCGCCACCTGCTGGAAGTGCTCTCTGTAGATGTGTTTACGCACCACGTTGTACAGAGGGTCTTTGTACGTGCACTTCTTACAGTAGTACACTGCCTGCTCCATCTTGTCTCCCACCGTCTTGATGGCGTCCTTCACGCCCGCCGTGCCCACCGGCGGCCCCCCGGGGCGGGTGCCCGTGCTGGGCATGTGGAACAGCTTGATGTGCATCTCCAGGGTGCTTTTGTTTCCGTTGAAGGTGCAGTACGGACAGTTCAGGAGGATGTTGTTCTCAAAGTCTTCACTGTGAACGTTCCTGAAGTGACTTTTGTACGCCGAGAAATATTTTGAGGAGAACACACACCCCGAGCACACAAACGGCTTCGAGCGGTAATCCTGAAACACACGATACACACACGTTATATACACATACACGTTATATATACCATACATGTATATAATAACACATTTATTACACTAATACTTATTTTTTTATTTTCTATCTTTTCTAGATCTATTTTCAGCAGATATACTGGAGTTACACATGTTCCACCGCCAGTGTTCCACCGCCAGTGTTCCACCGCCAGTGTTCCACCGCCAGTGTTCTACCACAGTGTTCCACCGCCAGTGTTCCACCGCCAGTGTTCCACCGCCAGTGTTCCACAGCCAGTGTTCTACCGCCAGTGTTCCACCGCCAGTGTTCCACCGCCAGTGTTCCACCGCCAGTGTTCCGCCACACGTTCTAAAACACAGGTGACGGCCTGACATCAGAAGTTCTCGTACCTGGACTTTTGTGTGGGATGGCTCCCAGGAGCAGATATCGTCCCATGTCGTGTGTTTGACGTAGATCTCCGGAGGCTCGAACTCCTTAAAGTCCTGAGAAGAACCAGAGGAACATGAAGGGTCAAAGGTCATTCTCCTCAAAAAGACAAACATCAAGATTCAAACTTTACAGAGGAGTTCAATGTGAGGTCACATCCAGGTCCATCAGAAGATTCAAAACAGTCAGTGTTTAAAATGTCCTTTAGTCGTTTAAAGTTCACGCGGTCAAAAACTCAGATCTGAGTTTATAACTGTGACAGGAAGTGTACGAGGGAGGAGACGCTAGCTAGGCTAAGCTAAGCTAAGCTAACGCTGACCTGTAGTTAGTGTAACATACACCCAGGTAACCCTGTTACCTCAGAATATTTCAGCATTATTCACAGATCTGATACAGTTTGTGGTTAAACCGTCTCTGTTTATGAATAAGGAACAAAAACAAAGCTCGAAATCAGCCGTGAACGTTCTGGTCGGACCGAGAAGTGACTAAACAACCCATCGTCATAACAACACAGTCCAAAGCAGAGGGCGGCGGGACAGGTGCTCTCAGGACAAACTGAACCTAAAACCTGAACCAAAACCAGAACGAGAACTAAAAAACTAAAAGGACAATGTCAGACTTTAGAAAATGGGTCTTCTCTCCCCACAGCCTGAATCGTCTCCTTTATTTTGGTCACACACACAGTCTGTGTAAAGAAGTGGACTAAGTGAGTGTGACGTTCCCACAGCGTTCAGCTCCAGTCGAATGAAGCTCACTGAGGCCGGCGGGTACAGCGGTGAATCTGGAGCCAGGTCCATATGAGGAGGAGGAATTCATTTCTGGACAAAATGTTGAAATCCAAACCCCAGGATCATGTAGCGCATTCAGACCAACATCTGAAGGTCAGAGTGAGGAGCCTGACAGCAGCAGGTACAGAGGCAGGAGCCACACTTTTACACACAAACTGAACTGGAGCCAGAGTCCATGGAGCTCAATCACGCCCATGAACACTTCCTGTTTGGAATACAATATAATCTTTTGACACAGTGTTTGTTTTTATCTGATGTGGATGTAAAGAATTGAGAACCACTTTCAATCATTTGAATATTTTGTGCATTGTCTAACTTTTTGGTTGAGGGTCTGTCACCTGGTTGTTTCTATGGATACGTCACTGCTCTGCCTGGAATGTTCCACAGTGTGACATTAAACAGCTCTACTTTACATTTATTCAATCACAGGTGGTTTTAGAGCTCAAAAATACCTAGAAAAACAGACATTCTGACTGTGAGCGGGGTCGCCTCTCCACAGATCTGACCTGTAACTTGGTCTGGTTTGGTCTCCATGAAGATAGAAAGGTTTAATGCCATACTGTGGAACATTCCAGACAAAGCAACAACATCTCCATGGAGATGTTGACGGACCCTCCACCAGAAACGTTACACAGTGCAGCTTTATGGCCCTGGCCTGTCACACTCACATTGAGGTGTTCTCTGGCGAAGTCCAGGCCGATGTCTCCCAGAGCCTTCTTCACGTTCCTCCGAGCCTTCCTCAGACTGCCCAGGTTATTCACAGGGAGCTGGAACATCTTTGGTCCTGAAGGAGAAGAGACCACAGGGTTTAATGTGAGGAGAAGGAGACCAACCTGAACATCCTGAGGCCTCCTGACCAAACATAGAAGAGCGTTTAATATGAGGAGGACCTTTCACACACGACATCCAAACCCCCTGACCACTCCTGACCAAACACAGAAGATACACAAATATATATATACCTTTCAACACTATCTCCAAGCTCTGTAACTGCTCATTTCGGTTTTGTTTTGTAGTACTTTATTATCCCTGTAGGGGAATTGTCCTCTGCGTCTGACCCGTCCTCTCAGGAGCAGCACATGAGGCGCCCGGGGAACATCTCCATGATCTTGTTGCTGGTCTTGGTCAGGACCTCAGCTGGAGGATTTTACCTCTGGTGCTTATTTTGGGTTGATGGGGGAAACCGGAGTGCCCGGAGGAAACCCACCCAGACACGGGAAGAACATGCAAACTCCACACAGAAAGGCCCGGGGATCGAACCCAGAACCTCCTTGCTGCGAGGCACAAGTGCCACCGTCTGCTTCATCTGAGATCACTGAAGGAGCCGTGTGTCTCTGAGTGTTTTAAACCATTTTAAAAAGTGTCCCCAGATCCTTCACCTGTGACAGAGAAACGTCCTGCGTTTGTCTCAGTCTCAGTTTATGGACAGGCTCATGTGAAGCTCAGAACCTCCAGAATTCACTCCCTGAGCTGCAGAGGCTGCACTAGCACTGACTCTGGATTGGTGCAGATCTCGGGTTCATGTGAGGCTTGTGTTTCTGTGATTCAGAATAAATGAGTTTTCAGTAAAACCTATTTGACCTGAGCAGGTTGAGTTTGTGTCTGGGGTCCCACAGAGGTCATGTTTATGGAATTTTTATTCAAAATCTCACAGTTTCTTTAAAATAAAATCCCACATGAAAGAATTAGTGTCCTGCTCAAAGGAACAGCAGCAGAATGCAACACCAGGATCGTCATAGAACCATCAACCCAAAAATATAGAGCCCCAGTCCAGATCCCGGTCCAGATCCCGGTCCAGTCCCCGGTCCAGTCCCCGGTCCAGACCCCGGTCCAGACCCCGGTCCAGACCCCGGTCCAGACCCCGGTCCAGTGGGGTCTTGGGGTCACAGGTCAAGGGACAGTTGGGGGGGTATTTCCTGTTCTGTCGTCGTTACATAAACCTCCTGAGCTCTGGAATACCACATGGAATGGCGCCTCCTATTGAGCCAGGAGCAGCTCTCCAACATGTCTGCAGTCAGAGCGAGGGAGGGAGGAGAGGAAGAGGAGAGGAGAGAGGGAGAGGAGGGGAGAGGAGAGGAGGAGGAGGAAGAGGAGAGAGAACACACGCACACACAGAGGAAACAAGAACAAGAAAGGGAGAAAGGAGAGAGGGAGAGAAGAAAAGCACACACACAGAAGAGGAAGGGAGTGAGGGAGGGGAGAGAGGAGAGAAGCACGCAGAGAAAGAGAGAGAGGAGGAGGAGGAGAGAGAAACATACGCAGAGAAAGAAGAGGAAGGGAAAGAGGGAGGGAGAGGAGCGAGGGAGGGAGAGGCCCACATACAGAGAGGGGAGGGAGGGAGAGAGAGATGGAGGAGGGAAGAGAAAGAGAAGCCACACACACACACACACACACACACACACACACACAGAAGAGGAAGGGAGTGAGGGAGGGAGGGGCAGATGGGAGAGACAGGCACACACAGAGGGGAGGGAGGAGAGAAGGAGGAGGGAAGAAAAGAAGCCCAGAAAGAGAGAGAGCGAAGGGAGGGGGGAGAGCCGCACAAAGAGAAAGAAGAGGAGAGGGAGCAGAGGGGAGGAGGGGAGAGACACACACCCAGAGAGAGAGAGAGGAAAGAGGAGGAGGAGAGAGACGGACAAAGAGAGACAGGGGAGAGGGGGGGAGGAGTGGAGAGGCGCACACAAAGAGAGGGGAGAGAGGGGAGGGGGAGCGAAGAGAGGAACACAAAGAGAGAGAGAGAGAGAGAGAGAGAGAGAGAGAGAGAGAGAGAGAGGGAGGAAGAGGAAGGGGAGGGTAGAGCGAGAGGACAGAGGGAGGGGACGAGAGAGACAGAGGAGGGAGGGAGGAGAGAGACGGAGAGAAGGGAAGGGAGGGGGGCAGAGTGAGAGAGGAGAGGAGGGAAACAGAAAAAACAGGGCAGAGGGAGGGGCGGGGGAGGAAAGAGAGAGGAGGGGGAGAGACAGAGGAGGGAGAGAGAGTGGGGGTTGGTAGAGCGAAGAGAGAGAGAGAGAGAGAGAGCAGACGGGAGGGAGGGAGCGAGGGAGGAGCGCTTCAGACCGGATCAGAACATGGGGGAGGGGAGGAGGGGAGACGGGTGAGGAGTGGGGGAGGGAGGGAGGAAAGGAGATAGGAGCCACTCTGCCTCCTTCTGCACCAGAAAAACAGGCCTGAAACCTGCACTGAACCGGGTCTAAACCGGGTCTAAACCAGGACTCAACCAGGACTCAACCAGGACTCAACCAGGACTCAACCAGGACTCAACCAGAGACTAAACGAAGACTAAATGATCCATATTAAAATAAAGCATCTGGTCCATGAGGTTGTGTTTTGGTGTTTGGTTCCTCGTCTGAACCTGGTCTGAACCTGGTCCATGGGGTCACACTCAGACCTCTGAACCTGCTCTTTACATTTACATTACAATATTTACATTTAAACAAACACACAAGTTTCACACACAAAAATGTTTTTAAAAAACTGTTTTCTTAAATTAACATAATTAAGTTTTACTGTTTACTCGAGTCACTGAACAGGTTCATCAGTGTTTCACTACTGTGATGTCTACAAGGACTAAACCAGGACTAAACCGGGACTAAGCCGGGACTAAGCCGGGACTAAGCCGGGACTGAACCAGGACTGAACCAGGACTGAACCAGGACTAAAACTGGACTAAAACTGGACTAAACCAGGACTAAAACTGGACTAAACCAGACTAAAACAGAGACTAAATGAGGTCAAAATTTGAGAATAAACGGGAAAAACGGAACCACGCCAGGTACTAACGTGGTCTAAACAAGTTCTAAAAAAAGACATAAACCAGGACCAAATCTGTCCAAAATCAGAACCAAACCGGGGACTGAACCCAGGACCAAACCAGAACCAGGTCTGTGTTGGGTCAAAAGCTGGACTAAACCAGGTCCGAAACACGAACTAAACCAAGAATAGACCCGGACAAACGTTAAACCAGGACTAAACCGGGTCTAAACCAGGACCAACGTTACACAAATGAGTACTAACTGAGACTAAACCAAGACTAAAGAAACCCGGACTTAACCCGGTCTAACCCAGGTCCAAATAAAGTCCAGTCCAAACCCGGTTCTGTTCCCGGTGAACTTTACCTGCTCACACCTCCAGCACCGGCCGCGGTCTCACTTCTCTCAGCCCGGTTCGGACCTCTGATCCCCGGGTACTGTCCTCCCGGGTCCCCGCTGTCTCCTCGGGCTGTTCTCCGGCTGCCTCCCCCGGGCTCCCCCTCACAGACGCCGCCTCACCCCTTCCTCTTCCCGGGAAACGGGAACCAGCAGTCTCCCCCGGCTCTCCCCCGGCTCTCCCCCGCTCACACAGCCGAACTCCGGAGCTCTGAAGGCGGACACGGGCTGAGGGAACACCGGGCTGACATCTCTGCTGAAGCGGGTGTGAAAAGCTCCTGTGACCGGTGAAAGTGCGGCTCTCCCGGGCTTCTTCTCCGGCTCCTCTCCGGCTCCTCTCCGGCTTCTCTTCCGCTGACAGAGGAACGTGCTGCCCGCTCGGCGTCCTGACAGACAATACTCCCGGAGCCAAACTCCCCTGTCCAAAATGGCGTAAATAAAAGCGGCGGAAGCGGTCACAGCGCGCGGCGGATTCTAGAGGAAAAACCCGCCGTACGTCAAGAGCAGCCGCCATCTTGGGCCGGTCAGGGCGTTCAAACGGTTCAGGGAAAAGAAGAGCGTTTATTTCAGAATGTCTTTATTATACATGTCATTATTGTCAACATTATGTAAATTAATCTGACATTTGAATTATATAACGTACTAGTCTACATTTGAGAAAAAAAAAACTTGATAAAAAAGATAAATATTTCAGTAAATAGTGAGATCTAAATTAGTGAAACTACTCAAATCAGACACGGGTAACATAAAAACTAACAACTGTAATGGAAAAAGTCCCAAAGTTTAGTCTTGAGTAACATTATTTAAACACCGTGAGTTTAGTTTATATTTAACTACAGTTTCCAGTATAAATGTGTATTTTATATAACAAAACTAAATTATTAATATCACATAAGGTTTTGTTTCTCTTGGTGCCGTAAAAAAAAAGCCACATTGGCCAAACAAAACAGCTCCTGACCTCTATTATATTTATGACGGAAGTGACGTAAGCCTCATTTGCATCACAAATCCAGGCTCGTGCACGAGCTCGTGCGCGGTCCTTAGTGAAACTCGTGATTGGTCAATTTCTCACTTTTTCCAATTAAGCTCCAAACTTAAAGAAACACCGCGGGATGAACCTAAACCGGCGCTCCCTGGAGCTCCGAGCCCGGGGTCCTTCCTCTACAGCCCGGGCTTCGGAGCTCCGAGCCCGGGGTCCCTCCCCTTCAGCCCGGGGCTCTGTCGAGGGGGCTCTGGCCTCACCTGCCGGTCCCTTTCACATTCGGTTCGATTCCACGTGTCTTTGGGACGTTCTGTCAAAGCGCGTGGTTTTGGCTCGCCGGGTTTGGAGCTCTCGGGTTCTGGAGCTCTGGGGTTCTGGAGCTCTGGGGTTCTGGAGCTCTGGGGTTCTGGGACGGTAGCAGGCGCCCTTCTGGAGAGGGAGTTTCAGGCAAAGCGCATGCGCATAAACTGTTATAAAAACCTAATCTGAGGGTTTTGGAAGTGAAGGTTTCACAGGTCATGTGATGTTCTACCAAAAACTGAACCTGTTTCTTCTAAAGAAAGTTACTCTATTATCCACATGATGACACTACTGTTCTTCTCTGGAGTCTGGTGTCCTTCCAGAGTTTAGACTCATGTTTCCTTCAACACCAGCGCCTTGAAGAGACGTCAGAGAAGATTTTACTTAAAGCCACAGTACGGAACATTTTTGTCCAAAAACAAACCAACATAAAACTTATCCACGTCCATTTAGAAACATTAACTTTCTGTTTCCATGGGATCATTCAGGTGACGTGCCACCTCCAGAGAGTTCATAATAATAATAATAATAATAATAATAATAATAATAATAAATCAGTTTCATGTAGAGTTTTTCTCGACACTCAGAGACTCTTTCCAGATCGTTCTTCCTTCACTCCACACTCGGTGGTGGTGAACTCCTACTGTAGCCACAGCTGCCCTGGGGCAGACTGGCAGAAGTGAGGCTGCCAATCTGCACCATCGGCCCCTCTGCCCACCACCATCACTCACACACACTTTCATACTAGGCCATGTGGGTGAAGTGTCTTGCCTAAGGACACAATGAGTTTTTGGGTCTGGCGCCCCCCTGTGGCTCCTGATGTTCCTGCGTCTCCATCCGAGTCCTGCCCAGGCCCGGCTGAACCCGAGACCCAACGGGATCAGGGTCTGACAAGCCGCTCACAGTTACACACTGTACCTTTAATTTCACCAGATGCCCTCCCAAAAGTAACTCCTGAATCAGTGAATATGAGGAAAACGGGCTGAAGTTTATCGTTTATCGTTTATTTTACCCTCACAGATGAAGCGGCGCCTGATCTAAACTCAAACACAACGATCAGTTTGTTTGGACACAAGACACGAAAGGATCGACATGAGATTAAACCAGATAAAGTCTCTTTCATTATTTCACTAGTTTAAAGATAAATCCACATTTTGTCATTTAATTTAACAGAATAAACCATCTTTTCTACACAGTTAAAACAAAACAATCACCCAGAACATTGGAAACACAACAGTTTTATTTCTGTGGAGTTACGTTTGCAGTGAGGCCGGTTTTATCAAAGCCCAGAACAAAAATGATTTAATGTTGTTGAAATGTGACAAACACACACACACGGGCAGGTGCTGTTCAACTAAACCATGACTAAACCAGGACTAAATCAGGACTAAACCAGGTCTAAACCAGCCTTAAATAAGTTTTAACTAAACTTTCGGGTTGTTTCTCCTAATGCGTTTGCAGCTGCGGCGCTGCTCCAAACTCCACACCACGGGAAACAGGAGGCGGGTCTTTCGCCCCGTCAGGGTCCCGCGGCGGCGTTTATGTTCTGAATGATGTGACTGCACCTGCCCATGTGACTGCACCTGCCCATGTGACTGCACCTGCCCATGTGACTGCACCTGCCCATGTGACTGCACCTGCCCATGTGACTGCACCTGCCCATGCGAGGCCCTTTTTGTTTTGTTTTTACTGAGACACATTTTAGAACAGATGGATCCCCTGGTCACGTGACAGGAGCGGGGTCACGTGACAGGAGCGGGGTCACGTGACAGGAGCGGGGTCACGTGACAGGAGCGGGGTCACGTGACAGGAGCGGGGTCACGTGACAGGAGCGGGGTCACGTGGTGGCGAACAGAGTGAGCAGTCCCTTGACAAATGACACAATCTCATTTCCTCCAAGTTTTGATTCTCCGTAAACTCTGTCCACAAAAGAGATCGGCACCTGACGGACACAAAGCAAAGTTTAAAAAGACAAAAGACGCCGCAAAACCGAAGAGAAAAGTTAGTACGGCGTTTAGTTTTACAGTGCGGGGGTAAAGGTGCGGCGTTTTGTTTTACAGTGCGGGGGTGTGGCTCTTATATTTGCGTGCGGAGGTCAAAGGTCGTACCCCTCCGCAGAGGTCAAAGGTCGTACCTCTCCGCAGAGGTCAAAGGTCGTACCTCTCCTATAGTGTAGTGCAGTTGTCTGGCTCTGATGATCATCTCCATCTGAAACACGTATCCTTTAGAAACACAGAGCTCCACCAGGTTCTCCAGGACCTGCTTCTTATACAACCTGAAATATACGACACAAATAAACCAGAACAAAACAGAACCACAACAGGATTGAAAATCATAAACCAAAACTAAAACTATCACTGAAACTAGATCCTCCTGTTCCTCAGGTCTGGAGCCTAAAACAGTCCCACTGACAGAACCAAGCAGAACCGTGAAGAATTGAGCAGAACCAAGAAGAACCAAGAAGAACCGAAAAGAACCAAGAAGAACCAAGAAGAACCGAGCAGAACCAAGAAGAACCGAGAAGACCCAAGAAGAACCGAGAAGACCCAAGAAGAACCAAGAAGAACCGAGAAGAACCGAGAAGAACCGAGAAGAACCTTCCTGAAGGTGTTTAGATCTGGAGCTGATCAGAACAAGTTTAAGAGCAGAGAGACTAAACCAGGACTAAACCAGGACTGAACCAGGACTAAACCAGGGATTCCACAGATATAAGGACACATGGGAATAGATTTTATTTTTACTTATTTTAATTTCAGACACAAATCTTATCGGGTCCATAGTTAAAATAAAACCTGGATACACAAAATACTCAAGGCGCCTAAACGAGTCCATAAAGTTCAATAAAAGTGTGGAGTTTCTGAGCGAAGTGCGTCCTCAGAGCAGAGGTGGAGCGGCAGGAGCGGCAGGAGTTTTTATGATGGAGTTTTCAGATGCCTCCAGGCGCTGCATAAATGTGGACGTTAAATGTGTTCGCAGAAAAGATGAAGAAAAGTTCCACCATTTAATGTGGAAAATCACATTTTACTGTTTTTATTTTCATCGTGTATCGAGTATCGAGTATCAAGTATCAGTATCGAGTCTGTTCTTTAGTATCGAAAGTTTGACATTTTAGTATCATGACAACACACACACACAGACACACACACACACAGACACACACACACACAGACACACACACACACACACACACACACACACAGACACACACACACACAGACACACACACACACACACACACACAGACACACACACACACACAGACACAGACGCTTGAACATGATGTTGTAATCCCTCATTCGTCCAGAAGAGGGCCTCAGTGTTGAAGGTTTCACAGTTGTTTGTTTTGTCTGAACCTCCACAAGGTTTTTAATCATCGATTAATACAATATAATAAATATTAAAGCAGACTAATGTTAAAGCAGACTACACTTTACAGACGTTTGTCACAATATTCAAATGTAAAACTGGACTTCGATATTAAGGAACAGACTCGACAGAACAGAACGATTCTGATCCTACAAGGAAAATAAACCCACTTCATTTAGACGAAATCCTGTGATTTTACATATTCAACAGGAGAACTTTATTTTATTTAGATGTGTCCTGATATGTGTGGAATCCTGGTTTAGTCCTGGTTTAGTCCTGGTTTAGTCCTGGTTTAGTCCTGGTTTAGTCCTGGTTTAGTCCTGGTTCAGTCCTGGTTTAGTCCTGGTTTAGTCTCTCTGCTCTTACACTTGTTCTGATCCAGTTTGTTCTAAACACATTCAGGTTCTGCTCTGTCCTGAAAATGGGACTTTTGTAGGATCCAGACCTGAGGAACATGAGGAGTTTCAATAGCAGTTTGACCCTCCCCTGTCTGACCCCTCACCTGTCTGACCCCTCACCTGTCTGACCCCTCACCTGTCTCACCTGTCTGACTCACCTGAAGCTGCCCGTGAGGTCGGAGGCTCCAGGTCTCAACAAAACCTGCGTCAGGAAGTTTGCTCCTCGACTGAAAGAGAAAGAGGGACATTTTAATGATGGACGGATGATATATCGGCTCCAGTGTCGATATCTGCCGATATCAGACTCACGAGGAACAGTGGAAATGGTCTGTATGTTACATAATCGTACAACAAAAGACTTATTTCCCAGATTTTACTTGTTATGACAAAAATAATCATCAGGTTTGAATTTTGGGGTTGGACATTTTGTGCCGTACCTGATCAGTTTCCTCCTCAGGTCCCATCCGTAAACTCCTCCGTTTCCTTTGTATCTCGTCCCCGAGACCAGGTCAAAATCTCCCTCCTTCTGCAACCTGAGGAAAGAAAACAAAGAAAACAAAACTGAACTCACATTTAGTCTGTGAGAATTCTAAATATTACAGAAACTTACCTGATGAATTCTGGGATGAATTTAGGCTGAAAATAAATACAAAGTTTTTATCAGAATGAATGCAGTAAATCACAGCTTCATGTTTGCCCCAGATCATGAACAAAAAATTGAATTTGTTTATAGATTTAAATCTAATAAATTGAATCACAAAAACAACTTGATTAAACCAAGATTAAGTGATTCTCGCCCGCCCTGTGAACCTTTAAAGTGTCACTTTTGCGATAAATAAAGTCTGACTGAATTAAAGAAACTGTGAGGCCAAATAAATCATTTGATGTAATAAAGTGACTACAGTAACACAGTGTGTTTTACAGTGTGTTTTACAGTGTTTTACAGTGTGTTTTACAGTGTGTTTTACAGTGCAGAGTGGGCGGGGCTCACGTGGTGCGACAGGTCGGCGTCCATGATGAAGATGAAGTTTCCCGTGGCGTGTTTGATTCCGTGGATGTACGCCGTCCCTTTAAGAGAAGCTCGTTCATAAAGTGTTCAGAAATACAAGTCTGCAGCCAATTAAAGACGCTCATGTTGGACTAAAGACGTGTTCTGCACCATGATTGGTCAACTAAAAAGAGGGCGTGGCAAAAGCTCTGCAAACTCTTCTGTGGCCGCGGCTCATTTCTCTTTCCTCGATTCCTTCTCCTTGATTCCTTCTCCTCGATTCTGCAGGAAGTGGGTGAGGAAGTCCCGCCCACAGAGGAGACACGGGGAGGAGAGAGGATCTAAACTCCTCCTGAGAACAAGAAAGTTTGATTCTTTTCTCTGACGTCTGCTCCTGAAGCCTCCTCAGGTTTACTCCCTCGTTCCCTCAGGTTTACTCCTTCGTTCCCTCAGGTTTACTCCTTCGTTCCCTCAGGTTTACTCCTTCGTTCCCTCAGGTTTACTCCTTCGTTCCCTCAGGTTTACTCCTTCGTTCCCTCAGGTTTACTCCTTCGTTCCCTCAGGTTTACTCCCTCGTTCCCTCAGGTTTACTCCCTCGTTCCCTCAGGTTTACTCCCTCGTTCCCTCAGGTTTACTCCTTCGTTCCCTCAGGTTTACTCCTTCGTTCCCTCAGGTTTACTCCCTCGTTCCCTCAGGTTTACTCCTTCGTTCCCTCAGTTTTCCTCCTTCGTTCTGTGGTTTTCTTTGGGATGTCACTTAATGACACATTTGATTGACAGCTGAAAATTGGAGGATTGAGGAGAGGAATCGAGGCGGTAGGGTAGGAAGTGAGGAAAGAGAAATGAGCCGCGGCCTGCTTCTGTGTATCTGACCCAAACGGCACTCACACGTCTCCACATGCAGGGGGAGCTGTTCTGAAACGACTGTTTCTGCAGAAAATGGGCGAGGAAAAAGTGGATTTATAGAAAAACAGATTAAACGTGTGAATCATGAGTTTTTACACAGAAATACCAAAAACACCAAATGTTCGGCTCCCCCACTTTTCTCCTTTTGCTCCTGTCCCACAGAAAACCTAAAGAACCTTCTGAAGAACAGGACTAGACCAGAACTTATTCTGGTCCAACATCTAAAGGACTTCAGCCCTAATACAGTATCTCTCTGTCTCTGTCTCCCTCCCTCCTCTTCTTCTCTTTCTCTCCCTCCTTTCTTCTTCTCTTTATCTCCCTCTTCTTCCTCTCCCTCCTTTCTTTTTTCTCTCCCTCTCCTTTCTTCTTCTCTTTCATTCCTCTTTTCCTCTCCCTCCTTTCTTCTTTTCTTTTTCTCTCCCTCTCCTTTCTTCTTCTTCTTCTCTTTTTCTCTCCCTCTTCTTTCTCTCCCTCTTGTCTCTTCTTCTCTTTTTCTCCCTCTCTCTTAAATATCCTGTTATTGAATGAATAAAAGTTCACACTAAATGAACGTGTGAGTGGAACTTTTCCATGTGGACGTGAACTCACCCAGTCCCAGTTTTTTGGCTCGTGGACGAAGAAGCTGCAAAACAAAAACAGATTGAAAAAGAGTTTATTTAAAAAGTGAAATGATAAAAAAATAAAATAATGAGTAAAGAATATTTACTGATAAAGAGAACAAAATGTATTTTTTATTAATTTATGGTTTAATCCGCAGAGTTTAAACGAGTGTGTTTGATAAAACGAATCATTCATAATAATAATATTTATACCATTTCCAAATCTAAAACAAGGCGACAAAATGGAGTCAAGTTCACAAAGGATTATATTTTATTTCTGTGGTGTAACACGTTTTTATGATGAGTGATTTAAAGCTGCACAGTGTAACTTTTCTGGTTGTGGGTCCGTCACCTGCTTGTTTCTATAGATACGTCACTGCTCTGCCCAGAATGTTCCACAGTGTGACATTAAACAGCTCTACTTTACATTTATTCAATCACAGGTGGTTTTAAAGCTCAAAAATACCTAGAAAAACAGACATTCTGACTGTGAGCGGGGTCGCCTCTCCACAGATCTGACCTGGAACTTGGTCTGGTTTGGTCTCCATGAAGATAGAAAGGTTTAATGCCATACTGTGGAACATTCCAGAAAACGCAATAACATCACCGTGGAGACAAGCGTTTGACAGACCCTCCACCAGAAAAGTGACACAGTGCAGCTTTAATATCGGCGTTCCAAAATGGTGGATCTTTTGCAGTTTGACACTCACGATCTTCTCTTCTCCGTAGATGTTCTGCAGCTGCTGAGCCACTTCCAGTGTCCCGTCTGGGCTCCCGTCGTCAATCACGATGATTTCATAGTCAAATCCACTGAGGAGAAAGATCCCAGACAACAGCTTTAAATATGAAAACATAGAACTGCAGCTCAAGTAACTGCAAAAGAATCAGACGAGTCTGAAATGCTGCGGTCACGATAATAAAATGTCAAAATGGATTTCGATACCAAGGACTCGATACTCGATTTTTTAGACAATCTCCTGTGATTTTAAACGGTAAAACTTTCTGTTCTATTCCCATGTGTCCTTATATCTGTGGAATCCCCTGTTTAGTCCCTAGTCCTGGTTTAGTCCCTGGTTTAGTCCTGGTTTAGTCCTGGTTTAGTCTAGTTAGTTAGTTAGTTTAGTCTAGTTAGTTTTAGTATTAGGGATGTGCAAAAATATTGAAATATTGATATTTCGTATCGTTTAATTTGATGAAACAGCATCGATATCGTGGGCTGCTGTATCGATATATTACTAAGAGGATTTTTAGGTATATTTTACTCAATTATTTTGTGTAAGAGCTACAATTAAGTTGACATTTTCAGTGTTTTGAGTAAAATGGGTGTTTTTCATATAAAACTTTGCACAGACTTAATGGGCTTACTGTGGTACTTTTATTATCACAACCAGGATTTAGCCTTTGTTTTTCACAGAACCGTATCGAATCAATTTGAAATATACCGTATCACACTGTATTGAATTGAAAGTGCACCGTATCGAAAAACGTATTGTATCGTGGCCTATGTATCGAGGTATGTATCGTATCAGCAACTTCTTCATGATACCAGCCCTATTTAGTATTGATTAGGATCTGATTTTCCATGATTCTGCTTGATTATGCCCAAATGAACACTAATAAACACTAATAAACACTGATGAACACTGATGAACACTTAAGTCACTGCTTTGGTCTAAAGAAATAAAACAATTATGATATTATTAGAATAATAATAATCCACTGGACAGAAAATAAAAGACTCAACAACTGCAGCTTTTCTCACTTTTAGGCTTTTTTAGTCTATTTAGTCAACCTTTTGTTTGATTCTTTTACATTCCTCATTTCCACTTGATGTGAGGAAACTGTTGATTGAAAACCAGAGCTTAAACGTTCATAGTTGGTGTTAAAGTTCACTTTAGTGACAGCTCATCAGACAGAGGCTTAGCCGCGTTAGCATCGTTAGCTCGGAGCTCAAACTTAATCTTAAACTCACCTTTCCCCGAAGTATTTCACCAAAAGCCACACGATCAGAGGCAGGTTTTCCCGCTCGTTGTACGTGGGTAAAAGTACCGAGTACTTGTCCCCGCTGTGGCCACTCGAAGGTGACGTTTTTCGGTTCGACATAACGAGAAGCACCGGAGGCTAAAGCTAACGCGGCGTAGCTAGCACTTCCGGCTACAGAACATAAACATCCGACTCAGGCTTTTCACAATAAAGTGTCAAACGGCCCCATAGACGGTAGGTCTATTTTTATACAGTCTGTGAATGGACCAGATAAACGGATCAATAAATGCGTTATATTATTACAATATTTATGAATAATTGCTGCATCACTTCCTGCCAGAACAAATCTATTACAAAACTAAACTCACATTTACATCATAGATAATCCTGTCATGTTTAATCATTATTTCATCTTTTACACTGCCACCTCTCACAGATATAGAGCTAGATAGATTTGATATTTACTGTTTTTTTTTTTAAATTCTTCTTCTTTTACATAAACAAATTATATATAATTATTTGAACACAGATTTGTTGCTATTTATTTATTTATTTATTTATTTATTTATTTATTTATTTATTTATTTATTTATTTATTCATTCATTCATTCATTCATTCATTTATATATTCCAGGGGCAATGCATATTAAGGATGTATTCCAGTGACAGATGTTAATGTCACCTAAAAACTCAACAGAGACATACATCACAGACTATTTAGTTTATTTTTGCAACTTACTTTGAATTTTAGTACCATTTATATTTGTGCTATTTGTTTTTGCATTATCCCTTGTTGATGAATAAAGCTCGTTTAACTCTAAGCCTAAAAACTGCAGCCTGTGGGGAAAAATACACATTAAACATTTTCTGATTTTTTTTTTTTTTTTTTTTTTTTAATTAACCAGTGTTTCTGAAGCATATAAAAATACTCTTACAAAATGCAAAGGTAAAAACAAATTTCTTTCACATAAAACTAATTTCCCCAAAGCCCATAACTGTAATAACTCTGTAAACATGTGTTTTCATAAGAGGTAAAATATGGAACATAGAGTAAATCAGAATAAACAGGAAATGATCGTCGTCACAGTCTCTGTTAAACCTTTGGACATTTTGAGGCAGTTAAGGTTATAATAAAATACATATATTTCTGTAAAACAAAGATATTAGGTTTAATACAGTGCAGTACAGGAAATAAACAATAAAACATAAAAACATGATTTAACATTATAACATATTTCAGTGCGAATGAGACACATGTATAAATACTTGGATCATTTAAAGAGTATTTTATTTTAAAGCTTCATATTCTGCTGTTTGCTTTCTTTCAATACTTTTAGACATATTTTGAGATTTATTTAAAAATAATATCCAGTATATTTGTGAAAACAGTTCGGGTTTGCCGCCCTCTGCAGGTGGGGAGTGACACGGACTCTGAAGTGAATTTGAGCTGAAATGATCCAAACGATTCCACAAACGGATGTGATTCCAGTGACGATGAATCAGAGTCAGAATCAGAAACCCAAGTGTGTGAATAAGCACCAGGCTCCAGTGAGGCACGGTGTGTTTGTGGAGCAGATAAACTGAAAATATTTGAAAATGGTAAAAGTGGAATATGAGAAATTAATAAAACACTGTCAGATGTTAAAAGTCCTTCTGTAGTGTCTGTATCAGGGACACTTGTGCAACAATAGCCCCAAAATCAGTCAGAAAATACAACATCACCAGATCTCCTCCCCTCTCTCTCTCTCTCTCTCTCCTCTTCTTTCCGTCTCTCCTCTCCTCCTCTTCTCTCTCTGTTCACTTCTTCCTCAGGGTTAGTATCCGTAGTAAGCATCTTCTAAGGAAAAGAAAAATAAATATAAACACAACTGAATATGACATTTTTCCTGCAAAACATTTAAAGATGTTAAACATGACCCAGTGGAGTGTCCCTCCGTCAGTAGGACCAGAGTCAGTGTTTGTCTCATTCTCTAGTTTTTCATCACAAATCTCCAGAAGTCAAAGAGAATCTCTGCTCCTATAAACTATTTGAACTATAAAGTCTCTAAATCTCTCCATGTCCATGTCGTCTTCTTCATGACTCTGTCTCAGTACATCGTGTCTCTGTATCAGGTTGTTGACAATTGTCAAGAGGACAAGACGCCCCGTCCTGACAGCGGACCATCAAATACTCGGGTATTTTTCATCAAACATTTCTTACAAAATGTCTGGTGCTTTTTATTTGTGATACTGTGAACTTAAAACTATTTCTGATGAATTGTGCTTTAACCTGAGAGACGTTTGTTTTGTTGACTAGACTCCAACACAGGACAGTGGTTCTCTACAAATCCACAAAAATGTTTTTCTCTGATCATTTCTGTCACAGACGACGTGCACTGGGCCCCGGGGGGCCCTTACAAACGGAGCTCTCGATGGGTTCTTAACGTGGTCAAATAAATCTTCATTTGAGGCTGTGGAGTCTGTAGTTTTGTAGTTTGTGGTTTTATTTGTTGGTTTTGTTTCTTTCCAGCAGGTGCGTCTCACCTGGTCTCTGGAGGTTCTGGGGGTTCCTCTGGCACCCCCCGCTGCTGTCACAGACGCCGGGGGGCCCCTGCTCTCCGGGCTGACCTGGGGGTCCGGTCACTCCATCGGGGCCCGGCGTGCCCTCCTCCCCCTTTGGCCCCGGGGCCCCCAGTTTCGACTCCCCCGCAGGACCTGAGCTCAGAGGAGACGAGAGTGAAAACTGTGTGGGAATAGAACCGGGGACCTGCTCGCTGTGGGGAGGAGCTGTGTGTGTTATTTACCTGCAAATCCTTTGATTCCTGGAGGGCCCTGAACATTGGGCCCCGGGTCCCCCTTGGGCCCCGGCAGACCCCTCCGCCCTGTGACGTCAACATCAGTGATTTTAGATCAAAACTGAGATTTAAAATGTCACAGAACAGAAACAACCACAGGGCGGGTGGTCACTCCGTCACTCCCTCAGTTGGTCACTCCTGCAGTCACTCCCCCAGTCACTCCTTCGGTCACTCCCTCGGTCACTCCCTCGGTCACTCCCTCGGTCACTCCTTCGGTCACTCCCTCTGTCACTCACTCGGTCACTCCCTCGGTCACTCCCTCGGTCACTCACTCGGTCACTCCCTCGGTCTCTCCCTTCGTCACTCCCTTGGTCACTCCCTCGGTCACTCCTGCGGTCACTCCCTCACTCGGTCACTCCCTCGGTCACTCCCTCACTCGGTCACTCCCGCGGTCACTTCCTCACTCGGTCACTCCCTCAGTCACTCCTTCGGTGACTCACTCGGTCACTCACTCGGTCACTCCCTCACTCGGTCACTCCCGCGGTCACTCACTCGGTCACTCCCTCAGTCACTCGGTCACTCCCTCACTCGGTCACTCCCTCACTCGGTCACTCCCTCAGTCACTCACTCGGTCACTCCCGCGGTCACTCCCTCACTCGGTCACTCACTCGGTCACTCCCTCACTCGGTCACTCCCTCGGTCTCTCCCGCGGTCACTCCCTCACTTGGTCACTCCCTCGGTCACTCCCTCACTCGGTCACTCCCGCGGTCACTCCCTCACTCGGTCACTCACTCGGTCACTCCCTCACTCGGTCACTCCCTCGGTCTCTCCCGCGGTCACTCCCTCACTTGGTCACTCCCTCGGTCACTCCCTCACTTGGTCACTCCCTCGGTCACTCCCTCACTCGGTCACTCACTCGGTCACTCCCTCACTCGGTCACTCCCGCGGTCACTCCCTCACTCGGTCACTCACTCGGTCACTCCCTCACTCGGTCACTCCCTCGGTCTCTCCCGCGGTCACTCCCTCACTTGGTCACTCCCTCGGTCACTCCCTCACTCGGTCACTCCCGCGGTCACTCCCTCACTCGGTCACTCACTCGGTCACTCCCTCACTCGGTCACCCCCTCGGTCTCTCCCACGGTCACTCCCTCACTTGGTCACTCCCTCGGTCACTCCCTCACTCGGTCACTCCCTCACTCGGTCACTCCCTCGGTCTCTCCCTCGGTCACTCCCTCACTGAATCCGTCTCCAGTTTACACTCAGAATATTTCTGGGATTTTAGTTTTAGATTCATACAGATTTGTGATGTCACTAAATACTAAAATTTTAAAAACGATGACGATACAAAGATGGAGAAGCTCCTTTAAGAAACATGTTCAAACATAAAATAAAAACACTTTCCTTAAATTACCATGACGTAATAAAGCTCAAAATCAAACTCAAACTGTTCAGAAAAACTCAGATTTTGTCCTTTTTTAGTATCGATTCCTGATCAAATGAGGATCAAGTTTTGATACTAACGGCAAACGACACCCCCAAAAGAACCTCCTGAGAAGAAGAGAAGAAGAGAAGAGATGAAGAGATGAAGAGAAGAAGAGAAGAAGAGATGAAGAGAAGAAGAGAAGAAGAGAAGAGATGAAGAGAAGAAGAGATGAAGAGAAGAAGAGAAGAGAAGAAGAGATGAAGAGAAGAAGAGAAGAAGAGATGAAGAGATGAAGAGAAGAAGAGAAGAAGAGAAGAAGAGAAGAGATGAAGAGAAGAAGAGAAGAAGAGAAGAGATGAAGAGAAGAAGAGATGAAGAGAAGAAGAGAAGAGAAGAAGAGATGAAGAGAAGAAGAGAAGAAGAGATGAAGAGATGAAGAGAAGAAGAGAAGAGAAGAAGAGATGAAGAGAAGAAGAGAAGAAGAGATGAAGAGAAGAAGAGAAGAGATGAAGAGAAGAAGAGATGAAGAGAAGAGAAGAAGAGATGAAGAGATGAAGAGATGAAGAGAAGAAGAGAAGAAGAGATGAAGAGATGAAGAGAAGAAGAGAAGAAGAGAAAAGAAGAGATGAAGAGAAGAAGAGAAGAAGAGATGAAGAGAAGAAAAGAAGAGATGAAGAGAAGAAGAGAAGAAGAGATGAAGAGAAGAAGAGAAGAGATGAAGAGAAGAAGAGAAGAAGAGAAGAGAAGAAGAGATGAAGAGATGAAGAGAAGAAGAGATGAAGAGATGAAGAGAAGAAGAGAAGAAGAGAAGAAGAGAAGAGAAGAGATGAAGAGAAGAAGAGAAGAGAAGAGATGAAGAGAAGAAGAGAAGAAGAGATGAAGAGAAGAGAAGAAGAGATGAAGAGAAGAAGAGAAAAGAAGAGATGAAGAGAAGAAGAGATGAAGAGAAGAAGAGAAGAGATGAAGAGATGAAGAGAAGAAGAGAAGAGATGAAGAGAAGAAGAGATGAAGAGAAGAGATGAAGAGATGAAGAGAAAAGAAGAGATGAAGAGAAGAAGAGAAGAAGAGAAGAAGAGATGAAGAGAAGAGATGAAGAGATGAAGAGAAGAAGAGAAAAGAAGAGATGAAGAGAAGAAGAGAAGAAGAGATGAAGAGAAGAGATGAAGAGATGAAGAGAAGAAGAGAAGAGATGAAGAGAAGAAGAGATGAAGAGAAGAAGAGATGAAGAGAAGAAGAGAAGAAGAGATGAAGAGAAGAAGAGATGAAGAGATGAAGAGAAGAAAAGAAGAGATGAAGAGATGAAGAGAAGAAGAGAAGAGATGAAGAGATGAAGAGAAGAAGAGAAGAGATGAAGAGAAGAAGAGATGAAGAGATGAAGAGAAGAAGAGAAGAAGAGAAAAGAAGACACGAAGAGAAGAAGAGAAGAAGAGATGAAGAGAAGAAGAGAAGAGAAGAAGAGAAGAGATGAAGAGAAGAAGAGAAGAAGAGATGAAGAGAAGAGATGAAGAGATGAAGAGAAAAGAAGAGAAGAAGAGAAGAAGAGAAGAGATGAAGAGATGAAGAGAAGAAGAGAAGAACAGATGAAGAGAAGAAGAGATGAAGTGAAGAAGAGAAGAGAAGAAGAGAAGAGATGAAGAGATGAAGAGAAGAAGAGATGAAGAGAAGAACAGATGAAGAGAAGAAGAGATGAAGTGAAGAAGAGAAGAGAAGAAGAGAAGAGATGAAGAGATGAAGAGAAGAAGAGAAGAGAAGAAGAGATGAAGAGAAGAGAAGAGAAGAAGAGATGAAGAGAAGAGAAGAAGAGATGTAGTGAAGAAGAGAAGAGAAGAAGAGAAGAGAGGAGATGAAGAGATGAAGAGAAGAGAAGAGAAGAAGAGAAGAGAAGAAGAGATGAAGAGAAGAGATGAAGAGATGAAGAGATGAAGAGAAGAAGAGAAGAAGAGAAGAGAAGAAGAGATGAAGAGAAGAGATGAAGAGAAGAGAAGAAGAGAAGAAGAGATGAAGAGATGAAGAGAAGAGATGAAGTGAAGAAGAAGAGATGAAGAGAAGAAGAGAAGACATGAAGAGAAGAGATGAAGAGAAGAAGAGAAGAGATGAAGAGGAGAAGAAGAGAAGAGAAGAGATGAAGAGATGAAGAGATGAAGTGAAGAAGAGAAGAAGAGAAGAAGAGATGAGATGAAGAGAAGAGAAGAAGAGAAGAGATGAAGAGATGAAGTGAAGAAGAGAAGAAGAGAAGAGATGAAGAGATGAAGTGAAGAAGAGAAGAGAAGAGAAGAAGAGATGAAGAGATGAAGAGAAGAAGAGATGAAGAGAAGAGAAGAAGTGATGAAGAGATGAAGAGATGAAGTGAAGAGAAGAGAAGAAGAGAAGAGATGAAGAGATGAAGAGAAGAAGAGAAGAGAAGAAGAGATGAAGAGAGGAGAAGAAGAGAAGAGATGAAGAGATGAAGAGAAGAAGAGAAGAGAAGAAGAGATGAAGAGCTGAAGAGAAGAGAAGAAGAGAAGAGATGAAGAGATGAAGTGAAGAAGAGAAGAAGAGAAGAAGAGATGAAGAGCTGAAGAGAAGAAGAGAAGAGATGAAGAGATGAAGAGATGAAGAGATGAAGTGAAGAAGAGAAGAGGCTGAACTTTGTTCCAGTTTTCGTTTCCTCTGGACGGGGCCCTGACCCATAAACGGGTCACTCTGTGCTGGAAACTCTACAAAATCATTGCTGTGGTTTAGTGGTACTGACCCTGTTCGCCCGGGTACCCCGGCCGGCCCGGTCTGCCCCTGGACCCCACGCTGCCCTGGGGCCCTCGGGACCCCGGGGGACCCCTGCCTCCGGGGATGCCTGGTTCTCCCGGGGGCCCCTCAGGCTCCTGCAGGGGGGCGGGTTTACGGCTCATGTCGTTTATGAACAAGTCCAACTTCAACACCTCCTCTGGAACGAGAAAAGAGAGGGTCAGAAAAGAGAGAGGGCCAGAAAAGAGAGGGTCAGAAAAGAGAGGGTCAGAAAAGAGAGTGGGCCAGAAAAGAGGGTCAGAAAAGAGAGAGGGCCAGAAAAGATAGGGTCAGAAAAGAGAGGGCCAGAAAAGAGAGAGAGCCAGAAAAGAGAGAGGGTCAGAAAAGAGAGGGTCAGAAAAGAGAGGGTCAGAAAAGAGAGTGGGCCAGAAAAGAGGGTCAGAAAAGAGAGAGGGCCAGAAAAGATAGGGTCAGAAAAGAGAGGGCCAGAAAAGAGAGAGAGCCAGAAAAGAGATGGTCAGAAAAGAGAGGGCCAGAAAAGAGAGAGGGCCAGAAAAGAGAGGGTCAGAAAAGAGAGAGGGTCAGAAAAGAGAGAGGGTCAGAAAAGAGAGGGCCAGAAAAGAGAGAGGGTCAGAGAATGGGTTAGAAAAGAGAGGTTCAGAAAAGAGAGAGGGTCAGAAAAGAGAGAGGGTCAGAAAAGAGAGGGTCAGAAAAGAGAGGGCCAGAAAAGAGAGGGTCAGAAAAGAGAGGGTCAGAAAAGAGAGTGGGCCAGAAAAGAGGGTCAGAAAAGAGAGAGGGCCAGAAAAGAGGGTCAGAAAAGAGAGGGTCAGAAAAGAGAGAGGGCCAGAAAAGATAGGGTCAGAAAAGAGAGGGCCAGAAAAGAGAGAGGGTCAGAAAAGAGAGAGGGTCAGAAAAGAGAGAGGGCCAGAAAAGATAGGGTCAGAAAAGAGAGGGCCAGAAAAGAGAGAGGGTCAGAAAAGAGAGGGTCAGAAAAGAGAGAGGGCCAGAAAAGATAGGGTCAGAAAAGAGAGGGCCAGAAAAGAGAGAGAGCCAGAAAAGAGAGAGGGTCAGAAAAGAGAGGGCCAGAAAAGAGAGGGTCAGAAAAGAGAGAGGGCCAGAAAAGAGAGGGTCAGAAAAGAGAGAGGGTCAGAGAATGGGTTAGAAAAGAGAGGGTCAGAAAAGAGAAAGGGTCAGAAAAGAGAGAGGGTCAGAGAATGGGTTAGAAAAGAGAGAGTCAGAAAAGAGAGAGGGTCAGAAAAGAGAGAGGGCCAGAAAAGAGGGTCAGAAAAGAGAGAGGGCCAGAAAAGAGAGGGTCTGAAAAGAGAGAGGGCCAGAAAAGAGAGAGGGTCAGAAAAGAGAGATGGCCAGAAAAGAGGGTCAGAAAAGAGAGGGTCAGAAAAGAGAGAGGGCCAGAAAAGATAGGGTCAGAAAAGAGAGGGCCAGAAAAGAGAGAGGGCCAGAAAAGAGAGAGGGTCAGAAAAGAGAGAGGGCCAGAAAAGAGGGTCAGAAAAGAGAGGGTCAGAAAAGAGAGAGGGCCAGAAAAGATAGGGTCAGAAAAGAGAGGGTCAGAAAAGAGAGGGTCAGAAAAGAGAGAGGGCCAGAAAAGAGATGGTCAGAAAAGAGAGGGCCAGAAAAGAGAGGGTCAGAAAAGAGAGGGCCAGAAAATAGAGGGTCAGAAAAGAGAGAGGGCCAGAAAAGAGAGGGTCAGAAAAGAGAGAGGGTCAGAGAATGGGTTAGAAAAGAGAGAGTCAGAAAAGAGAGAGGGTCAGAAAAGAGAGAGGGCCAGAAAAGAGAGAGGGCCAGAAAAGAGAGAGGGTCAGAAAAGAGAGAGGGCCAGAAAAGAGAGGGTCAGAAAAGAGAGGGTCAGAGAGCAGGTCAGAGGGCGGGTCAGATAGCAGGTCAGAGGGTCAGAGGGTGGGTCAGAGGGGCAGAGGGCGGGTCAGAGGGCGGGTCAGAGGGTCAGCCGGCGGGTCAGAAGGCGGGTCAGAGGGTCAGCCGGCGGGTCAGAAGGCGGGTCAGAGGGTCAGAGGGCGGGTCAGAGGGCGGGTCAGAGGGTCAGAGGGCGTGTCAGACTCACTGTGAACCATCTGCTCACAGGCCTCGGTGACGATCTGGTAAATCAGAGCCAAAGACTGAGGCTCCCCCTGGACAGAAACATTTAAAATCACCACAAAAACAGAAGAAAAACGATTCAGATCAAATTATTTAGTTTTTATTAAATTTAAATCTTTATTTAGAACAAAAATATCGATATATCGATATTTTGACTTTAAGTTTATGAACCGATACCAGAGACAGAGAAAGAGACTAAAACCAACAAGATCCAAAACCAGGACTGAACCAGGTCTAAACCAGGACTGAACCAGGACTGAACCAGGTCTAAACCAGGACTGAACCAGGACTGAACCAGGTCTAAACCAGGACTGAACCAGGACTAAACCAGGACTAAACCAGGACTAAACCAGGACTGAACCAGGACTGAACCAGGTCTAAACCAGGACTGAACCAGGACTAAACCAGGACTAAACCAGGACTAATAATTTCTCCTTCACGTCATGAGCCTGAACTGCTCCACATGAAGAAAAGTTCGGATGTTCTGAGTCGTTCTGTAAATCGTCTCAATGTCCGATTAAACGATATCGGCTGAACCGATATCATGGAGCCGATACGGTGGGGCTCATTTTTCAGTATTGGCGCCAATATTCAATACCAGTATCGTATCGGTGTGTCCCTCGTGTCATTGGATGAGGTCAAAGGTCAAACCTGCCTTTTCTCCGCGCTCTCCTTTGTTGCCGGGGAGACCCTGTGAAAGTCCCACAGACTCTTTATGTAAAACAGTCACAATAAAAACAGTCAAACATATGAAGAGTGTTTTTACCGTGGGCCCCACCGTCCCCCCGGGGCCCCTCTCCCCCATCGGCCCCGGGTGTCCTGGGATGCCCTGGAAGCCCTGAACATAGAATCAAAACAATAAAAACAAAGATAAAAACTCTAAAACTTTAACTTTATTTAAACCCGAGCGGTTCTTACTCTGGGTCCTGTGAGTCCAGGGGGTCCGATACTGCCCTCTACACCCCGGATGCCCTGCAGCAGAGGAGGGCAGAGATTAAACGTGTGTTTACGTAACAGGGGCCGCCGCTCCGACTCCCTGAACACATTTTCCATTTCTCCATTTTCCAAATCGCATTTTTCCCATCGACATTTCGATGATTCGGTGATATTTCTGAAGAACTTTCACACAGTTCCCTGTAAATGACCAAGTCCAAAATGTTCAACCTCTGACCTCTGCTCTGTTCATATGGCGTCAGGTTTACACGTCGGAGAACAATCACACGGAGTCGGAGAACAAACAACTTCACTTCCTCCGGAAAGTTCACGCCGGGTTTGAGTTTCACTGAGGGAAACTCGGAGCTGATGGAACGTTCTGATCTCCAACCAAACCTCCACCACATTCAGAGACAAAGACACCAGAGAGCAGCTCTGACCACAGGTGGAGCTGTGTGGATGTGTGGGCGGAGCTGTGTGGATGTGTGGGCGGAGCTGTGTGGATGTGTGGGCGGGGCTGTGTGGATGTGTGGGCGGAGCTGTGTGGATGTGTGGGCGGAGCTGTGTGGATGTGTGGGCGGGGCTGTGTGGATGTGTGGGCGGAGCTGTGTGGATGTGTGGGCGGGGCTGTGTGGATGTGTGGGCGGAGCTGTGTGGATGTGTGGGCGGAGCTGTGTGGATGTGTGGGCGGGGCTGTGTGGATGTGTGGGCGGGGCTGTGTGAACTCACCTTGGGCCCCGGGATTCCCTCTTCTCCCTTTGGTCCTGGGGGTCCCTGGGGTCCCTGTAAACACAGCAGTGCCTCAGTCTGGAATAAAACACTGAACATTTTTAATTTAAATTGTCACAGAATAAAAACAGACCTGTTCTCCCATTTGCCCCGGGTCCCCCTTCTCCCCCCGGGCCCCCGGAGGCCCCTGACCACAAAACAAAATGGAGTCATGAGTTCTTCATAAAACGCTAATTTAAATATAATTTAAATATGATAATTAAATGTAATTAAAATATACAAGTACACACACACACACAGTGGAAACTATGGAATATTTAAAGCTACAGTGTGAAACTTTCTGGAGGTGTAAAGTCTCCTGCAGGACTCCATGGAAATGAGCAGGGTGCCCAGAGTCAGGTTTGTGGAGAGGCGAGCTCGCTCACAGTTCAGACTCGTGTTTTTCAGAGCCATAAAAACAAAATGAGATTTTTTAGAAAGTTCCACACTGTGTCTTTAAGTGAAAACAGGCGACAGCTGAACAGTTGTGACGTTTAAAACAAAACCTGAACTCACAGTTTTGCCCTGAACCATCAGACCCTGGGGCCCCGGGCTCCCCACGGGCCCCAGGCCCCCCTCCAGACCCGGGCCCCCCACAGGCCCCGCCTCCCCCTGGAACACAACACACAGAAAAAACACACAATCAGAACACAACACTGTCAATCACACACAGAAAACACACACACACACACACACACACACGCGCACACACACACACACACACACACACACGCACGCGCACACACACACACACACACACACACACACACGCGCACACACACACACACAGGTTAAATCCGATTGTAAATGAGTTTTTTAACGTTGTTCTAACATTGTCTCCTGGTCCTGACGTCCCCTGAGCCGCGTTCACACTGACTCCTGCATCTTCTGTAGAATCCGGGATTTTCCGGGATTTTCCTGGATTTTCGGCACACTGATTTTGAGAGAATTTCAGTTTTCACCTACCCCCTATCTCCACCCCCCTCTGCTTATTTGTAAAACTCGACACCAGATCTACAGGGTTCAAAATGTCACAGCGAATTTCAACAAAAAACAAAAAGTGTCTGTTTGGTCAAATGAAAAATAAGAATAATCTGAAAAACCCCAAACTTCCTGAGCTCTAAAGCTGCATTCAGGCGGCGTCAGGGCATCCAGTTTACACACAAAGTCTACGTGGAGGCGCGTCTAGGGCGTCCTGCGTTTTTGAGGCGCGTCTTTGGGTGTCAGCGCGGCGAGAATCTGACTCTGGACACGGGTCCAGGACGTCGACGTCAGAAGTTGAAAAAGTTGAACTTCTTCTTTTTTTTTTAATATATATTGTTTATTTGGTTTTCAATTTTTCAATAGAGAAAAGAAAAAAACCAAAAACAAGAAACAAACAAAAAACACAAACACTGCCAGTGCACAATATGTACAAAGAAAAACAAAATAAAAAGGAGCACAGCGATATGTAAAGAAATCCAATAAGAAACTAGCTCTTCGACGTTTGTGGTTGAATCCTCTGTTTGATATAATCTATGAAAGCTCCACATATTTTTGTGAATTTATCTGATCTGACAGATTATATCGTATCTCTTCAAGATACAAACAAGACATCGTATCATTTAACCATTTATGAAAACAGGGAGGTCTTGTGGACTTCCATTCCCTCAGAATGATCCTCTTTGTGATAATCATACCAAACATAATAGTTTGCTGGATTTCCTGGGATTGTGTCAGTGTTTGATCCGAATCCCAAGCACCACAGTCAGAACATCAGGCAGTATCATTTTCTTATGTATGGTACTGTATAAATGAAAAATCTCAGACCAAAAGTTTTTGAGTACAAGACACATAAAAGATAAATGACCGAATGAACCATTACTCAGTCTACATCTGTCACACAATGGTGAAACAGAAGGGAAAAGCCCACTCAGTTTAGATTTAGAATAATGCAAACGGTGAGTAACTTTAAACTGTATCAGCTGGAGCCTGGCATTTATTGAACATAATTTGATCCCACATAAAACTTTCTCCCATAAATCAACAGAAACCTCAGCACCTATGTCATTTGCCCAGGCCAATTTGGTATGTATAGATGAGGTTGGTTTATAGAAAAGGCTGACAAATTGTGAAATCAAATGTCTAGACGTTGGCGGTTTTCTCAAAAATTCATAAAAGTCATGCTGGACAGGTAACCTTTCAAATTCAGTAAGAGATTGTCTAACAAAATGCCTCATTTGCAGATACCTGAAAAAATGACCAGATGGGAGATTGAACTTGGTTTACAGCTGAGCAAATGATGCAAAGTCATTATGAATATAGAGGTCCTTAACAGAAGAAATACCTCTGTGAGACCAAAGTGTGAACGCAGAATCGTACACGGCTGGTTTAAATGCTGGATTCTGGCATATCGGAGCATAAATGGACAGGTTTGGGAGATTTAAAACTCGCCTAATTTGTTTCAAAATTCTATAGGTATTTTGCAGAACAAAATCATTTCTTAATGTTTTTATGGGAATATCTGTTTGGGTAAACAATAATGCAGATGCAGATGCGCCAGTAAGAGAATTAAATTTATGCATTTCCATTGCAGGCCAACATGGCATTTCATCATAAGCACCGTTTTTGTGCCAGAAAACCAAGACTCTAGCATTGCAGGCCCAGTAGTAATGCCTCAAAACTGGCAGACCAAGTCCACCTTCTACGGTGGCCGAGAGGTGCAAACCAAATTTACAAACTGTAAAACACTTTTACAAACTGTAAAACACTTTTACAAAGTTTGAGACAAATTTACATTTTGGAAACCATTTTTACATATCATAAAACAAAATTACAAGTTCTGAAACAAATTTGCATTTCAGAAAATAATTTAACAAGTCGCGAAACACTTTTACAAACTCTGAAACACTTTTACAAATCCCAAAACAAATTTACAAGCGAAATGTAACCGGAAAGGGAATGTCCCAGCTGCGGGGTTTAACCGGAAGTAACGACGAGAAGCGGCCAGTACGAGAACTATGGATGGTGTTTATGGTGAAGCAGATGGACAGCGAGCGAGTGATGCTGTTTTGTGGAGAACATATGAGCTGATTAACGCGTGTGGTCGGTCTTTAGAGTTTAGAGACCAGACCGACAGACCGGATATGCTGCAGCAGTGTAGAAGATATTTTAATGAGGGACACTCGTACGCCGTAATCGTGGACATGATGTCATGTTTACACGGTGTTCACATCAGCTTGAGGTCTCTGAAAAGCAAACTGAATGAAGCCGGTTTATAAGTGTTTTACAGTTTGTAAAAGTGTTTTACAGTTTGTAAAAGTGTTTTACAGTTTGTAAATTTGGTTTGCACCTCTCGTGAAAAAAGATGCTGTAAGAAAAATGGGAAGATTCTGAAACAGATAATTTAGGTAGTATAACCATTTTTACAATGTTTACTCGTCTGATTAAAGAAATTGGTAGCAGTTTCCACTTGTCAATCATGATTTTAAATTTGTCAATCAAATCAAGAAAATTTAATTTAAAAAGAAGCTTGGGATTTCTGGAGATGTTAATTCCTAAGTATTCAAAATGCTCTAAAGTGACTTTGAAAGGCAAATTCTGAATGAAGTCTGAGTCTAATTTATCAGAAAGAGGCATGAGTACACTTTTCTCCCAGTTTATGGTAAAACCTGAGAATTGACCAAATGCTTTAATCAGCTCAAGAAGAGGTGAAATGGACTGTTTGATGTTGGATAATGTCAAAATGACATCATCAGCGTACAAACCAATTGTACATTCAGACGTGTTATATCTAATTCCAACAATCTCAGGGCTCACCCTAATGGCAATGGCAAGTGGCTCGAGTGCCAGAGCGAAGACGATTGGCGAGAGGCAGCAACCCTGTCTAGTACCGCGATGTAATGTGAATGGACTTATTATTATTTGTGAGCACACAAGATCTAGGATGAGCATATAACATTTTAGCCATGGCCATCAATCTGTCACTGAAGCCAAATTTCTCCAGAACGACAAACATATACTCCCACTCGATTTGGTCAAAGGCCTGCTGGGCATCCAATGAAACAACGGCAGAGTATGGTAGCGTATTGGAGTAAACGATATTCAAGAGTCTGCGGGTATTTGAAAATGAAAATCTTTCTGGGATAAAACCCGTTTGATCACTATGAAACAGGGCGCCTACATGTTTGTTCAGTCGATTAGTCAAAACCTTGGCAACAATCTTTTGGTGGCAGTTTAACAGGCTTAACGGGCGATATGATGCTACATTAGTATCATCTCTCCCTTTTTTTAATAGGAGACAAATGTTAGCATCATAGAATGTCTCTGGGAAAGCACCTTCCTTCACCAGGCTGGAGGTGCACAGGCTGCACCTCAAAGACCTCATTGCTTCCTTAAATGAACAGATAAAAGAAGCAAGGTCAGACTATTTCCGCAAACTAATTGCATCCAGTAAGGGAAATCCGAAGGTGTTGTTTGACACTATCAATTCTCTGGTGTCCCACACAGGCCCTGTCACATCTGAATTCTTCACAGCAGATAGTAATGACTTTTTACACTTTTTTATGGAGAAGGTCAGGGACATTAAAAATAAAATTCCACCCCCCTCTGATGGTGGTCCAGCTCAGGCGGTTTCGGCCGCACAAGCTTGGTCAACATTTAATCTGGTGTCACAAGAGGAAATTGCGGCACTTATAGGGAAGATGAGTCCCTCCACGAGTTTGAGTGACGCTCTTCCCCCAAAGCTCTTTGTGAAAGTGTTTGACACTATCGGGCCGTGGGTCACCAAACTGATTAATCTATCACTCTCTTCGGGCGTGTTTCCCAGCTCCTTTAAACATGCAGTTGTGGAACCAAGACTTAAAAAGCCGAGCCTGGATCAGACAGAGCTCAAAAACTTCCGGCCGATTTCTAAAATACCTTTTTTGGCCAAGATCATCGAAAAAGTGGTAGCCAGTCAGCTGACACCCTTTCTGGAGCAATATGACATCTATGATAAATTTCAGTCAGGTTTTCGGAAAAACCACTCTACCGAAACCGCACTGCTTAGAGTTTCCAGTGACATCTTGATGTCCGCTGACTCAGGGGGGTGTACTGTGCTGGTCCTGTTAGACCTGTCAGCGGCCTTTGACACGGTCGACCACAGGATCCTGGTGAAGCGCCTGCAGGATCTGGTGGGGATGACGGGGCCAGTTCTGGACTGGTTTACTTCGTATCTGGCTGATAGAACATTCAGTGTGTCAGTCAGTCACAGGATGTCAGAGACGGCTGATCTTCAGTGTGGTGTTCCACAGGGCTCTGTCCTGGGCCCACTCCTGTTCACCCTGTATGTCCGGCCACTTGCGCAGATTATCCAGCGGTTTAGTGATGTAGCCTATCACCTGTACGCTGATGACATACAGCTGTATTGTTCGTTCAAGCCCTCAGAGACGCACAAAATCCAGTCTCTGCTTACCTGCCTGTCACAGGTGAAGCAGTGGCTGAACAACAACAGTTTCCAGCTGAACTCTGACAAAACAGAGACTCTTATCGTTGCCCCTGACACTGCTGTCCCTGACATTAAAAGGCAGCTGGGGGAATGGGGCTTTTCAGCTAAGAACAGTCTGCGCAACCTTGGAGTCATCTTTGACGAGGGGATGTCTCTGGAGTATCACTCAAAAAACTTAATCCGGAACTGCTTCTTCCAGCTACGAAACATATCAAAGCTGAGGCATATAGTCTCACAGGAAGAGCTGGAGACGATCATTCATGCATTTGTTTCGTCTCGCCTGGATTATTGCAACAGCCTGTTCACCTGTCTCAATAAAAAGGAGCTAGCCCGTCTACAGTATGTGCAGAATTCAGCTGCTAGGCTCCTGACTCGCACCAACAGGAGAGCCCACATTACTCCAGTGCTAAAGTCTCTGCATTGGCTCCCTGTCGCCTTCAGAGTGAACTTTAAAATATTGGTGCTGACGTTCAGAGCGCTCCACGGTCAGGCGCCTGATTATATCCGCGACTTGATCCGGCCTTACACCACGGCCCGGAGTCTGAGGTCCGCGGGTCTGAACCTGTTGATGGTTCCAAGAACCCGTTTTAAAACCAGAGGAGACCGATCCTTCAAGGCCGTAGCTCCCTGTCTCTGGAATGAACTGCCTCTGTCCCTGCGCTCCTTGGACTCTGAGGAGACGTTCAAGAGAGAACTAAAGACTTTCCTTTTCAAGCAAGCGTTTGAAAGCTAACTGGGGCAAGTGTGTAATGTTTTTCTGTTTTTAATGTTTTTCTGCAATGTGTATGTCGTTTTAATGTTTTTTGGGAAGCGCTTTGTGACTTTTGTCTGTGAAAGGCGCTATATAAATAAAGTTTACTTACTTACTTACTTACTATAGAGGAATTAATCATGCGAAGCAACAAAGGAGCAAGCCTATCTATGTGAGCTTTATAAAACTCAATCCCAAATCCATCTGGGCCGCAGGCCTTACCATTTGGAAATGAACGGACGGCCAATTTAATCTCTTCTAAGGTAAAGTCTGCGTCTAACTGCTGTCTGGCAATATCACTTAAAATTGGCATGTCCAGGGCATTAAGAAAACTTGATATGTCCTCCCTTGATGATACAGTTTTAGAAGCATATAAATTGTTGTAGTAGTTGTAGAACCATCAGAATCATTTATCTGTAGTGGGTCAGTAAGAAGTTCACCATTAGGTGATAAGATTTTATAAATTGCCCTTTCAGCCTGAACACCTTTAAGCCGCCTGGCAAGTAAACTCTCTGTCCCCGAGCTCAAATTGTTTTTGTTTTAATTTACAAATGTAGTTAGAAACCTGTTCACCAAGAATACGACTGTACTCAAGCTTAACTTGTAGAATCTGATTCAGGACATTTTCACATTTAGAAGTGCGGTACGATTCCTCCATTATAGGAAGTTGGGCATTTATTTCAGATATGCTTTTGCCTGGCCTTCTTATTAAAGGACTGATATGAAATAATATTGCCTCTGATTACAGCCTTGAATGTCTCCCACAGAGTGGAGTCAGACACCATGCCATTGTCATTGAAATTAAGAAAATCTGAATTTTTGGTTACAATATACTCACAAAACAATTTGTCCAGGCTTAATGTAGGATTGTATCTCCAATTATAAGTATGTGCACGTAAGTTTAAATCCATTTTAATACAAAGAGGGGAGTGATCAGAAATCAAAATATTATTGTACACTGAACTAACAACGTTGGGAATCAAATTAGAATCAACCAAGAAATAATCAATCCTAGAAAAGCTACAATGGACCTGGGAGAAGAAAGAATAGTGTTTATCCAGTGGATGTTGATGCCTCCAAATATCAACTAAATTTAAAGATTTTATAAGATTATTTAAAACCGGCACAGACTTAAGAGAGGGGGCAGTAGCAGAAGAGGACCTATCCATCTGAGGGTCAAGAAAACAATTAAAATCACCCCCAATAATAAGATTGTGATTATTTTGATCAGCAGAAAGACTGAACACCCTACAAAAGAAATCAGGACTATCAAAATTTGGGGCATATAGGTTTAAAAGGGCCAATGGAATTGAGTTTATCGTACCTGTTACAAGTACATATCTCGCACCTGGATCTGCCACCATGGATTTGAAAACAAAAGGAATGGTTTTGCGGATTAAGATGGCCACTCCTCTTGCCTTTGAAGAAAAAGTAGACTGATAGACTTGGGATACCCATAGGGCCCTCAAGTGCCTTTGTTCTGTGGGATGAATGTGGGTTTCCTGTAAAAATATTATATCAGAAGATAAAGATTTTAGATGAGCAAAGACCTTTCCCCTCTTGAGGGCTTTTCCCAGACCTCTACAGTTCCATGATGTAAAAGTGAGAGGGCTCAAACCAGACCTGGGGATATTAACATGCATTTACTCAAAAATCGACTAGAAACAGGCTGAAGAACAGGCACTGGCAGGTGAACAAAATTAAGCATAAAAATAGAAAAACAAAAATAAAAACAGTAAAAAGTAACAAAAAAACCCCAACCCTTTACGCCGCATAGAACAGGAACAAAGCGGCAAATCCCAGTTACACTTAGGAGACAGCAGAGTAACAGAGATCACAGACTGCACTGATAGTAACAGCCAAGGCACTCCTGCCGCCCTCTAATACTAGGAAAAATACCCATGTGGAGTAACACTCATAATGAAAAATGCAACGTTTAAAGAGCCAATTACCCTGAGTGAAACAACTATACTGTCAATCAAATTGAGATGAACTACATGTATCACCCATATCCTATTCTAAACATCGCAGCTAAGTTTTGTCAATTACCAAGGTGGTAAATATTTTGACCTCACTGTTGTAGACCACTTGAAGTTTAGCTGGGAACCGCAGGGAACACTTTGCACCGGCATCTGTCAACTTTTTCTTGACACTGTTAAAATCCTGACGCTGGGACGACACCTCTGCTGTGTAGTCCAGGAAGATGAACACTTTGGTGCCTTGATGGTAGAGAGGAGCCTGCTGCCTGCTGAGTTTAAGGATGTTGAACAGGTCGCGATCATTGTGGACTTTGGCTATGATGATCCGCGGGTGCTCATGGTCCTGAGGCTTTTTAGAGATGCGGTGGGCGCGGTCGATTTTAATAGGCTTAGTGAAGTTGTTTGGAGTGAAGTAACTCGGGAATCAGCCGTTTCACAAAGTCTTTGGGATTGCCTTTCTCTTCTCCCTCTTTAATGCCCACTATCCTGATATTCAACCTCCGAGAGCGCCCTTCCAGATGGTTAACTTTCGCTCTGAGAAGAGCGTTTGTTACCTGTAGCTCATTACAGGTTGTTTCCAGCGCCGTGATGCGAGTATCGGTACGAGACAGCGCCTCATCCACGCTGTCCAGACGTTGTTCGGCTTGGCTGTGATCATTCTGTAAAGTAGATAGATGGGCTTCAATCGTATCGAGGCGCCCCTCCACAGATTTCTTCAACTCATCCATCTGCCTCGACACTTAAGCGAGCTCATCGCCGTTCTTATTGATAGCGGCTAATATAGCATTATTGCTAACGCTAGCCGTAGCCGAGGTCGCTTGAGTAGTTTTTTGGCCTTGGGAATCATCCTTCTTCGGTGCCATTTTTGCAAAACCTGCTGTTAGTCCGCAACAGTTCTACCTTTCTTTATTTTATTTATTTAACCTTTATTTTACCAGGTAGGTTGATTGAGAACCAATTCTCATTTTCAACGACGACCTGGTCAAGAGGCAGAAATTACAACATACAACACCATCCATACAGGCAAAGACAAGACAAACAACAAAATTAAGACAGTTCCTATTTTCCACTATTTACATATAAACACATGAGTGAGCAGAGTTTAAAAACAGGTACATTGGTCACGTACTGTAGATTTTATTGAGCTGATGAATGTATCTAGGCGGCACGGTGGCTGAGTAGCAACACTCATGCCTCACAGCAAGAAGGTTACGGGTTCGATCCCCGGGTCGCCCGGGCCTTTCTGTGTGGAGTTTGCATGTTTCCTCCCCGTGTCTGGATGGGTTTCCTCCGGGTACTCCGGTTTCCCCCCATCAACCAAAACATGCAACACCCCTATGAACAGTTTACCATCAAGGACCGTCAAGGAATTCCTCCCTCCTGTGGGCTCACCACCTGCAGAGGGGTTCATAGGGGTCTGGGTCTGGTGCACAGAGTAATGGGCAGCGTGCTGCCCCCGCGACCCAGCCGGATTAAGCGGGAGAAGATGGATGGATGGATGGATGAATGTATCTACTGGAGTCAGTCAATTGGCAGAAAGCTTTTAGTCAAGTGTGACGAAGAGCAAAGAAAAATGTAGCAGACGGCAGCAGAGCCTGGTGATAAGACGTTTACTCCATTACTGCACACGAGCCGAATCCCCGAAAAAGTTGAACTTCTGGCGTCAACCACTGGACGACTGTCCAGAGACGCAGCGATGTTATGACGTGAAAGAAGAAGAAAGAGAAAGACACAAACACCAGAACAAGAAAATCTACGCCGTGTCATTAGCCGAGGATAAATATCTATACGCCACAACCGCCGCCGCCACAACCGCCGCCGATCGCCTCCGCTGATGATTTTGTCATAGATACACTAACTCAGTCACTCCCTCGAGCGGGAAAATGCGGCACTCGCCGACCGGACGCCCTGGAGTCCACAGATCTAAACAGTCAGAACAGGACTCAAACCCAGGACCCTGTGACTGTGAGGGGCTAACCACACTGCCAGCCCTCACACACACTCACCTTCACACCCTGATCTCCCTTCTCCCCCTTCTCTCCTCGTGGACCTGGTCTGCCCTGAAGAGACACAGAGACACCGAGTCACACCGAGTCACACTGAGTCACACCGAGTCAAGGCTAAAGTCTGAGTCTGCAGTTCTGAGGTCCTCCCTGTAACAGAAGTGTCCTGAGTGACGTCACCAAGTGTGACATGTCCACAGACACGTAAAAGATCACACGTCTTAAATGTGCTTTTGTGTGTTTGTGTTTGTGCTTTTGTGTTTGTGTGTTTGTGTTTGTCTGTGTCGTACATTTGCTCCGGGGGGTCCCGGGGCTCCAGGTGTGTCTGAGGAGCAGGTGCAGGAGAACGGCAGGGCAGGGCAGCTCTCCTCATCTCTCTGTGAATACCACGACAGGTCAGACAGGTGACAGACAGGTCAGACAGGTGAATCTGGACAGTGTTGACGTTGTGAAGGTCTTACCAGAGCCGGCAGGTCACAGCAGGTGTCCTCTGAAGACCACGTGGTGTTACAGATGATCTCAAAACTCTGCAGCTGGAACTGAACGAGAGACACGAGGGTGAGTGAATTTAAAAGAACGACGGAGAGAAAAGAGGGAGAAAGAAAAGAATTCAGGGTAGAGACGGAGGTGAACGCCTCGGTCCACCAGAGGAGGGCGCTGTAACACACTCCTCTGCTGCAGGTTTGTAGTGACAAAGTTCTGTGGATGTTTCACATGTTTAATAGTTTTATTTAAGTTTCAGTGTTTAAAGCTTCGCTTCGGCTCGGACTCTGAGTTTGTTTCATTTTCACAGAATTTCATTTACAGAATCATTTCTCCGTCGGCCAAAAAAACATCAAAACAAACCTCAAGTTTACTCCTGTTCATAAAATGAAAAAAATGCAAATGTGAAAGTGTGTGACAGGTGTAGTCAGGTGTGAGGTAAGTGTAGACAGGTGTGAGACAGGTGCAGGCAGGTGCAGGCAGGTGCAGTGTTACCGCAGCAGAGCCGCTCCGGGGGCCTCTGGTTCGGGTCAGTTTTCCCAACATTTCAAACCCGTCTGTGGGCAGAGCACCTGCCGGACGAGCCGCCCTCTCCCCGACTCGCTCACAGTCTACGGAGAGAGAGACCGACACCTGGCTCACAGACAGGTGCACCTACAACAGAGACAGGGGCAGACAGGGACATATTAGAGAGACAGGTGAGAGAGTTTAAAGAAAACAAAAGAAGCTCTGGAGTTTATCTCATGTTTAATCGTCTCCTGATTTTTTCATGTTTTAATTAAAGCATTCCTGACGTCACTGCCCCCTGCTGGTTCTGTGTGGAAACTTCAGCCTTTAAACAACGTAAACAAAACATCAAATATTTCACCCTCTCCTGTGCGTACCTCATGCACCCAAACTTAAACTCCTGAACTTAAACTCCTGAACTTAAACTCCCTTATGGTGCGTTCGATTATCCATCCGTCTCAAAGGTCCGAGGACGGAACTGTGAACTGTGAACTGTGAGGTTCACACAGACGCACAACATTCGGACAAAGTGTGTCTCAGTTTGAGGCACTAAGTTCTGGAACATTCTCCCAGTATCAATAAGAGAAACTCCAACACTGACACTTTCAAATCCCACCTGAAACAGACTAAAGGAAAACCAAACCTGTGGAAACTTTTAGTGTTTAACTGTTGCTTTTGTCACTTGTTTTTGTTTTTGCCGTGGCGTCGCCTGCCGAGGGACGACAGGTGGAAATGAACATTTTTACTATAATCTGGAATATTTAAACTGCAGTGTTGAAGATGATCAATATGAACTGTCCCTATTAAATAAAAGAATAAAACTCCCGTTCTTAAACTCCCGTATTTAAACTCCCGTTCTTAAACTTCCGTTCTTAAACTCCCGTTCTTAAACTTCCGTTCTTAAACTCCCGTTCTTAAACTCCCAGACTTAAACAGTGTAAATATAAACGTCGGGACCTTGTGGAAGCTTCCGTAGAAAATCCTATGGACCTGGGGCTGGTCGAAGCTCAGCTCCTGCACCTCTCCTCTGTAATCCAGACTGAAGTAGATCAGACGCTTCACCGTCGCTGAAACACAAATGTTCTTTTGAGTTCAGAATCAGGACTCAAACCTTCAGAAAGGTCAAAGGTCAAAGCCTGGGCCCTGAGTCAGAGTAATACAGAATAATTCTGATTCTTATGATTAAAGCGACTCACGGTCCAGTACGAGCCCCATCTTGGGCTGGTGGTCGATGTCGGTGATTTGCCAAACGGCGAAAGGCTCAGGGGGCGTGTCCGGGAGGAGGCGGAGCGTCAGGCTGAGGGTGTGGTCAGGAGACAGGCCCAGGGGGTGGAGCAAACTGAAGAGGGGGAGGAGTCAGGGGGTAAGAAGGAGAGGGAGGACATAACCCTGTTCTATAATGTGAGCAAATGTTCCACAGTGGAGCTTTAACCCTGTTCTAATGCCGTGTCCTCCTCACAAACATCTCTGGATGTCATCAGGTAGTGCTCCTCTGTGTTTTTAAAACCCCCTCACCTTCACCTGATCATTCCTGTGCTCGGTTCACACTTTGCTGACTCCAGATTCACACACCTCAGTCTCAGTGGGTGCTCTGTGTGAGCTGGGTGCTCCGGGTGCAGAGTGTGGCAGGGCAGAGAGGTGCTGTGGGTGTCATACCGGGTGCTGTGGGTGTTGTGTGGGTCATACCGGGTGCTGTGGGTGTTGTGTGGGTCATACCGGGTGCTGTGGGTGTCATACCGGGTGCTGTGGGTCATACCGGGTGCTGTGTGGGTCATACCGGGTGCTGTGGGTGTCATACCGGGTGCAGTGTGGGTCATACCGGGTGCTGTGGGTGTCATACCGGGTGCTGAGGGTCATACCGGGTGCTGTGGGTCATACCGGGTGCTGTGGGTGTCAGACCGGGTGCAGTGTGGGTCATACCGGGTGCTGTGGGTGTCATACCGGGTGCTGAGGGTCATACCGGGTGCTGTGGGTGTCATACCGGGTGCTGTGGGTGAGCTGGGCGTTGCGGTGGATGGAGTACGAGGGCAGTGAGGTGAAGACAAAAGGTTCAGCAGAAACTCCGTCCACATTTGAGTGAGACACACGAGTCAAACCGAACACCTCCATCATGTCAAAACCTGAAAGAAAACACACAATATTACACACACACACGCACACACACACACATACACACACACACACACACACACACACACACACACACACACACACATTTTCTCGTTTGGCTCTTGGCGAGGGCGGTAGCTTTTCTCTCCTCTCCTGCCCTTATCTTTCCTGCTCTGCTCTTTGTCTCGTCTGGTCTAGTGTCTAGTCTTTTTTTCCTTGTGTGACTCTCTCCGCTCTGCTCTCCAAAACCAAATTAATTATGGATTTGATAAGTTGGTCTCTGAACGCAACTGACACTATTTTTTCAACAAGACAAGCAGGATCGGGCGAACCTGCGTACCCTGCGGGAACCTACGCTGCCGGATACACGATGGACGGTTGGGACAAGTGGCGAGTTGTGTGTCTGTCAGCGCTTTCCGTAGAGGACATAGAGGATTTATACTTATTCGGAACCATGATTACAGGACTTTTGCTGATTGGATTAGGCGTGGCCCTGTCTTTTAAGGAAAATCTGAGTACCGAGGCAGCTGTTCAAAGCCCCATTTGGCTGCCCGGATTGATTGAAGCGATGGGCAAAGCTGCTAATACTCAAACTGTGACTTTGAGCCGTATTATGGAAGGTTTGGCGGCCTTGCACCGCACTTTGGAAACATCTCGGAGAAGTTAGCAGTCATGGACCGCAGACTGGATGGAACTTTGGCTCTTATTCGCAATACGGAAACCATCATGGAGAAGATTGACGCTTTGCACAGAGAGATGAGAAGACCTTGAGACCAATGGACAAAGAAAAAGCAGTGTGCAGAAATTGGGATGCAGCTGTTTGCTCTAAACCAAAACAACCCAATCTTATCTTTTGGCCTCCCCAAGCCGCACTGGTCACGACCAAGGCCGGGCTGGTGTCAAATCGCCCTGAGATTACAGCGGAGGGAGCCTGGCCCCTCCCCAACCCCTCGCAGCTTCATACCCCCGACCGGGTGGGCAGGTCTGTTGCATCCAGCGCCCCAATGGCTGATGGATCCGGATGGCTGCTCGCCTACGTTGGACTTCCTCCACACCCCTCCCCGACCCTGTTGCTCGTCCTGTGAAATGTTTGTTCTGTGTTTTGACTATGTTGCCGTTGCTCGGAGGTGTTTTTTATTTGTGCTCTCACTCCATACTCTGCCCCGATAGGAGCATGGTCTGGGGGTCTGGGGGTCTGGGGGCGGTTCTCTTTTTTTTTCTCCTCCCTCGACCCTCATGTTATGCTTGTTTATTCCTATATGCTACCTGTCGTCCGGTCCGGTCTGTGTCGTCTTTCCCATGTCATATTGTCTTCTTGTTTGCTGTAATGTTCGGTCGGGGCGATGGGTCCAATTTCGATTGCTTTGTATGTCTTGTACATGTGAAGGAATTGACAATAAAGGCATTCATTCATTCACACACACACACACACACACACACACACACACACACACACACACACACACACACACACACACACACACACACACAGTTTTTACCTTTGACGATCTTGTTCCTGATGGTGACCTCTGGACACACTGAAACACAAGGGGGCAGCAGAGAACCACAGGTCAGATCCAGAACTGACTTCAACTTTAACCCACTTCCACAAAAACCCACTCACCCCTCTGTGTCCCTCTGTAAACCCTGTGCCCCTCTGTACCCCTCTGTAAACCCTCTGTGCCCTCTGTACCCCTCTGTAAACCCTGTGCCCCTCTGTACCCCTCTGTAAACCCTGTGCCCCTCTGTACCCCTCTGTAAACCCTGTGCCCCTCTGTACCTCTCTGTAAACCCTCTGTGCCCTCTGTACCCCTCTGTAAACCCTGTGCCCCTCTGTACCCCTCTGTAAACCCTCTGTGTCCCTCTGTAAACCCTCTGTAAACCCTGTGCCCCTCTGTGCCCCTCTGTACCCCTCTGTGCCCTCTGTACCCCTCTGTAAACCCTCTGTGCCCCTCTGTAAACCCTCTGTGCCCCTCTGTGCCCCTCTGTAAACCCTCTGTGCCCCTCTGTGCCCCTCTGTAAACCCTCTGTGCCCCTCTGTACCCCTCTGTAAACCCTCTGTGCCCCTCTGTGCCCCTCTGTAAACCCTCTGTGCCCCTCAGAACACTTAAATATAAAGAGATAAACGGGACAGACCTTCATTAGTGACGGGGTAGAGTCTGGGGTGCACAGGGGCCCGAACCGGAGCGGCAGCTGAAGAAGAGAGAGAAACAGAGAGAGAGAGACACATGAGAGAGAGACAGAGAGAGAGAGAGACAGAGAGAGAGAGAGACACACACAGAGAGAGAGAGACATGAGAAAAGAGAGAGACACATGAGAGAGACACATGAGAGAGACATGAGAAAAGAGAGAGAGACACATGAGAGAGAGACACAGAGAGAGAGAGACACATGAGAGAGAGACAGAGAGAGAGACATGAGAAAAGAGAGAAACAGAGAGAGACACACATGAGAGACATGAGAAAAGAGAGAGAAAGAGAGAGAGTCACATGAGAGACATGAGAAAAGAGAGAGAAACAGAGAGAGACACATGAGAGAGAGACACACAGAGAGAGAGAGACATGAGAAAAGAAAGAGAAACAGAGAGAGAGAGACACGAGAGACACACAGAGAGAGAGACATGAGAAAAGAGAGAGAGACACATGAGAGAGAGACATGAGAAAAGAGAGAGACACAGAGAGAGAGAGACACATGAGAGAGACATGAGAAAAGAGAGAGAGACACATGAGAGAGAGACACAGAGAGAGACATGAGAAAAGAGAGACACATGAGAGAGAGACACAGAGAGAGAGACATAAGAAAAGAGAGAGACACAGAGACACATGAGAGACATGAGAAAAGAGAGAGAGACATGAGAGAGAGACATGAGAAAAGAGAGAGACACAGAGAGAGACACATGAGAGAGACATGAGAAAAGAGAGACATGAGAAAAGAGAGAGACACATGAGAGACATGAGAAAAGAGAGAGACACACGAGAGACATGAGAAAAGAGAAAGACACATGAGAGAGAGACACATGAGAGAGAGACACAGAGAGAGACATGAGAAAAGAGAGACACATGAGAGAGAGACACAGAGAGAGACATGAGAAAAGAGAGAGAGACACATGAGAGAGAGACACAGAGAGAGAGCGAGACAGAGAGAGACAGAGAGAGAGATGAGTGGCTTTAACTACAGTCACATCAGTGATTTTCATAAATTCAGCACCTCAAAAGAGTTTTATTTCAGTGCATCTGTGACCTGCAGAGGCTGATTTATTTACAGGTAAAACAGAAAATACTCAGTCTGCCCTCACTTTGCTCTCTGTGCTAAGTCCCTCCCCCTTCAGAGCTCTATCCCAACACACTCAGTGTGCGTCGCACTAATGAAACTCCTGCATCACATCAGGTTTGTCCAGTTGTTGTGTTCAGTTTTGTCTCATGTTTTTGTGTATTTATGGAGAATTGTCATGTGGAGCCTGGGGGACATAGACTTGTGGGCGGAGCCTCGTACAGACTCGTACTGTGGGAGCCTGGGGGACGTAGACTTGTGGGCGGAGCCTCGTACAGACTCTTACTGTGGGAGCCTGGGGGACGTAGACTTGTGGGCGGAGCCTCGTACAGACTCGTACTGTGGGAGCATGGGGGACGTAGACTTGTGGGCGGAGCCTCGTACAGACTCGTACTGTGGGAGCCTGGGGGACGTAGACTTGTGGGCGGAGCCTCGTACAGACTCGTACTGTGGGAGCCTGGGGGACGTAGGCTTGTGGGCGGAGCCTCGTACAGGCTCGTACTGTGGGAGCCTGGGGGACGTAGACTTGTGGGCGGAGCCTCGTACAGGCTCGTACTGCTGACTGTAAGGAGGGTTTGAACAGGGCTTGGGACAGATCTCTAGATTATGCACATTATTCTTTTTGACATTTTGGTTTAATATTTCCACTGTTCGTGTGTTTCAGAGTCTTGATTATGATGGATTAAGGAGAGTGAGAGGACAAAATTAAAGCTCCACTGTGGGACCTGTGGGGTGCAGGATGGTGACGGCGGCGCCCTCTGCTGTTTCCAGGGTGCAGTACACGCTGATCCGGTACAGAGTCTCAGGCTGAAGCTCAGAGAAACAATGAGAAGTTCTGGAGGAGTCCACAGTCTGCTCCTGCATCTGTGTGTCTGAAAGAGACAAGAACATGACGCACAAATACACACAAATATGACACACAAATATGACACACAAATGTAACACACACACACGCACGCACACACACACACACACACACACACACAGAGCAGGAGTGTGTGGCTCAAGGGCACAAGGGCAGAGATAAAGAGCCTGTGTGACATAAGTTTGGGCACAGCGGAATTTACATGAGGAAAATATTTAAGGGTTTAGTCCTGGTTTAGTCCTGGTTCAGTCCTGGTTCAGTCCTGGTTCAGTCCTGGTTTAGTCCTGGTTTAGTCCTGGTTCAGTCCTGGTTTAGTCCTGGTTTAGTCCTGGTTCAGTCCTGGTTTAGTCCTGGTTTAGTCCTGGTTCAGTCCTGGTTTAGTCCTTGAAATGAATCACATTCACAGTGCAGGAGGAGTTGGCCTGTGTAAGTGTGTTGCTAAAGGGCACAGGGGCAGTGGTCTGAGTGCGTTGCTAAAGGGCACAGGGGCAGGTGCAGTACCTCTGTTGGCCTGTAGGACGACTCGGTATCCGTCCACCACAGTCACGGGTCTCCAGGAGACACAGAGGGACGAGTGGTCGGACCTGAGGACGCTCACACTGCTCACCCGCAGACCGCCTGAAGGAGAGACAGGGTATTTACCTCAGACAGGTGACCCTGACCCTGTCACTGAACACTCTGACCTGCAGGGGGCGCTCTCACGTAACAGGTGCATAACCCACACACTTGGCAGGTGCTCTGCAGGTGTCCCCTGTCCCATCCACTGTTATTATATCTGAAGACATTCTGTAGCAGCCATTTTGAAAACACAGGGTCTCCGCTCCTGTCTCACCTGTCTTCCCCTGCGCGGTGCCGCTCCCGCCCTCTCCGCTCCTGTCTCACCTGTCTTCCCCTGCGCGGTGCCGCTCCCGCCCTCTCCGCTCCTGTCTCACCTGTCTTCCCCTGCGCGGTGCCACTCCCGCCCTCTCCGCTCCTGTCTCACCTGTCTTCCCCTGCGCGGTGCCGCTCCCGCCCTCTCCGCTCCTGTCTCACCTGTCTTCCCCTGCGCGGTGCCGCTCCCGCCCTCTCTGCTCCTGTATTCGGCCGTCACCATGATGCTGTATCGAGTGTCCGGCTGCAAACCCTGAAGCTCCACCCTCCGCTCGCTCCCAGAGACCAACTCCTGGAAAACAGAGAAACGACGGGAATATAAACGACAGGAAATATAAACGACAGGAAATATAAACGATGGGAAATATAAACGACGGGAATATAAACGATGGGAAATATAAACGACGGGAATATAAACGACGGGAGTATAAACAACAGGAAATATAAACGGCAGGAAATATAAACGAAGGGAATATAAACGACGGGAAATATAAACAACGGGAATATAAACGACGGGAATATAAACGACGGGAAATATAAACAACGGGAATATAAACGACAGGAAATATAAACAACGGGAATATAAACGACGGGAATATAAACGACGGGAAATATAAACGACGGGAATATAAACGACGGGAATATAAACGACGGGAATATAAACGACGGGAATATAAACGACGGGAATATAAACGACAGGAAATATAAACGACGGGAATATAAACGACGGGAAATATAAACGACGGGAATATAAACGACGGGAATATAAACGACGGGAATATAAACGACGGGAATATAAACGACAGGAAATATAAACGACGGGAATATAAACGACGGGAATATAAACGACGGGAAATACATGTTCATAAAACTCCTGTGTCACACAAAACTGACTGTTGTAAGATTTAAAGCTGCACTGTGTAACTTGTGGAGGCTCCGTCAAGCGCTTGTCTCCATGGAGATGTTATTGCTTTGTCTGGAATGTTCCACAGTATGGCATTAAACCTTTCTAGTTCCAGGTCAGATCTGTGGAGAGGCGACCCCGCTCACAGTCAGAATGTCTGTTTTTCTAGGTATTTTTGAGCTCTAAAACCACCTGTAACTGAATAAATGTAAAGTAGAGCTGTTTAATGTCACACTGTGGGACATTCCAGGCAGAGCAGTGACGTATCCATAGAAACAAGCAGGTGATGGACCCCTGACTGAAAAATCACACAGTGCAGCTTTAATCCATGTTCTGATGTTTCCTCCTCAAAAACACCTGGAGTTATGTTTGTTTCATTCACATGTTTGAGGAACTCTTTATTATTAGTCTGTCTACATCTCCAAAGCTCCAAACGCTCTGTTCCATCTTGTGATGTCATCAAGTGGTAGTTTTCAAGTGAACAGCTCCTTTTACCTTTAGTTCAGTAGAGATTGAAATGATCCAAATGATTCTAGTGAAGGTGTGTGGAGTTTAAAAACACAGTGGAGCACTTCCTGTATCACCACATGATGACATCACAAGGTGGAACAGAGTGTTTTCAGTTTGAGAGAAGAACTCGTGTTAAATCTGCAGGTTTGTGTGTTAAACATGTGAATGAAACAAACACAACTCCAGGTGTTTATGTGAGGAGGAAACAACATGAGGTCAGAGGTCACGTACGATGGCGTCGATGGCGTTGTGGGCGTTGGCTCCGCTCAGGGGCGTGTAGGTCACTCTGTACTGGAGCACGTGGGCGTTTGGAGGCGTCCAGCTGACCACCAGACTGACCGGGGTCTCCTCGGACACAGAGACGGCAGAGGGACCGGCCCCCGACACTGAGAGAGAGAGGGAGGAGAGGAGAGGAGGGAGGAGAGGAGACGAGCGAGGAGAGGAGCGAGGGAGGGAGGGAGGAGAGGAGAGGAGAGGAGAGGAGGGAGGAGAGGAGGGAGGAGAGGAGAGGAGGAGAGAGGAGAGAGGAGAGGAGGGAGGAGAGGAGAGGAGGGAGGAGAGGAGACGAGCGAGGAGAGGAGCGAGGGAGGGAGGGAGGAGAGGAGACGAGACGAGAGGAGGGAGGAGAGGAGAGGAGAGGAGGGAGGAGAGGAGGGAGGGAGGGAGGGAGGGAGGGAGGAGAGGAGAGAGGGGAGAGGAGGGAGGAGAGGAGAGGAGGGAGGAGAGGAGAGGAGGGAGGAGAGGAGAGAGGGGAGAGGAGGGAGGAGAGGAGAGGAGGGAGGAGAGGAGAGGAGGGAGGAGAGGAGACGAGCGAGGAGAGGAGCGAGGGAGGGAGGGAGGGAGGGAGGGAGGAGAGGAGACGAGAGGAGAGGAGGGAGGAGAGGAGAGAGGGGAGAGGAGGGAGGAGAGGAGAGGAGGGAGGAGAGGAGAGGAGGGAGGAGAGGAGGGAGGGAGGAGAGGAGAGGAGAGGAGAGGAGGGAGGAGAGGAGACGAGAGGAGACGAGAGGAGGGAGGAGAGGAGAGGAGAGGAGAGGAGGGAGGAGAGGAGAGGAGAGGAGAGGAGGGAGGAGAGGAGGGAGGAGAGGAGAGGAGAGGAGACGAGCGAGGAGAGGAGCGAGGGAGGGAGGGAGGAGAGGAGAGGAGGGAGGAGAGGAGACGAGCGAGGGAGGGAGGAGAGGAGAGGAGGGAGGAGAGGAGGGAGGAGAGGAGACGAGCGAGGAGAGGAGCGAGGGAGGGAGGGAGGAGAGGAGACGAGCGAGGGAGGGAGGGAGGAGAGGAGAGGAGAGGAGGGAGGAGAGGAGACGAGCGAGGGAGGGAGGAGAGGAGAGGAGGGAGGAGAGGAGGGAGGAGAGGAGACGAGCGAGGGAGGGAGGAGAGGAGAGGAGGGAGGAGAGGAGCGAGGGAGGGAGGGAGGAGAGGAGAGGAGAGGAGGGAGGAGAGGAGCGAGGGAGGGTGGGAGGGAGGAGAGGAGGATTAGTATGAAGATAAATCTGCATTATAAAACTGTACCTCAGCTCATGGTTTATTTTGAAAATCAAACTTCTCACTGGTGCTGTATCGAATGGCCACAGCTTCACTCTGAGCTCCGTCGTTGTAAAGCGCCGAGAGAGAAACCTGATACTCCCGTTCCTCCTCTGCACCCTCCAGAATCGCACCCTCACTCTGTCCATCCACAGAGAGCTAAAGAGAGAGAGAGAACTGTCATCCTCTGCACCTTCACCTCCTCTGCACCTTCACCTCCTCCTCTGCACCTTCTCCTCCTCTGCACCCACACCTCCTCCTCCTCTGCACCCACACCTCCTCCTCTGCACCTTCACCTCCTCTGTCCCCTCCCTCCTCTGCACCCTCCCCAGACAGCACCATCAGATCACTCTATGCTCCACACTCTTCCTCCTCTGCACTTTTCTGTTTCCTGCATCATGAGGAATATAAAAAGGTTTTTGTTTTTGTTTTGGAGCAGAACATTTCATTTGTTGGCAAAAAAAGGAGAAAATTTAATTTGTCAACTGGACAGAGTTTATTTGGTTGAATACGTTTCGCAGCTCATCCAAGCTGCTTCCTCAGTTCTGGTCAGATGCTGGTGGACACTGCTTTATATTTGCTTGAAGGGAGGAGCTTAATTACAATGAAAATTACTCTGAGACACACATATTTAAATACAGTTTCAGTTGGTCAGGTGAGTCTATTCAATATGGAGTTGTTTACAGTTTCTGTTAGTCAGGTGAGTCTATTCAATATGGAGTGGGAGTGGGGGAGTAGTTAGCATATCCATTCAGGGCCATGATGGGTGTTTTCACACCTCTGGACCTGACCTGGCTAGTCCCATTGTTTTCCCAGTTTGTTTTGATTTAGGTTTGAGGATAGAGTTATAGATGGAGACAAATGATGTCTGAGACCCCCATTTCTGTTCAAGGAAGGATTCTCTTTCTTGACAAAAATAGCTTCTTTAACTCCTCCTCTCAAACCAGTTCTTTTCTCTGGCCAAGATCTGGACCTCACTGTCCTCAAAGGAGTGGCCTGTGGCTTTTAGGTGGAGATGTACGGCAGATTGCGGCCCACCCTGGTTTTCTCGTCTGTGTTGATACATCCTTTTGTGAAGTGTCTGTTTTGTTTCTCCAGTGTAGCGCCCCCTGCAGTCTTCACTACACTGAATGGAGTAGACCACATTGCTTTGTTTGTGGCTCGGTGTTTTGTCCTTAGGATGGACCAGTTTTTGTCTTAAAGTGTTTGTGGGTTTGAAATAGACTGGGATGTCATGTTGTCTGAAGATCCTCTGTAGTTTTTCGGAAACGCCAGCCAGGTAAGGAATAGTTACACCCCTTCTCCTGGGCTCTGGTTCTCTCTTGTCCTGTTTCTTTGTTCTCTTCGTTTTATTGAAAGCCCATTTAGGATATCCACAAACGGAGAGGGCTTTCTCCACGTGTTGTTCTTCTTTCTCCTTTCCCTCTGCGCTTGTAGGAACCACTTGGGCCCTGTGATGTAATGTCCGAATGACTCCCAGTTTGTGCTGAAGTGGGTGGTGTGAATCAAAAAGCAGATATTGGTCGGTGTGTGTGGGCTTCCTGAAGACCTCTACCTGGAGTCGCCGGTCTTCTCTTATCGTTACTGCACAATCTAAGAAGGCCAATGTGTTGTCCTTGGCATCTTCACGTGTGAATTTGATGTTCGGATCTACAGAATTGATGTGTGCAGTAAAAGGTTCCAAATCTTGAATTTTGATTTTTGAGAAATTATCATCAACATAACGATACCAGTGTGTGGGTGGAGTGCCTGGATATGAGGCCAGGGCACTCTGTTCAAATTGTTCCATGTATAAGTTTGCAATGATCGGGGAGACCGGTGAGCCCATTGCACAGCCGTGGATTTGCTTGTAAAAGTTTCCTCTGAACTGGAAATAGGTGGTACTTAAACAAATTTCCAGCAGTTGGCAGATTTGGTCGGGTGAAAGTTTGGTTCTCTCTTCTAGCTTGGTATCCTCCAGTAGTCTCCTCCTTGCTGCCTCCACCGCTACCGATGTCGGATACAAGTGAAAAGAGAGGTCACATCAAAGGAAACCATAGTCTCATCCCGGTCAAACTGGAGATGCTTGATTTTGTTCACATGAATTCGGCTGTGTTCTCAATGTGGTGCTCCGTGTTACCACCAGCGGAGCCAAGATGGTTTTTTAGGTGTTTGGCCACATTGTACGTGATGGAGGTCTGTGCTGCATACAATGGGTCTGAGTGGTACTCCTTGTTTGTGGATCTTTGGGAGGCCAATAGATGCCAGGATGGCGTCACCAGGGTACAGTCTGTAATATAGCTGTCGATCAATGACTTCTTCCTTCTCCAACTTCTGCAAGCAATCAATGATCTTCTTTTTGTACACATTGGTGGGGTCCCGTTTTAGTAATTCGTAGGTTGTGGTGTCACTGAGTAGGCTGTTAACCTTAGCCTCATAATCAGCTGAGTTCAGGATCACAGTGCATCTCCCTTTGTCAGCTGGGAGGATGTTGATGCTGTGGTCCCTTCTCCAGAGCAGCGATGGCCTTCCTTTCCTCCGGTTGTAACATTGGAGGGTGGCGGTTTGGCATTGCTCAGTGCAGCTGTTAATTTCAGTCTAAGGTCTCCAGCTTCTGTCTCCGTGAGCTTGTTGTTTCTGATGGCAGTTTCTGCTGCTGTGATGTAATCCCACCGTGGGGATGCGGTTAGGAGAGTCACAGAAAAATTCAGTCCTTTGGAAAGTACTTCTTTCTCTGCCTGAGTGAGCACCCGGTTGGAAAGATTTTTTCACCCAGCGTTCTTTGTGCAATGCTTGGCTCGGTTTATCCTCCTTCCTTTTGTTTACTCCGATCCTTGGGGTTAGGTTTGATGGTGATTTTGGAGTTGTGTAAAACTTTCTTATGTGCCGTTCTTTGGTTTTGTTGTGTTGTCTCAACTGTCCCGTGGCTATAAAGTCGTTAATCCTTTGAAACATTTCTTCTGGGACTAGCACCGTTAATCTGTTTAATAAATTGTCTATTTCAAATTTTAAGTTTTCAATGTCCATAATTGAGACGGCTGATTCTAGGCTGAGCATCCCTCTCAGGTAACGCTGGGTTAACCTGGCTGCCCTATGCCCTGGTTTCCGGTGATTTCTTCTGTAAAGCCTTGGGAATAAGTTGGTTCTGTCGACATCTCAGGTTAAAGCGTAAATGATTCCTCTTCTCTGCTAACCTTTTAGTGTCCTTTTCCAGCTTTCTTACCAGTCCAACGATGGTTGGCTCGTAGTTGTTCTTAAGATGTATGTAAAATCCCTCAGTCGTCCAGGTAGAATCCATGGCAAAAAAAGGAGAAAATTTAATTTGTCAACTGAGACATAGTTTATTGGTTGAATACGTTTCGCAGCTCATCCAAGCTGCTTCCTCAGTTCTGGTCAGATGCTGGCGGACACTGCTTTATATCTGCTTGAAGGGAGGAGCTTAATTACATGAAAATTACTCTGAGACACACATATTTAAATACAGTTTCAGTTGGTCAGGTGATACAATATGGAGTTGTTAACAGTTTCTGTTAGTCATGTGAGTCTATTCAATATGGAGTGGGAGTGGGGAGTAGTTAGCATATCCATTCAGGGCCATGATGGGTGTTTTCACACCTCTGGACCTGACCTGGCTAGTCCCATTGTTTTTCCCAGTTTGTTTTGATTTAGGTTTGAGGATAGAGTTATAGATGGGAGACAAATGATGTCTGAGACCTCCCATTTCTGTTCAAGGAAGGATTCTCTTTCTTGACAAAAATAGCTTCTTTAACTCCCCTCTCAAACCAGTTCTTTTCTCTGGCCAAGGATCTTGGACCTCACTGTCCTCAAAGGAGTGGCCTGTGGCTTTTAGGTGGAGATGTACGGCAGATTGCGGCCCACCCTGGTTTTCCCGTCTGTGTTGATACATCCTTTTGTGAAGTGGCTGTGGTTTTGTTTCCTCCAATGTAGCGCTCACTGCAGTCTTCACTACACTGAATGGAGTAGACCACATTGCTTATGTTTGTGGCTCGGTGTTTTGTCCCTTAGGATGGACCAGTTTTTTGTCTTAAAGTGTTTGTGGGTTTGAAATAGACTGGGATGTCATGTTGTCTGAAGATCCTCTGTAGTTTTTCAGAAACGCCAGCCAGGTAAGGAATAGTTACACCCTTTCTCCTGGGCTCTGGTTCTCTCTTGTCCTGTTTCTTTGGTTCTCTTCGTTTTATTGAAAGCCCATTTAGGGATATCCACAAACGGAGAGGGCTTTCTCCACGTGTTGTTCTTCTTTCTCCCTTTCCATCTGCGCTTGTAGGAACCACTTGGGCCCTGTGATGTAATGTCCGAATGACTCCCAGTTTGTGCTGAAGTGGGTGGTGTGAATCAAAAAGCAGATATTGGTCGGTGTGTGTGGGCTTCCTGAAGACCTCTACCTGGAGTCGCCGGTCTTCTCTTATCGTTACTGCACAATCTAAGAAGGCCAATGTGTTGTCCTTGGCATCTTCACGTGTGAATTTGATGTTCGGATCTACAGAATTGATGTGTGCAGTAAAAGGTTTCCAAATCTTGAATTTTGATTTTGAGAAATTATCATCAACATAACGATACCAGTGTGTGGGTGGAGTGCCTGGATATGAGGCCAGGGCACTCTGTTCAAATTGTTCCATGTATAAGTTTGCAATGATAGGGGAGACCGGTGAGCCCCATTGCACAGCCGTGGATTTGCTTGTATAAGTCCACGGCTGTGCAATGGGCTCACCGGTCTCCCCTATCATTGCCAAACTTATACATGGAACAATTTGAACAGAGCCCTGGCCTCATATCCAGGCACTCCACCCACACACTGGTATCGTTTATGTTGATGATAATTTCTCAAAAATCAAAATTCAAGATTTGGAACCTTTTACTGCACACATCAATTCTGTAGATCCGAACATCAAATTCACACGTGAAGATGCCAAGGACAACACATTGGCCTTTCTTAGATTGTGCAGTAACGATAAGAGAAGACCGGCGACTCCAGGTAGAGGTCTTCAGGAAGCCTCACACACCGACCAATATCTGCTTTTTGATTCACACCACCCACTTCAGCACAAACTGGGAGTCATTCGGACATTACATCACAGGGCCCAAGTGGTTCCTACAAGCGCAGAGGGAAAGGAGAAAGAAGAACAACACGTGGAGAAAGCCTCTCCGTTTGTGGATATCCTAAATGGGCTTTCAATAAAACGAAGAGAACAAAGAAACAGGACAAGAGAGAACCAGAGCCCAGGAGAAGGGTGTAACTATTCCTTACCTGCTGGCGTTTCCGAAAAACTACAGAGGATCTTCAGACAACATGGACATCCCAGTCTATTTCAAACCCACAAACACTTTAAGACAAAAACTGGTCCATCCTAAGGACAAAACACCGAGCCACAAACATAGCAATGTGGTCTACTCCATTCAGTGTAGTGAAGACTGCAGTGAGCGCTACATTGGAGAAAACAAAACAGCCACTTCACAAAAGGATGTATCAACACAGACGGGAAAACCAGGTGGGCCGCAATCTGCCGTACATCTCCACCTAAAAGCCCACAGGCCACTCCTTTGAGGACAGTGAGGTCCAGATCTTGGCCAGAGAAAAGAACTGGTTTGAGAGGGGAGTTAAAGAAGCTATTTTTGTCAAGAAAGAGATCCTTCCTTGAACAGAAATGGGGGGTCTCAGACATCATTTGTCTCCCATCTATAACTCTATCCTCAAACCTAAATCAAAACAAACTGGGAAAACAATGGGACTAGCCAGGTCAGGTCCAGAGGTGTGAAAACACCCATCATGGCCCTGAATGGATATGCTAACTACTCCCCACTCCCACTCCATATTGAATAGACTCACATGACTAACAGAAACTGTTAACAACTCCCATATTGTATCACCTGACCAACTGAAACTGTATTTAAATATGTGTGTCTCAGAGTAATTTTCATTGTAATTAAGCTCCTCCCTTCAAGCAGATATAAAGCAGTGTCCGCCAGCATCTGACCAGAACTGAGGAAGCAGCTTGGATGAGCTGCGAAACGTATTCAACCAAATAAACTATGTCCAGTTGACAAATTAAATTTTCTCCTTTTTTTTTGCCATGGATTCTACCTGGACGACTGAGGGATTTTACATACATCTTAAGAATTTCATTTGTTGGTTTAAAAAAGTTCTGCCTCTGATGTTGTAATGTCTCTGGATTTTTGGAGGAGGCGCCACTGAGTTTCAAATATTTTTACAGCCTTGAATTTGTTGGTCAAATACAGCTGTGCACACTGTAAGTGAGCTCGCCTCTCCACAGACCTGAACTGTCACTTCAGTCTCATCTCCATGGAGACAGATAAACTAATGCTTCCAGGTAAAGCAATGACATCTCCATGGAAACCAGCAGGAGGCGGAGTCTACAGCAGAAAGGTTCCACAGTGCTTCTTTAAACTCCTGCATGTTCTTCTCTAAGCCCCACCTCCTTCAGCTCTCCTCCACTCAGAGGGATCCACTTGATGAGGTAAGAGACGACGTCATCCGCCGCCGCGTCCCACCGCACCGTGAGGTCACTGCCCGAGAAGTTAGTGACCCTGAGGTCAGAGGGCGTGGGCACCTTCACTGGAGAGAGAGAGAGGTCAGGGAGGGCATCTGACACAATCTGACACAGGGAGAACAGGAGGGAAGGGCATCTGACACACAGGGAGACACTGGGAGGGCATCTGACACACAGGGAGAACAGGAGGGAAGGGAGTCTGACACACAGGGAGACACTGGGAGGGCATCAGGTGTCTTACGTTGTGGTGACGTTGCCGATGGCGGCCGTGGACTCGCCCTGAGGGAACACGGCTCGGACTGAGACCTGGTACTGAGTCAGAGACCAGAGACTCTGGACCAAGACCGAGTCCAGACCTGAGACCTCCACCTGAAAACACAAACAACCATAAACCAGGACCGAGTCTGGACCAGGACTGAGTCTGGACCAAGACTGACTCTGGACCAGGACTGAGTCTAAACCAAGACCAAGTCCAGACCTGAGACCTCACAGACACACACACATCGAGGTCAGCAGTTACAGCGGCGCACAGGAGGTTTCAGACTCTAGACTGTGATGATGTATTACTCTCAGAAGGGGGCGGAGACAGGTGTCCTCTGAAACACAGCGACAGGATCTCACCACCTCCGAGTGTCGAGGAGAACAAAGACTGAACAAAGACTGAACAAAGACTGAACAAAGACTGAACAAAGACTTTAACAAAGACTGAACGAAGACTCAACAAAGACCGAACGAAGACTCAACAAAGGACCGAACGAAGACTGAACTGAATGAAGACTGCACAAACACAAACCATAAGTCTCTAGAAAAGCTCTGTATCAGACAGAAGCTTTATTATTATTATTGACAGTGAGTTTCACCTGCCGGACGTCGCTGCCGTGGTTGGTGCTCAGGGTAATGCGGTGCCCGGGCACCTGCCCAGCACCTGCCATCCAGCTCACCCTCACCCGGCTGTGGGGTCACCAGGGGGAAGGAGAGAGAGTGAGGGGGAGGGAGGGGGGACTGAGGAGAGAGACAGACGTCAGGTAAAGAACAACAACACCTGTCTGCCCTCACCTGCCCCTCACCTATCCCTCACCTGTCTGCCCCTCACCTATCCCTCACCTGTCTGCCCCTCACCTGCCCTCACCTGTCTGCCCCTCACCTGTCTGCCCTCACCTGCCCCTCTCCTGTCTCCCCTCACCTGCCCCTCACCTGTCTCCCCCTCACCTGCCCCTCACCTGCCCCTCACCTGTCCTCCCCTCACCTGCCCCTCACCTGCCCCTCACCTGTCTCCCCCTCACCTGCCCCTCACCTGTCTCCCCCTCACCTGCCCCTCACCTAGTTGTACTAAAATCTTTTCTTTAAATATGATTTTAACTGTTTTGGTCAAACGACTGGTACAGTGCCATAAATCAGGCAACCTGGAATGTTCCACAGTATGGCATTATACAGATCTACCTCCAGTACATTCAGTTTAGTTTTGTATATTTATATTTATTATTTTTACAGTTTTTACCAACAACAAACACCTGCACACATAGTACCAACTTTTTTTTATTTTATTTTGTTTTTATTATTAATTATTCTAGATCTTGAAAAAAAGTGCATTTTCTTCATGGTGAATAAGAACCCAGGACTAAACCAGGTCCAGCCCCGGAACTAAACCAGGTCCAACCCAGGACTACTGATATATATACAGTATATCATATATATGATATATACTGATATATATATATCGTATATATGATATATATACTGTACATAAACACATATGACACTCACACGTGGTGGCGACTGCCGTGAGCGGCACGCTCGGCTCGTCGTCGTACAGGGCGTACAGTGTCACAGAATAGTCTGTAGAGGGGAGCAGATCCTCCAGAGTCACCTCAGTGAGGGAGGGGCTCAGCTTCTCCTGAGGGACACAGAGAAGAGTCAGATGCCCTTCCTCGCTGTCTAAACATGGACTCCTCCAGTTCTGTCTCTGTGTTTAGCTCCATCTGCTGGTGAATCCTTAAACCGAAAATGTTCATTTTGTCTTCTTATGTACTTTTAAACTTCTTAGGTTCTTTTTTAAGACAATACAGTAACTTGTATTTACCTTGTTTGACATGTTTCAGCTGCTGCTGCTGCATCTTCAGAACTGTCCACCGGTGTTGGTGGTGACGTGTCTCGTATATCAGCTGTTGTTACTTCCTGTAGGCGTGGTCAGCTGTTGTTACTTCCTGTAGGCGTGGGTCAGCTGTTGTTACTTCCTGTAGGTGTGGTCAGCTGTCGTTACTTCCTGTGGGCGTGGTCAGCTGTTCCGTTACTTCCTTGTGGGCGTGGTCAACTGTTGTTACTTCCTGTAGGCGTGGTCAGCTGTTGTTACTTCCTGTGGGCGTGGTCAGCTGTTGTTACTTCCTGTGGGCGTGGTCAACTGTTGTTACTTCTGTAGGCGTGGTCAGCCTGATTGACCTGGCAGGTTGCTCAGACTGACCCTGCCTCCCGTCGCCTGGTGGTCTCTGGAGGAGGGTGTCCAGGTGTGTGAAAGGAGGAACGCTCCGTCCATCACGGTTGATGCTGTCCGTGCCTCGTTTCCTGATTTTCACTGTCCTCCCTGATCCAGAGTTTGAACTTGTTGTTTTCCGATCCAATGACCCGTGCCCCGTCCCAATCCATAATGTGGTTATTTCTTTTACAGTGGTCTGATATGGTGGATTTTAGGTTTTCTGCAATGCTTTGTCTTTTTGTGTTCTGGTAATTGGGACGGGGCACGTGTCATCGGATCGGAAAACAACAAGTTCAAACGCTGGATCAGGGAGG